>CM035840.1:280497546-280976751 GCA_020510985.1 Pholidichthys leucotaenia | reverse complement strand
GGAGAAACAGGAGAAATGTATGGCTATGTGACAAAATGGTACATCCCCAAGGGCATTTTTACATATTTTCCAATGTATTTTTTACAAACAAACTTTGAAACCTCTTTAAAACCGTGCCTATTAGGGCTGTATGTTCATTAGAGAGCTTTTTTTTTTTTTTCTGGCGGAAGCATTCTATGTAGTCAAGCATTCAACACAGCACAGCTCTCTAAACAGCCAACCAGAATTAGATTAAAAGGATACCATTATCAATAACTGAAAGCAAATGATTGGAGGGATGTTTGTTTTCTTACCAGTCTTATTGAAAAATGCAAAGACAGTAAGTGACAGCTCAAGCTGTTGCTAGGACATAACAGTTTGTGGTTAAGCACTCTGGAAAAAAGAGCCAAACATTTACTTTAAAAATGTGCCATCTGTGGACACGCAAGCCGAATGAAGGTGCTATATTTTAACAGAGCCAAATGGAAACCTAGCATACATATTTTCACATGACATATCAAAACATTAAAAGGTATTTGTCAGCAAGGGAATACACAAGGATTCTGAATATCCAACATTACTGAGATTTCACTACTAGGTACTAATGCCTGTCTCTTTCTTTTATAGATCCTAGTCCGGGATCAAGCCAGAATGAGATGCACTTGAAGAGGACAGAAAGAGGGCAATTTAAGACATTCAAAGCAAAGGGCAGGTAAGCAAAAGTGCAATAGGTGAATATAACCACAAAAGGTTGCACTAAATTAAATAAAAAATGTGCCACAAGTAGACAGGAAAGCATGACCAGGATAATGAGAGTGTTTTATTATTCTCTGGGGTGATTGGAGTGATGACTGTAGTGAGCAGAAACCTATAAACGGGGTAGGGTGCAGGCTAAGCTCCATGATATGAGCGTTTTAACTTGTATACTTACAGTGGGGGAAAAAAGTATTTAAGATAAGATAAGATAAGCCTTTATTAGTCCCACAATGGGGAAATTCCAGGATTGCAACAGCACAGGGATAGCAACACTCAGAGCAACAATCAGAAGGCAAAAAAACAAAAAAAACAAAAAAAAAACAAGCAAGCAAGAGCAGCTAATATACATATGTACATATTACTATAAAATATATATATATACACACACACACACAGACACACATAGTCAGCCACCAATTGTGCAAGTTCTCCCACTTAAAAGATGAGAGAGGTCTCCAATTTTCATCATAGGTATACCTCAACTATGAGAGACAAAATGAGAAAAAAAAAATCCAGAAAATCACATTGAAGGATTTTTAATGAATTAATTGGTAAATTCCTTGGTAAAATAAGTATTTGGTCACCTACAAACAAGCAAGATTTCTGGCTCTCACAGACCTGTAACTTCTTCTTTAAGAGGCTCCTCTGTCCTCCACTCGTTACCTGTATTAATGGCACCTGTTTGAACTCATTATCAGTATAAAAGACACCTGTCCACAACCTCAAACAGCCAGACTCCAAACTCCACTATGGCCAAGACCAAAGAGCTATCAAAGGACACCAGAAACAAAATTGTAGACCTGCACCAAGCTGGGAAGACTGAATCTGCAATAGGTAAGCAGCTTGGTGTGAAGAAATCAACTGTGGGAGCAATTATTAGAAAATGGAAGACATACAAGACCACAGATAATCTCCCTCCATCTGGGGCTCCACGCAAGATCTCACCCCGTGGGGTGAAAATGATCACAAGAACGGTGAGCAAAAATCCCAGAACCACACGGGGGGACCTAGTGAATGACCTGCAGAGAGCTGGGACCAAAGTAACAAAGGCTACATCAGTAACACACTATGCCGCCAGGGACTCAAATCCTGCAGTGCCAGACGTGTCCCCCTGCTTAAGCCAGTACATGTCCAGGCCCGTCTGAAGTTTGCTAGAGAGCATTTGGATGATCCAGAAGAGGATTGGGAGAATGTCATATGGTCAGATGAAACCAAAATAGAACTTTTTGGTAAAAACTCAACTTGTCATGTTTAGAGGAGAAAGAACACCATACCTACTGTGAAGCATGGGGGTGAAAACATTATACTTTGGGGCTGTTTTTCTGCAAAGGGACCAGGACAACTGATCCGTGGAAAGGAAAGAATGAATGGGGTCATGTATCATGAGATTTTGAGTGAAAACCTCCTTCCATCAGCAAGGGCATTGAAGATGAAACATGGCTGGGTCTTTCAGCATGACAATGATCCCAAACACACCGCCCGGGCAACGAAGGAGTGGCTTCGTAAGAAGCATTTCAAGGTCCTGGAGTGGCCTAGACAGTCTCCAGATCTCAACCCCATAGAAAATCTTTGGAGGGAGTTGAAAATCCATGTTGCCCAGTGACAGCCCCAAAACATCATTGCTCTAGAGGAGATCTGCATGGAGGAATGGGCCAAAATACCAGCAACAGTGTGTGAAAACCTTGTGAAGACTTACAGAAAACTTTTGACCTCTGTCATTGCCAACAAAGGGTATATAACAAAGTATTGAGATGAACTTTTGTTATTGACCAAATACTTATTTTACCGAGGAATTTACCAATTAATTCATTAAAAATCCTTCAATGGGATTTTCTGGATTTTTTTTCTCATTTTGTCTCTCATAGTTGAGGTATACCTATGATGAAAATTGGAGACCTCTCTCATCTTTTAAGTGGGAGAACTTGCACAATTGGTGGCTGACTAAATACCTTTTTCCCCACTGTATGTGAGTGAATCTATAATAAATCTGGTGGCACCAGTATGTATTGCTGTCAAAGGCTATTTTGGTATTAACACAGTTTTATACATTGAAATACATTTGATCTTCTGTTTTAAAAAGGAACTATTTTTGAAATGAATAATGAGAATCTCTGACATAAACATGTTATGTGAAGAAGCCCAAATACTGTCATTTCTGCTGGAAAGCATAAGACAGTTTTATAAATTTGTATTTTGAACTGTTTTTAAGGCTATACCATCTATGTTATCTTCTTTGTAGACGCAGTCAAGAGAAAGATGAGAACTTGGATTGAAGCAGAGAGAAGTACTGTACAAAAACTCTTGGAAAAATATATGGCAGAGCACAGAGTTCCAGGAAGATCACTGCAGGCGATGTATAGGAAAAAAAGAAAGCCCTGGATCAAACATCATGGAAAGACATAATGTACAGCACAACTGTCACTCTACACCTGGGGTCTGCTTCTCTAGAGGCATCCCAAATATCAGTTTTGGGCTTCCAAAATATTTGGGAGTAATCTAATATCTGAATATTTTGGTATTGTCCTAACATTTTTTCTTTTTCTCTAAAAATGTGACATCTGTTGTAAAATTGTGAAATCTGCTTTCAGTTATACTCATTGTCTAATAAATATGCCATTTAAAAAATTTCCAGCTTCACCATAAGATTTTTTTTTTTTAATTTATTTCCTTTTTTATGTAATTTTGAAGGTTTTTTGCCTTGTATATTTGCAAATGTGATTAGGTAGATCTACAGTTTTTATATAATCACTTTACAAATTTTTGTGTATTTGCCATTTTTTTCTCTTGTGAATTTGGGAGGATTTTTCACCAAATTCAGGCATTTTAATATAGTTTTATTAAAAAAAAATTTACATGAAGAAAAAAAAGCTGAATATCTGAATACAGAATTTGAAAACCAAATACCAGTATAGCAAACAAATATCTGGCTACCTGAATATTTTGGTGCAGCCTTATTCTCATTTTGTTTTGAATTAAAATAGCAACAAATAAGGCTCTTATGCTTCCAATAATGATTGTTTACTTGGTATTACCTGATGTTCAGGTGATGCTGTTTGGCTAAAATTTTCTGAAGCCTAATATTCAAGCAGTGTTAAATAAATGGCTAAAGGATTTTCAATCAGCAGTTAAAAATGTACTGACCAATGGAAATTGAAGCTTTTTACATTATTATTTTTTTTCACATTGTCTAATTTTTATAAACTTGCACAAATAATTGCTTCATAACACCACCTGTGCCTTCTTACAAGAGTTTTATCAATGGTTGCAACATGGATTTTCATTCTGTTTTACTACAACCCTCAAGTGTCCATCCCTTGCATTAATCATAAAAGATTTTATTAATCCCACATTAGGGAAATATGACATTACAGCAGCTCCACAGAAGTACACAGAACAATAGGAATACTAGACTGTAGTGAATTATTTAATTTAGACAAATAAAAACACTAAATTTAAATGTCACTAAAACATAAGAGCATAGAATAAGTGCAAATAAAATAAGGCAGTTAAATGATTACAAACATACTCAATAGCGCCCCCATGAAGTGGCCCTCACTCAGCTGGTTAAACACCTATTTTTTTCTTTTGTTTTTTCAAGAAGCTGAAGTGAAAACTAGAGTTAGGGCCCCACCTAGTGCTGAAATATAATAGCCAAGTATTTTTAAGAGTAGCAGAAAGGGTGGCCCTCACTTCCCAGGTTAAAAGAACCGGTCCTCACCCTGGTGTTCAGACAGGAATGTGTGTGTGTGTGTGTGTGTGTGTGAGCACCGGTGACAGTGCAGCTGACAGCGCTTGACAGGAGGAGAGGGCGTGCCAGAGCTGTTAGAGGGAAAACTAGGACAAATCATAACAACGAGTCAGAACCAAACCCGCATTCACGACAGGTTCTGCTGCTATTTTTCCTGTTGTGTTTGATTTTTGCAGTTGTTATGTATTATTTTGGATGTCATTCAATTTTTGTATTTTCCGGTGTTCCCTTTTCACGTTTGACGGCGGTCAGGGTTGTGCAGTCTCATATGGGCATGCCCTGCCGCTTGTCAAACTGCCAGCTGCCCCTCCCTCACCTGTTACACCGTCAGCCGCCTGTCCTCATTATTACTACCAGTTGTGTTCAATTGTTAGTTGCCTCTGCCTTCTCTTACTCAGGTCAGCCCACATCTGTCTCTCATTGTAATCAGTCCGTTCCCTGTTTAAAGAGGATTGCTTTCCATTTTCATTGTCGCTGTTTCTTCATTGTCTCTTTAAAGGACTGCATCTCCCTTGCCTCTGCCAGAGCCATCTCACTCTGGCATGCTTCAATTGTAAGTTGCCTTCTTGTTATTCCACTGTTTGTTCACTTTATGCATTTTGTTGCTGTTTCTGTAATAAACTCACAAGCTCACAGTTCAGAGACTGGGTTGTTTTTTTCTGGGTTGTTTTTTTCCCTCTGTGCGCTGCGGAAAGACACACATATGACAACATGGAGACATTTATGACTGTAACATCTGTCCAGTGACGACAGATGAAAAATAGCCTTTATTAATGTGCACTGCTAAACAGACCAATAAATAAATAGCATACAGTATGTTGATATACAGTGCATCCGGAAAGTATTCACAGCACTTCCCTTTTTCCACATTTTGTTATGTTGCAGCCTTATTCCAAAATGGATTAAATTAATTTTTTTCCTCAAAATTCTACACACAATACCCATAATGACAAATTGAAAAAAGTTTTTTTGAGATTTTTGCAAATTTATTAAAAATAAAAAACTAAGAAATCACATGTACATAAGTATTCACAGCCTTTGCTCAATACTTTGTTGATGCACCTTTGGCAGCAATTACAGCCTGAAGTCCTTTTGAATATGATGCCACAAGCTTGGCACACCTATCTTTGGGCAGTTTCACCCATTCCTCTTTGCAGCACCTCTCAAGCTCAGTCAGGTTGGATGGGAAGCATCAGTGCACAGCCATTTTCAGATCTCTCCAGAGATGTTCAATTGGATTCAAGTCTGGGCTCTGTTATGACCCATTTTCTGAGCCAAGGCCAGATTAGCCTATTTCTGCCTGGGATCATTTAGGTCCATCTCGGCCCCTATGCCAAGGTATACGAACCTAGTCACTTTCACACTTTTTTAGGGGCAAGGTAGACATTCACCTTGTCTCTTCTGCTCACAGCAAGGCAGACCTACACCTCATGTCCCAGGCTGGGAATTGAGCTCATGACACCAGGATCCCAACCCCTCCTGCTCTACCACTGAGCCAAGGAATTGCTCCCTAGCAACTTGGCTAGGAGTGGAGGTATACCCTGATGGTGTCATGACCTGCACCACTGACCAATTACCCATGGAGGGGGGACCGTAGCACTGGGCCACTCAAGGACATTCACAGAGTTGTCCTGAAGCCACTCCTTTGATATCTTGGTTGTGTGCTTAGGGTCGTTGTCCTGCTGCAAGATGAACCGTTGCCCCAGTCTGAGGTGAAGAGTGCTCCGGAGCAGGTTTTCATCCAGGATGTCTCTGTACATTGCTGCATTCATCTTTCCCTCTGTCCTGACTAGTCTCGCAGTTCCTGCCGCTGAAAAACATCCCCACAGCATGATGCTGCGCCACCATTGGCATGGTTATGAGCGGTGCCTGGTTTCCTCCCAACATGCCGCGTGGCATTCATGCCACGTTCAGAGTTCAATCTTTGTCTCATCAGACCAGAAAATTTTGTTTCCCATGGTCTGAAAGTCTTTCAAGTGCCTTTTGACAAACTCCAGACAGGCTGCCATGTGCCTTTTACTAAGGAGTGGCTTCTGTCTGGCCACTCTACGATACAGGCCTGATTGGTGGATTGCTGCAGAGATGGTTGTCCTTCTGGAAGGTTCTCTCTCCACAGAGGAACTCTGGAGCTCTGACAGAGTGACCATTGGGTTCTTGGTTAACTCTCTGACTAAGGCCCTTCTCCCCGATCACTCAGTTTAGACGGCCGGCCAGCTCTAGGAAGAGGCCTGGTGGTTCTGAACTACAGAAATGTTTCTGTACCCTTCCCCAGATTTGTAACTCAAGACAACCTGGTCTCGGAGGTCTACAGACAATTCCTTTGACTTCATGCTTGATTTGTGCTCTGACATGCACTGTCAGCTGTTGGACCTTATACAAACAGGTGTGTGCCTTTCCAAATCATGTCCAATCAACTGAATTTACCACAGGTGGACTCCAATTAAGCTGTAGAAACATCTCAAGGATGATCAGTGGAAACAGGATGCACCTGAGCTCAATTTTAAGCATCATGACAAAGGCTGTACTTACGTACATGTGATTTCTTAGTTTTTTATTTTTAATAAATTTGCAAAAATCTATCAAAAAAAAAAAACTTTTTTCATGTCATTATGGGGTATTGTGTATAGAATTTTGAGGGGAAAAAAAAGAATTCAATCCTTTTTGGAATAAATTACACTACAAAATGTGGAAAAAGTGAAGCGCTGTGAAGACTTTCTGGATGCGCTGTACATGAAATACAATGAACAGACAAAATGTAATGATATAATAAAATTCCATCACACCAGTATGGTGACCAAAGATGTCCAAACTGAGAGCGTTTAAATGTAAAATAACAAATTCCTGTCATTGTTTCTGCAGACAATGATGTGCAGTGGAGCAGAAACATTATTTCCTTTGGAGTCATCTAAAAGGGCGGCACGGTGGCGGAGTGGTTAGCACTGCGGCAGCACAGCAACTCACCCTTGGCTGGGGGATCCTGGGTTCGATCCCAACCCCCGACCAACAGTGATCTGTGTGGAGTTTGCATGTTCTCCCTGTCTGCGTGGGATTACCCCGGGATTTCTCCGGTTTCCTCCCACATGCCAAAAACATGCAAGTTAGGTTAATTGGCATTAAAGTGGGAATTCTAATTGTCCTTAGGTATGACTGTGAGAGTGAATGATTGTCTCTCTGTGTTGGCCCTGCGATGGACTGGCGATCTGTCCAGGGTGTACCCTGCCTCTCGCCCAAAAGATGCTGGGATAGGCTCCAGCCCCCCCCCCCCCCCCCCCCCCCCCCCCCCGCGACCCGAAAAGGATTAAGTGGAAGAAGATGAATGAATGAATGAGTCATCTAAAAATCTGTCATCACACGGATAAAACTCTTGTGTTCAGCTGTGACATCATAGAAGATAAAATCAACAGAATGACATCATGAAGTCAGGGTTAAATTCATCAGGATCAGACTAGTCAGCAGTAAGGAAAACAGCTCGGATCACTGATAATTATATTAATACACACATATGTTTACCTCTGTGTGACTTCTACTTCTAAGCTTTGATTTTCACACATTTATGGATAATCACCTGTCACAGACCAACCTTTATATGTTTGCTTTAACTTTAAATCAGTGTGTTAACTGTCTGATAGTCTGACTCCTGTGGGAGAGGAAATCTGTGCAAGTGGAGCAGTAACGGCTGTTTTCCTGATGATGGTGGAGAGGGGGGTGGAGTTGTGCTCTACTGAGGTTTTATTTCAATGAAAGCCCTGTGAGTGAAGCAGTGAGCTGCAGTGCCATCTACTGACAGACAAACAGACTAGAACAATCGGGGATGCTGATGGGTTTCTTGCATGACTTCTGTGTTTTGTTTTTTGTTTTTTGTTTGTTTGTTTGTTTTTGTTTGTTTTTTGGGGGGGGGTATTTAGTAATGAGGAAGAGTTCAGATCATTCAGTATGGAAAAAAAAATCTCTGCCCTCCCAATAAAAACAAAGAATAAACCTGGGTCAAATGAACAGAGAAAAATGAAAACATTACATAGAATAAACATTTAATCAGTAGCCAAATGAATGAATTTACAAGAAAAAAGTTAAACATTAACAAGGAAAAGGTTTAAAACTTATGTTGAAAACTGTAGTGAATTTACAAGGAAAAAAGTCAGCTTTTCAATGGAAAAAGTTGCAAATTTTCCACAAAAAAGTTGAAAATTTCTGAGTAAAAAGAAAAAAATTACAAGTAAAGAAAAAAGGAGCAAATTTCATTTAAAAATGCAAATTTAAGAAAAAAAAGTTGAAGATAAAATCAATTTTCCCTAAAAAAAAAAAAAATACTGATGGTGAGCTCATAGCTTGGGAACCCCCTAGTGGTTGGGGTGGGTGTGTGTTGGGGGGGTATCTTTGTGCGCTCTGATTTATACCCACAAATGGTTCTGTCCTTCCAAACAGATGTTTCCAGCAGCAGATCCCAGGTGTCTGAGAGCATGAATGCTCCCTCATCCCGGTTCATGGTGTCCTTTGCACATTTTCTGATTTCTGTGGCTTCCTTGATCCAACGTTTGTTTTTATTACCCTCCAATCCAATCCAATCCGATCCAATGATTCTTGTGTTGTCCCAGTTCATGATGTGATTGTTGCTTTTGCAATGATCCTATCTTGCTGTTTTCAGGATTTCTTGTTCTGCCTTTTCTTTTTGTGATCTTGTAAGCTGTCCTAGTGTTTCTTTTTTGCATTCTGGAATCTTTCATACATACTACTGCACCTTATGGGCATTATGTATATTATATGTATATAGTTCTAGTCAGTTTCAAGTGTGTCTCAGAGATGTGTGAATGGCTGTGTTGGGGTGGGGGGTGAGGGTGTGTGTGAGTGTGTCTTAAATTATGTTCTTTTTACTTACAGTATATGGATGCCTAGTGAAACATAATTTCAACTTGCCTGCACTACAGTTGTATGTACAGCAACATGACAATAAAGGTTGATTTGATTTGATTCTTGTGTTGAGTGTTCTTCCCGTTTCCTTGATGTATGTCTTGTCACATGATCTGCATGGAATTTCATATATTATGTTGCATTTTTGTCCTGTTCTGTTTTATCTTTGGGGTGTACTAGTAGCTGTCTTATTTTTATGTGTGGTTTCATATAAAAATAAGGCAGGCCACACCACGTAAGGCATGGCTGGGGCGGCGGATCTGTCAGGTCCATCAGATTAGCCACGCCACGTTTAGTTTTGTTTTGTTTATTAGTTTATTTGTCAGGGACCATGTACAGAAAAAAACATTAAACACACAGTTAAGATGCTCTGTACCCGATTATAGCATTCTCACTAATTTCCATCTGTAATCCCTGAGACAGGCAGGAAGATATTAAAAGAAAAACAGCACCTATAGAAAGCAATTCAGGTCAGGTTTCAGAAACTGTTGACCCTGAAATAAGCAGGGAGTAAGTTTAAAAGGTAAAAAGATAAGAGAAATGGCACACAAAAAAAACAATTTAAGAGTACAATTTCAAATCCCATTTAAGGGAGACAGTCAATGCTGGCGGGCTTGATTACTTAAAATCCATTTTTAGTCTCTGTGGTAAAGTCTCTGATTTGTTCTGGTCTTCAAAGCAGTGGGGAGCTTGTTCCATTCCGTTATAGCTTTGTATGAGAAGGCTGATTGTACAAAAGCAGTTTTACATAGGGGGATGCAACAATGCCACCTAGAGGAGGACCTGGTTATTCTGGTATTTTGTTCAGAAGTTACGTACACAAAAGTCTAAAGAGGTGGGGTGTAGAACCATGGATAATTTCACAACGATCAGCTGACACTTGTGAAGGTGACTGCAGGTGTCACTCAAAACATGTTAAGGTAAAAAACAAACATCTTCTACCTTTTTGTTTGACAAAAAAGAAACTGTAAATTAATTTTTGAAAAAGAAGACAAAATGAATGTACTTGAGAATATACGTGAAAGTTATGGACAAGACTGTGTCAAAGTTTTTTGTTGTTTGGAGAAATTGGAAAAAACAGGAGCGAGATACAGAAACCGCCTCAGATTCAGCCTCCACTGCAGAGATGAGGAAATTACATCACCAAGCCTCAACATCAGAAATCCGATTCCAACCAAAAACGCTGAAAATGTCATGTGTCTGAGCGCAGTGTTTTACCCAGCTCAGACTCTTAATTTATTTCTGAGTATTTTATGTCTGTTATGGTTATTTTTGTCTGTTTCTGTGTTTATTTTTGGGTTGTGACAGGAGCGCCTTCCTTCTTCCCAGACACTCCAATCATCTACTCACTGTTTCCCTGCCATCTCAGCTGTGCGTAGTTGAATAATTAAGTCACCTGCTCGCTCAGTTGCCCACACCTGCTGCTCATTTGTTTTCATCTATTTATACACTGCTAGCTCATCCTCTCACTGCGGAAGTATTGTATGATAACTGATGACTGAAGGACTGATCAAACTTAATTCTCTCCTCACAGAGCGATTCCGGCTCTGGAGTGTTCCTCAGTAAGTGGCATGTTCTTCTCTTCACTCACAAAGCGATTCCGGCTCTGGAGTGCTTTTCTATAAGTTGCCTTGTCTGTATTTTTGTTCTTTGCACAGTTTTTGATCTTGTGTTCACCTTTTTGTTAATAAATCACCATTACTGCAGTTTAACGCATGGGTCTGTCTTTCTGCCCCAGAGGGGCCATTCATGACAGAAAAAAATAATTAAAAAAAAGCATGGAACAAACTCATGAAAGAGGATAAGAATAACAGTAAACAAGACAGACAGAATCAACGCAGAAATACAAGAGCAAATGGACATCTTCAACAAACACTTTCCGACAGAAAAAGAGACGCAGAACCAAATTAATGCACACCTAAAATGTACACACAACAGGAATTCATAATAACGAAGGACCACCATCAGAAGAAACTGAAAAAGCTCATGGAATGGAAAAACAATATCCAACACAGGCATGTGGAAATAAATGAGAAGTGGGTGCAAAACTTTTCTCAGCACACACTCACAGAGACAGAGAAAAAAGTACTAGCCAGGCGTCTAAATTTCACCATAACTCCAAGAAGAATCCCACATGAAGACTACATTTTAGCAGCAGAATTGGTATGTCAAAAAGTCCAGGATCAAGGACAGAAAGCAGAACTACATATCACAGTAGCAGGTATTATTAAATCAGCAAAACTATCACAATGTAATGTTACAAAGGATGAGGAGAAGCAATAGACTCACTGAAAAAAGATAAAACACCATTTTACCAGAAGATAAAGGCAGAACCACAGTAGTCATAGATACAAAAAATATGAATCACAGATGGAAAACATGTTAGGATACAGCAGTATGTACAAATTTTTAAAGAACGACCCCACAGAAACAAAAAAAGAAATGCTAAAAAACCTTCTAAAATGGAACACCAGAAATACACAAAATGGACATTCCCCTAAAAAGACAGCATTGGATCAGTCACCTAACAACTTATCAAAAGCCCTGGTTGAAATCATCAAACCCCTCCTGGATTAACAGAACATCACTGCAAAAACTCAAAACAACTGGTACAAGAACTAAACAACATGACAATGGAAAGAGACAAGATCCTTATCTCACAAAAAACCCCGCTGACGTCACCCTACACATCATGCAAGAGTGCCTCAAAAAGGACAAGACACTAAAACAACACACAAACCTTACAGTTCAAGACATACTGTATCTGGACTGCTACATTTCATCTCCAAATCCACCTACAGTATCTCACAAAAGTGAGTACACCCCTAAGTGAAAATGTACAAATTCTGTCCAGTTAACCATTTTCCCTCCCCAGTGACATGTGACTCGTTAGTGTTAGGTCTCAGGTGTGAATGAGGAGCAGGTGTGTTAAATGTGGTTATCGCTCTCACACTCTCTCATACTGGTCACTGGAAGTTCAACATGGCGCCTCATGGCAAAGAATTCTCTGAGAATCTGAAAAAAGAAAGAATTGTTGCTCTACATAAAGATGGCCTAGGCTATAAGAAGATTGCCAACACCCTGAAACTGAGCTGCAGCACGGTGGCCAAGACCGTACAGCAGTTTTAACAGGACAGGTTCCACTCAGAACAGGCCTCGCCATGGTTGACCAAAGAAGTTGAGTGCACGTGCTCAGCGTCATATCCAGAGGTTGTCTTTTGAAAATAGACGTATAAGTGCTGCCAGCATTGCTGCAGAGGTTGAAGGGGTGGGGGGTCAGCCTGTCAGTGCTGAAACCATACACCGCACACTGCATCAAATTGGTCTGCATGACTGTCGTCCCAGCAGGAAGCTCCTTTTAAAGATGATGCACAAGAAAGTCAGCAATTTGCTGAAGACAAGCAGACTAAAGACATGGATTACTGGAACCATGTCCTGTGGTCTGATGAGACCAAGATAAAGTTATTTGGTTCAGATGGTGCCACGTGTGTGTGGTGGCAACCAGGTGAGGAGTATAAAGACAAGTGTGTCTTGGTGGGAGTGTCATGGTTTGGGGCTACATGAGTGCTGCCGGCACTGGGGAGCTACAGTTCATTGAGGGAACCATGAATGCCATCATGTACTGTGACATACTGAAGCAGATCGTGATCCCCTTTCTTCGGAAACTGGGCCACAGGGCAGTATTCCAACATGATAACCACCCCAAACACACCTCCAAGACGACCACTGCCTTGCTAAAGAAACTGAGGGTAAAGGTGATGGACTGGCCAAGCATGTGTCCAGACCTAATCCCCATTGAGCATCTGAGGAGCATCCTCAAACGGATAGTGGAGGAACGCAAGATCTCTAACATCCACCAGCTCCATGATGTGGTCATGGAGGAGTGGAAGAGGATTCCACTGGCAACCTGTGAAGCTCTAGTGAACTCCATGCCCAAGAGAGTTAAGGAAGTGCTGGAAAATAATGGTGGCCTCACAAAATATTGACACTTTGGACACAATTTGGACATTTTCACTTAGGGGTGTATTCACTTTTGTTGCCATTAAAGGCAGTGTGTTGAGTTATTTTGAGGGGACAGCAAATTTACACTGTTATACAAGCTGTACACTGACTACTTTACATTGTATCAAAGTGTCATATTTTCAGTGTTGTCCCATGAAGAGATATAATAAAATATTTACAAAAATGTGAGGGGTGTACTCACTTTTGTGACAGACTGTATTTTCAACATAAGGGAACTATTTACAGACAGAAGGATTATCAGCCATTATGAGCAGTTTTTTCATGGAGGACCTGGAAACAAGAGCCATAAATACAGCACCCACACACTGCAGACCCACCCTTTGGGGAAGATATGTGGACGACATTCTAGAGAAAAGAAATGATATACACAAGACTATGTAAATTGATTTTAAAACATCCAGGTGTCAGGTAAACTTTCAAACGAATTTTTATTTAAAAACACTGGACTAAAAACTAATTAAAATACATGACGTTTCAGTGTTCATCCGAACACCATCATCAGTTGTCAGACTGCAGCAGGAAGTGTCTCTAGCCAATAAATAACCTACAAGGAAATCACATGACTCGGGATGTAGTCCATGGTGTGCATCCAAAAAGGAGGGGGAAAAAATACATATATATACAGTATACACTACCGTTCAAAAGTTTGGGGTCACTTAGAAATTTCTTTATTTTTGAAAGAAAAGCACTTTTTTTCAATGAAGATAACTTTAAAATAATCAGAAATACACTCTATACATTGCTAATGTGGTAAATGACTATTCTAGCTGCAAATGTCTGGTTTTTGGTGCAGTATCTACATAGGTGTATAGAGGCCCATTTCCAGCAACTATCACTCCAGTGTTCTAATGGTACAATGTGTTTGCTCATTGTGTCAGAAGGCTAATGGATGATTAGAAAACCCTTGTGCAATCATGTTAGGTCTGCAATGCTGTAATTGCTGCAAATGGAGGATTCTTTGACGAAAGCAAAGTTTG
Organism: Pholidichthys leucotaenia; assembly: GCA_020510985.1. NCBI lineage: Eukaryota > Metazoa > Chordata > Actinopteri > Cichliformes > Pholidichthyidae > Pholidichthys > Pholidichthys leucotaenia. Next base: position 280,962,363 of record CM035840.1, on the reverse strand, counting down.
AAGGAAAAAATTATTATTTCAAATACAAATCATTATTTCTAACCTTGTCAATGTCTTGACTATATTTTCTATTCATTTTACAACTCATGGTGGTAAATAAGTGTGACTTTTCATGGAAAACACAAAATAATTGTCTGGGTGACCCCAAACTTTTGAATGGTAGTGTATATCTATATCTATATCTATATATATATTTTTTTTTTATTTTTTTTTTTTAAATGTAGTCTATGACCAAAAAGGAGAAAAGAAGGAAAAAAAAAAAAAAAAAACCACTAATGCTCCTCCCTTAAACTTGAGAATTGGAGCAAGTTCATTTGTCCATAAAGTGTAGAGGAATGGTTTTTAACTTGGCATTGTAATTCAATTCAATTCAATTCAACTTTATTTATATAGCGCCATTTCACAACAACAGTCATCTCATAGCACTATCAACTGTAGGGAGGACCCCCACAGTTGCAGAAAGACCCCAGCAATCAGGCGATCCCCTGTGAGCAAGCACTTGGCGACGGTGGAGAGGAAAAACTCCCTTTTAACAGGAAGAAACCTCCAGCAGAACCAGGCTCAGGGAGGGGCAGTCATCTGCTGCGACTGGCTGGGGGGTGAGGGGACAGAGAAGAAGAAAAGAACAGACATGTAGAGAGCAAACAGCACGATGGGGACTCAATCTATGGGAGAGAACAAACAAATGTTAATGACCAGCAAAAAAAAAATATTTCATAGAGAGTGAGGAAAGGAGTGAGGCCCAGTGCATTACTGGAGGTCCCCCGGCTGACTAAACCTATTAGCAGCATAACTAAGGGAGGGTTCAGAAACACATGATCCCTCCCTAATTGTAGGCTATATCAAAAAGGTAGGTTTTAGCCCTATTCTTAAAAACAGAGATCGAGTCTGACTCCCGAATCCAGATTGGCAGCTGATTCCACAGGAGAGGAGCTTGATAACTGAAGGCTCTGCCTCCCATTGTACTTTTGGAGATTCTAGGTATTACAAGTAAACCTGCATTTTGGGAGCGTAGTGCTCTGTTAGGATGATACGGTAGTATCAGATCTTTTAAATAAAAAGGAGCCTGATTGTTTAGAGCTTTGTAAGTAAGAAGAAGGATTTTAAACTTAATTCTAAACTCTATGGGAAGCCAATGAAGGGAGGCCAGAACCGGAGAGATATGATCTCTCTTTCTAGTACCTGTTAAAACTCTTGCTGCAGCATTTTGGATCAGCTGAAGACTTTTTAAAGATGTTTTAGGACAGCCTGATAATAAAGAATTACAATAATCTAATCTCGAGCTAACAAAAGCGTGGATCAGCTTCTCAGCATCACTCTGAGACAAGATGCTCCTAATCTTGGCAATATTACGCAAATGATAGAAGGCAGTCTTAGAAACAAATTTAATATGTGAATTGAAGGACAAATCCTGATCAAAAATAACTCCAAGGTTCCTCACAGAGCTATTAAGAGAAAGAGTAACTGCATCCAAACTGAAAGTTTGATTTGGAAAGGAATTTCTAAGGTTTTTTGGACCAACAAGAATGACTTCAGTCTTATCTGAATTTAATAGCAGGAAATTACAAGTCATCCAAACTTTGATTTCCTTAAGACAGGCTTCTAACTTGGCTAATTGATTAGTAAGCTGAGGACAGATTATATCTCAGTCCCCCTTCTCTGTTAAGGGAGGGCTGTTTCACTTTAACATAGACGGCTTCCTTAACACCTCTTTCAAACCACCCCTTTCCTCTGTCCAAAATGTGCACATCTTGGTCTTGAAAGGTGTGCTGTTTTTGTTGCAAGTGAGTATAGACAGCTGAATTTTGTCCAGACAAATTTTTCCATCTGTGTTGGGACATGCGTTGTTTTGTTTCCCCGATATAAAGATTGTCACACTCCTCACTATATTTGACAGCATATACTGTACAGGGTTGCTCTTTTTGTGTTTTGGTATCCAGTCTTTGGGATGAACCAACCAATGTCGCAGCGTGTTCCTGGGTTTAAAATACACAGGTATGCTGTATTTGGAGAAAATCCTGCGAAACCTTTCAGACAGCCCAGCCACATATGGAATGACAATATGCTTTCTCTTGATTTTAAGATAAGAGATAAGATAAGATAAGCCTTTATTAGTCCCACAACGGGGAAATTCCAGGATTGCAACAGCACAGGGATAGCAACACTCAGAGCAACAATCAGAAGGCAAGAAAAAAAAAAAAAAGCAAGCAAGCAAGTGCAGCTAATATACATATGTACATATTACTTTAAATATATATATATATATATATACACACAGACACACAGTGTAGAGCACTCCATTTCTCCATTTTTTACACTCCATTTCTCCTAAAGGCCTAGAATTCTTTTTACGTTTCATGTGAGTTTTGATGAAGGTCCAATCTGGATGACCACACTGTTTTAATGCTTGTTTTAAATGGACATTGTTCCTTTTCCTTAGCTTCTGAATCTGTGGGAATGGTTTCTGCACAATGTTGCAATGTACAAATCACTCCCAGTTTGTGCTCAAGTGGGTGGCGTGAATAAAACATGAGATACTGATCTGTGTCGATAGGTTTTCAGTATGCCTCAACATGGAGTTCACCTCATTCGCCAACCTTTATCCCACAATCCAGAAATGGGAGTTTGTTGTCCTTCATATCCTTCTGGGTGAACTTGATGTAATTGTCCATTTTTTTTCCTTCTTTTCTCCTTTTTGGTCACACACTATCGACTACATTCAAAAAAAAAAAATGTTCCTCCTTTTTGGATGCACACCATGGACTACATTTCCCACAAGTCATGTGACTTCCTTATAAGTTTTTTATTGGCCAGAGACACTTCCTGCTGCAGTCTGACAACTTATGATGATGTTCGGATGAACACTAAAACGTCTTGTATTTTAATTAGTTTTTAGTCCAGTGTTTTTAAATAAAACTCCTTTTCAAAGACATACAAAAGACCTCACAGACCACCTGAACACCATGGACAGCACAGCATGTATAAAATTCACACACAAAGAGGAAACAAACAGGACCATAGCCTTTTTGGACATCAAAATCCACCACAAAGAAGATGGCAGCATAAAAATTACAGTATAGAGAAAACCAACTCACACACATCAATACCTACTCTGGTCATCTGAACATCCCACAGCACACAAACTATCAGTTGTCAGAACTCTTTATGAATGGGCCAGCTACATTACAGATGAAGAAGACAGACAGGAAGAAGAGGAATGCATACGGCATGCTCTCACATGTTGCCAATATCCAATAGGGGCCATAAACAAAGGGAAAAAAGCAGGTCAGGAACAAGGAAAATAAACAGAAAACAAAACAAACACCAAAAGCTGAAATGAAAAACAAGAACATGATAACACAGGGTTGCAAAAATATTTTTTTGTAAGTTGTCTGTGTTTTTTCAACTGATTTAAGACAATTTTGCACCACTGAATCCGAAAATGACATCTGTTTCTCTTGATCAGGTCAAGAGAAGGTCCTAATCTTGGCAATATTATGCAAATGATAGAAGGCAGTCTTAGAAACAAGTTTAATATGTGAATTAAAAAAACAGATCTTGATCAAAAAGAACTCCAAGGTTCCTCACAGAACTATTAAGAGAAAGAGTAACTGCATCCAAACTAAGAGTTTGATTTGGAAAGGTATTTCTAAGGTTTTTTGGCCCAACTAGAATAAGTTCAGTCTTATCTGAATTTAATAGCAGGAAATTAAAAATCATCCAAGCTTTGAGTTCCTTAAGACAGGCGTCTAACTTGGCTGATTGATTCCTATCATCTGGCTTCTTTGACAGGTATAATTGTGTGTCATCTGCATAACAATGAAAATTTATACTGTGCTTTCTAATAATTTTACCTAGCGGAAGCATATATAAACTAAAAAGAATAGGGCCTGGCAGAGATCCCTGTGGAACTCCGTGACTGAGCTTTGAGTTGGAAGAAAACTCATTACTGACATGAACAAACTGGAACTATCAGATAAATAACACAACGTTCTACTGTATAGGGGTGATACTTTAAAATGTGTCCTGTAGGTTAATGACAGCTAATAGACTGTGGAGGATTTTACCCACAGAAAGAACACCGGAGAACAGTAAGAGTAGTATCTCAGAGAGCAGTGAATGTTGATGAACGTACCCATTTTAGGGTTTTGTCAGAATTTGTAAAAGGCTAGGAACAATTCCCAAACAGTTAAAGGTTCTTTAACAGCAGCTAGTGTTCACTACTTGACGAACCAAAAAGAACTTTAGCAACACTCGTTACAACCATTGGAAAACAGTTGAAACTGTCTGCAGAAATATACATACATTTGAGACATTAAAACTGTTTTACAAAACCTAACAGTCACTACGTTCATCAGTGTTCTCCGCTCCGTGAGACACAGGCTTCAGAGTAAAGAAAGGTTTGTGTTTGTGAACAGATGACATTATGAGGAACTTCCCCACAGCTAAAAACTAACTGATGACAATCAGCCGAATAATGACAGTCTGACTACAGATCAAAGTTCACTACAGTTCTAGAGTCAGCCTTCACATATAGCTATGACACGTGACAGGTACATCTACAGGAGGGTCCACAGTCACCATCTAAACACCTCACCATAACAGCTGTGTGGTTCTCCACTGGTTCCCCTCACACCACAGACTAATGTCTGTATGGTGGTTGTTGTTTCTCCTGATCCTCCTCTGCTCCTGGTCTCCATGATGTTTGAAGCCTTATTCATGTTGCATTTTCCCTCTAGTCCGCTTTGGTCCGCGTGCGCGTTGGACGAGCCTGGCACGCATGTGATGCTGTACATGCTCACTTTTTTCATCTATCCAGGCCAAGCGGTTGACACATGCGCACAGCCATCATTTGTAGTTTCACTCCCGCCCTATAGGTAGTGCCAATGCACTGACACGCTAGGATTTTCACCAGCGAAGAAACACTGCTTGCTTTCTCCTGCTTGACTTCCTGGTTTCTCTTCCTTTTCCACGAAGATGCTGCTGCTGCTGAAGTATGTATGGCCGAATCGCATTCTCCTTCCTTGCAGACACGTTGACTTTAGGCGCGTTCATGTGAAATGAAGGGCTATCTCAATCTGAAATCAGGAAGTGGCTGACTGCTCACTTGCTGATTTCATGAGCCCTTAAATGAGCCCTTATCTTAAGTCAGCATAGACTTAAGGAAAGGGAATTACCCACAGTTCAGAGCGCCACATCGGGGTTTCTCAAGGAAAGCACCTGAATGGTCACCTGTTTCACCTCCCTCCATTCAGGAGACAGGCAAGTTCATGTTCACTCCCCTGACCACCCCTTCACCCCTGCTCCACCCCACAAAAAAAAGCAAAAAAAAACCAAACACAGAAACACAGAAACATGGAAGGAACAACTCCAAACATCATTAAAAAGATGTTTACATGTAAGTATAATGTAGCTCACTGGTCTGCAGTGTGTCTATAGTTGCATAATAAAACATTTTTTATTCACAAACAGGGAACAATGAACAAACATTACAGTTTATTGAGCTTTGTATTGAACAGGAGTCCAAATTCCCGGGCCACAGAAAAGCATCTGCTCAAGGCTTCAAGTAAGTATTCAGCTGGTATATTGATTGATTAGTGATTATGATTATTTAGTAAGCCAGGGGATGACTATAATTAAGGATTTAATACTGCATTTAACACAAAATGTATAAATGAAGGATAAATAAATTAAAAATAGATATACTCTAGTGCATGTTATGACCCGAGCGCTAATGTTATTTGTGCTCGGGCTATTCCTGTCAGGTCTTGACAGCGGCGTTGTTATTCCGGCTCCCTGAGCTCTTATTGTGACGGCGTTTAGGGAGGCTTCCGCTCAGCTGTCAAGACCTGAACAGCTGTTCTGCATTTGCGGTCGTTAGCGGCCGGTTTCTTAAACTGACGCTAGCAGCTGCATCTTTGCAGCAGTGTCCGTCGCTGATCGTCGGAGCGATCGTACGTTATGGATTAATACTACATTGCCTGTCTGTGGTGTGACTGTCTCATCCTGTGGACCCGTGAGTGAGCTTATTAGCCTTACGCCTCCCTGTGTGTAGACTTGTTGGTGTCATAGCCTCAGCGGCCTGTATTATTGTGATTTTCACCGTAAATAAAGATTTTAACACAACTCTCTGGTGACGGTGTGCCGTCTTATGGTGGCTCGCGAGGGCCACTGCGTGACAGTACACTGCTGCCACAAAACGGCATTTACGGTGACGCCAACCCGAGACGCCTTTCACCAGTGAGTTAGTGTCATTAGGACATCGCTTTTTCCTGTCTGGGTACGGTGTGCTGGAGGAATGCCGTCGCGGAGGGGCTGCGCTCGGAGTTCGAGCCACGAGCTGGCGGACGTCCTGGAATACATGGATGAGACGTTCATCTCTGCCTCCCTCCTGGACTACAACCATGACGTACACTGGTACCTGGACTGCGCTGAGGGTGTACTCAATCATCTTTCTCCCCGCTACACCGACCACCCAGAAGTCGACGCGAGGAGGGCTGATATCGCCGCGCAACGTGAGATACTCCGTATGGTGGAGGAGGACTACGGCAAGAAGCAGAGGAGGAGGCGTTCCCGCTCCTCGCCTTGGGATCCCGTTCCTGTCCTCGATCCACTCCAGGAGTTTGCACCATCTGGGGGCCGACGTAGACATCGGCACCGTGGCCAAGGGCATTATCAGCAAGCTCCTGTTCCGGATCCAGTTCCGGGGCGCCGGAATGACCCAATCAGCTGTCTCTTCGGCGTCATGTCAGGAGGGAATTTCTGCAGCCTCTCTTCCCGGGCCATCTTCCCTGCTGTCCGGTCAGCATGTTGTGCCCGGCCCGCTTCGGCTGTCGCTCCCTCATCCTCGACGCCTTCTCCAGCTGCTGTGTTTGACAAGAGCCCTGCTTCGGCGAGCCCCGCCCATGGGCTCTCTCTTACCATCCAGCGAGCGAGGGAAGGAGCAATGCCCCCTACAGCTGGCACCACCCTCCGTTCGGGAGACAGGCAAGTTCATGTTCACTCCCCTACTTATAATAGTGATCTGTCTTGTCTGACTCCTGGGGGTGGAGTTCGGGGTTTGCAGCCCCTCGAGCTCCCTCCACCAGCTGTAGTCATCTGTTCTGAACCTGCTGCCTCTGTGTTTCCTTCCGCTGAGCGGTCCTCGGCGTTAGGTCTACGTCGTTGAGCGAGGAGGAGGCCTGCGGCCCTGGGAATAATCCCGGCCCCGCAGCCACATTTTGGACAGAGGAGAAGAGCGGACTGCGGTGTGGAGCCTGAGCCGATGAGGAAGCGTCCCCGGGTCTCCACGGAGGAGCAGCCCGAGCCAGCGGGTCGAGGGTCCCCTGCCGCCACGCCATGCGGGTTATTGGTGTGGACATCAGCGCGAGAGGATCCAGCTGCAGAGACCATCATGCCGGCTGTGGAGCCCGACGCGGCTGAGTGGGAGCCCGACGATGAGCTTCTACCCAAACCTGGATCGACGGAGTCCTGGACGGCTCCAGAGCCCGAGTGCAGGCAAGTGCTCTTCTTTGTTTTTCTTTGTGGTGTGTTAGAGCATTTTTGCCTGCCTCGTGGGGAGGCGAGCGAGGGGCAGCCGTCTGCTGCACTCTAACTCGTCTCGCTGGGCTCTGGCGCTGCCGGAGATGCTGATCCCGGTCCTCTCTGTTCCTCTGAGCCTCTTCACAGTGTCGCCGGCTTGGAATCTGTCGAGGTTACGGTGCAGGAGGTCCCAAGTTCGGGGGTGGAGGTCGTCGCCGATGCGGTGCCGACCCAGTTGGGGTCCGATGAGGCCCAGTGGGGGTCCGACGCGGGGGCAGCTGTGACCCAGCGGGGGTCCGACACAGGTGCAGCGGTGACCCAATCGGGGTTCGACGCAGGCGGAGCTACAACGGCCGCATCAGTGTGGGTCAAGGTCGGTGGAGGAGCTGCAGACCCTTCGCCGCCTGATGTGATGTGAGCTCGTCATCACGATTATTCCCCTCTCAGGAGCCACCAGCTGGGGTCATCAGCGCTGGGGGCCGTTGGAGGTTTTCTTCTTGCAGGCTGGCGCTCCAATGTAATTTCGCTGTCAGGGAGGTCGCTGCACGCTATTCCTCCACAGTTCTGGTGGCTGAGGGATGCGGGTCGGCCACCCGAGGAGCTGTTTTGCTTGTTCGGTGCCTTGGGTCGGCCACCCGATGGACTGTTTATTGCTGGCTGGTCTGGTTTGGCCACCGGAGGACTTGACTCTCGGGGCCTGGGACTGGGGCAGGCCGCCCGACCACGTACTGTTCCCCGTGATTACCCGTGGGCCATCGGACGCAGGGAGGCCGCCGGAACTATGCCTGGGGCGTTTGGTCTCCGCCTGTCATCCTCTGTTTGGACCATACGGTGTAAGGTCATCCGGAACGATTATATTGCCTCATGTATGTTTGATGTAGCATGTTTTTTGTTTTTTTTCCCCTCTCCTACCTGAGGGGTTATAGCATGTATTTTGTGGTTTTTCATAGGTACCCTGGTGTTTGAGGCTGATGTTTTTGGGATAAACAGTTCTTTTGTGAATGTGGCTGAGGTTTCATGCACTTGGGTGACTTGGGAGCATAAACTGATTCATTGTGGCATTTAAGAGTTTGTGTGTGAACAGTGTGGAAAGACCTTCACTCAGATGAGTTTAGACCGCATGAAGTCATGTACTCTGGAGTTAAACAGTTTGTCTGTAGTCACTGTGGGAAAACCTTCTGTGTCGGGTAAATTATGCTCTGTATGGTTTGTGCCCCATGTATTGTAACTCTTGTCCTATTTGTTTCGTTGTTTCTGTGGGAATGTTATGGGTATGTCAGGGGATGTGTTTTTTGGGGGGGGTCTTGTTGGTATTTGTTTCACTCCCTCTTTGCCTGTTCCTCCATTCACTCGACCTGTGGGTGGGTGGGTGGGGGGCTAGGTGTTACAAGGCGTTCGGAGCCCGCCTTTGAGGGAGGGGTACTGTTATGACCCGAGCGCTAATGTTATTTGTGCTCGGGCTATTCCTGTCAGGTCTTGACAGCGACGTTGTTATTCCGGCTCTCCGAGCTCTTATTGTGACAGCGCTCGGGGAGGCTTCCGCTCAGCTTTCAAGACCTGAACAGCTGTTCTGCATTTGCGGTCATTAGTGGCCGGCTTCTTAAACTGACGCTAGCGGCTGCATCTTTGCAGCAGTGTCCGTCGCTGATCGTCGGAGCGATCGTACGTTATGGATTAATACTACATTGCCTGTCTGTGGTGTGACCATCTCATCCTGTGGACCCGTGAGTGAGCTTATTAGCCTTACGCCTCCCTGTGTGTAGACTTGTTGGTGTCATAGCCTCAGCGGCCTGTATTATTGTGATTTTCACAGTAATAAAGACTTTAACACAACTCTCTGGTGACGGTGTGGCATCTTATGGTGGCTCACGAGGGCCACCGCATGCCAGTGCAGACATTATTTTCAACTATTTTGTGCAAGTTTCATAAAAAAGTTTAAAAAAAATTCATAATTACCTCTCGTTCACTCTGTAAGGCTAGTGCCTGCAAGATATTTAGATCAGGCAATTGATTCCTTCTGTTCCTTGGCCTTGAAAATAAAATCATTCTTAAAATAAAAAGTTTGAATCCCACAATACTAAGCAGCATGTTTGTCATACACCGATGTCAAGGTAGGGTGATATGTCATAAAGTGTCCCATTCCTTTTATACCATTTCCAGCCCTCGCAGACTCGCAGACTCACACACTACTAATGGCTGCCGCCTAAGTCTACAAGGGCTCAGGGCTTAAGGGCTTAGGGAGGAGATTGAGATTCAGCCTCTGTATGATTCATGTATGTTTATTCTCGTCTTCCGCTTCCTCGTTGTCTTCTTTGTGTACTTCGTCTTGGTATGCTGTGTCGATATTACCACCTTGTGAATGGGACGTTCAGTCTTGCGTATGCGCTTTTCAACGCGTTCAGGTCATGGGCAGGCGGCGTGGTCACAAAATTTCAGGTGCACGTGGTCGTCCACAGTCGAGCACTGCGGGCACTATCAGAGTGGAGATGATATTTCTGGTTACATGTACATGGACAGCAGAGGTGCAGCATGAATCCAGCTTGAGACTGGATGGTTCCATCAGACCATGATGATCCTGGTCTCCATGATGTCTGACAGGTTCTTCATTATCAGGCTGTTGTTCCTCATGTGAACATGAACAACGGTTGGTGTGCTTGTGTTTCCATGTTCTGTGAGGGTACACGTGCGACAGAGCGACTGTTCTGTGCTGGGATGCATAAGGTGTGTTTTAAACACACCTAAACTCCACACAGATCACTGTTGTTTAGGGGCTGGGATCAAACCAGGGATCCTATGGCCAAGGGTGAGTTGCTGTACTGCCACAGTGCTAACCACTGTTCCACCGCACCGCCCAGATATGTGTACAGAATCATTTTTATAAATGACTGGTGTGATTAACCTGGGAAATGTTCTTGAAGTTCTATGTAAGATAAGATAAGATAAGATAAGCCTTTATTAGTCCCACAATGGGGAAATTCCAGGATTGCAACAGCACAGGGATAGCAACACTCAGAGCAACAATCAGAAGGCAAGAAAAAACAAGAACACCTAGTATACATATGTACATATTAATATAAATATATACAGTGGGGTAAAAAAGTATTTAGTCAGCCACCAATTGTGCAAGTTCTCCCACTTAAAAGATGAGAGAGGTCTCCAATTTTCATCATAGGTATACCTCAACTATGAGAGACAAAATAAGGAAAAAAAAATCCACAAAATCACATTGAAGGATTTTTAATGAATTAATTGGTAAATTCCTCGGTAAAATAAGTATTTGGTCAATAACAAAAGTTCATCTCAGTACTTTGTTATATACCCTTTGTTGGCAATGACAGAGGTCAAACGTTTTCTGTAAGTTTTCACAAGGTTTTCACACACTGTTGCTGGTATTTTGGCCCATTCCTCCATGCAGATCTCCTCTAGAGCAGTGTTGTTTTGGGACTGTCGCTGGGCAACACAGACTTTCAACTCCCTCCAAAGATTTTCTATGGGGTTGAGATCTGGAGACTGGCTAGGCCACTCCAGGACCTTGAAATGCTTCTTACGAAACCACTCCTTCGTTGCCCGGGTGGTGTGTTTGGAATCATTGTCATGCTGAAAGACCCAGCCACGTTTCATCTTCAATGCCCTTGCTGGTGGAAGGAGGTTTTCACTCAAAATTTCACGATACATGGCCCCTGTGGTCTATATTAATCATATATCCCATAACCTACATATGTATAAGCATGTGAGAATGTTAAGTGATTACATATGTAAAGCGACTTCACACCTCAGAACAGGACAAAGGGTCTCAACCGCCAGTGAAGATCAAAGAGCATCCGAGGCGCTGCGGTGGAGACCAGATTGGTCGCCCTGACCTTCCAGGGCCAGGTGGAGGGGTACGGAGACAAAGGAGGATAATTAAGTTAATGGGGGATGTCAGCTTTGTATGCATGTCTTTTGTTGTGTGTGAGTATAAGTACACAGAGCCGAATGTGTTCGACTCTTACTTCTTCTGCTCCTACACTAGATGAGACTTGTTAGAGGAGCGAAGCTGATAATAAACTTTGGTTTATAAGTCACATCGCCTCGTTATTCCAAGCTCTTCTACACTGGTGACCCTGACGTGATGATGGACCAGAGGCGTTCCCCCGCGATCGACTCATCTGTGGCGACCCAGGCAGACGCCGGCGCCCATGCAGACAGGGGAACAGATGGACGACGTTCCCCCACGGCAGAAGTGACAGAGAGGGCTCAACTGAGCACCAGCGCCGCTGCGAGAGCCGAAGGAAGGCACTCTCACCCGGCGGACACATCAGGGACGGCCCACACAAACGCCGTCACTCTCAAGCTGCCGGACTTCTGGCAGGAAGATCCGACCTCGTGGTTTCAGCAAGCTGAAGCCCAGTTTGCACTTGCGGGCATAACAGCTGACGATACAAAGTTTTATCACATCGTCGCCAAACTCGACGCCGCCACTTCGAGATGTGCGCGGAGCATAATCCAGCGGCCGCCGGCCCAGGACAAGTATAGAGAACTGAAAGCGACCATCGTGGCGAATTTCGTCCCCTCTGCCGAGGAGAGAGCCGAGACGATCCTGGCGGTCTACGGCCACAGAGGATGCAGACCCAAGGCCCTCATGGAGGACTTGCTGCAGCTCAAAGAAGAGGGCAATGACAACTTCCTCTTCCAATTTATATTCCTCAGTACGCTGCCGCCACACATGAGAGGGACACTTGCCAACATGCGATGCAGCACCCAGCAAGACGTCCGCACGCTGGCTTGCGAAGCGCAGCGACTCGTCAACGCCTGCAGGGAACAGACACCCACAGCAGCATCCGCAGACCTCAACGCCGATGTCCGGAGCCACGGGGAGCCACAAACCACTGAGCAGAATCTGCCCGCCATGGCAGTGACACGGCCAAGACGTAACAGACGGAGCGACGTCTGTTATTACCACCACCGCTTCGCCAAGAAGGCTTACAAATGCTTTCCCCCCTGCAAATTCACGATTTCTGGAAAACGCCAAAGCAGAGAGCCGTTAACAGCGGCAGTTCTCGGCGAAAAAAGCAAGCTTCTATATGTGACGGACGGACACACCGGCAAGCAGTTCCTCATTGACACGGGAGCTCAACTGAGTTTTATCATGCCCTCCCAAGCAGACCGGGCCATGGGCCCCCGGGGCAATGGAGCGGTGGCAGACAACGGCTCCATCATCGACACTTATGGCGAAAGGAACCTGCCCCTCCGCATCCATGGCCGCAACTACAGATGGACATTTGTTGTAGCGGCGGTGAGTTTTAACTTGTTGGGCGCAGACTTTTTGTGTGCACATGGGTTATTGGTCGATCTAGCAAACAGACGCTTGGTTAATGCATTGTCCTTTGCTTCTATTCCCTGCTCAGCTCGACTTTCTCCACCACCCGTGCAGGCCAGCGTCACTACAGCAGGAGGTAAGTTTGATCAACTCCTCACCCAATTTCCAGCACTCACAATTCCCAAATTCTCAGCTACAGTGGCTAAGCATGGGGTCGAACACTTTATTCCCACAACGGGCCCACCTGTATTCGCCAAAGCTCGGCGCTTAGACGCGACCAAGCTCGCCATAGCTCGGGACGAGTTTATCACCCTTGAAAAACTAGGCATTATCAGGCGCTCAGAATCAGAATCAGGTTTATTGCCATTGTTCATGTAGTACACAAACTAGGAATTTGTCTCGGTACAATGCTGCAACATTAAACATGATAAGATAAGAGAAATAAACTATACATGTAATAAAGTGTAGGATAAGATTAAGTGATACTGGTCAACAGTTAAAATATATATTAGCCAGCAGCAGATACTGTGGAGAACTATATAGTGCAGTCGGTAATGCAGGAAGAAAACAGTGATGATTGACATGAGTCTGGTTGAGCTGCTGTACATGGTGCACGAGAGTCACTTAGTGTTCAGCAGTCTAATGGCAGAGGGGAAGAAGCTGTTCATGTGACGGGAGGTTTTAGTCTGGATGGACCGAAGTCTTCTACCAGAGGGGAGGGGGGCAAACAGTACGTGACCAGGGTGTGAGGGATCGGCTATGATCCGGCCAGCACGCCTCCGGGTCCTGGAGATGTACAGATCCTGGAGAGATGGGAGCTTGCAGCCGATCACCTTCTCAGCAGTGCGCACGACGCGCTGCAGCCTTAGTCTGTCCCTGGCAGTGGCTCCTGCGTACCACACGGTTATGGAGGTGGTGAGGATGGACTCGATGATGGCTGTGTAGAACTGCACTAACATCTTGGTGGGTAGCTTGAGCTTCCTCAGCTGCCGCAGGAAGAACATCCTCTGCTGGGCTTTTTTGATGAGTGAGCTGATGGTCAGCTCCCATTTGAGGTCCCTGGTGATGGTAGTGCCTAGGAAGCGGAAGGAATCAGCAGTGGTGATGGGAGAGCCTGAGAGGGTGAGGGGGGGCAGAGGAGTAGTGACTTTCCTGAAGTCTACAATCATCTCCACTGTCTTCAGAGCGTTCAGCTGCAGGTTGTTATTGCTGCACCAGGTCGCCAGCTGGGCCACCTCTCTCCTGTAGGCGGACTCGTCGCCGTTGGAGATGAGCCCGATGAGGGTGGTGTCGTCCGCAAAGTTGATCAACTTGACAGACTGGTGGCTGGAGGTGCAGGAGTTGGTGTAAAGGGAGAAGAGTAGGGGGGAAAGTACACAGCCCTGGGGTGATCCGGTGCTGATGCTAGTATAGTCTGAGACAGTCTTTCCCAGCCGCACATGCTGCCTCCGGTCCGTCAGGAAGTCGATGATCCACCTGCAGAGGGAGTCAGGCACGTTGAGCAGGGACAGCTTGTCCCGGAGCAGAGCGGGGCGGATGGTGTTGAATGCGGAGCTGAAGTCCACAAACAGGATCCTGGCGTAGGTTCCCGGGGAGTCCAGGTGCTGCAGGATGGAGTGGAGGGCCAGGTTGACTGCATCGTCTACAGACCTGTTGGCTCGGTAGGCAAACTGCAGCGGGTCCAGGAGAGGGGTGGTGATGGACTTGAGGTGGGACAGGACCAGGCGCTCAAAGGACTTCATGACTACAGAGGTGAGCGCTACAGGTCTGTAGTCATTAAGTCCAGTGATCCGTGGCTTCTTGGGGACAGGGATGATGGTGGAGGATTTGAGGCAGGATGGCACGTGGCATAACTTAAGGGAGGTGTTAAAAATGTCTGTGAATACAGGAGCCAGCTGTTTCGCACAGAGTCTCAGGGTGGAGGGAGACATGCCGTCTGGGCCGGGGGCCTTGCGCGGGTTCAGTCTGGAGAACTGTTTGAGCACATCCTGCTCACTGATGATAAGGGGAGGGGGGGAGGAGGGGGGGGTGCCTTAAATGAAGTAGGGAATGTGGAGGCTGTGGAGCTGGAGGGAGGGGGGGAGTTGGACACAGATGACGAGGTGTCAAAACGGGCATAGTGTTGGGACAGTCTCTGACAAAGGGCTTTGTCATCCTGACCTTTAGGAGCCTGAGGCCGATAGTTGGTGATCTGCCTCAGTCCTCTCCACACGGAAGCCGAATCATTAGCAGTGAACTGCTGCTGGAGTCTCTCTGAGTACACAGATTTAGCCCTCTTCAGCTCTCTGTTAAACCGGTATTTAACCTCCCTGTAGCAGTCCCTGTCTCCACTTTTCAGCGCTGCTTCCTTCTCCTTCCTGATCTGTCTGAGCTTGGCAGTGAACCAGGGCTTATCATTAGAGTACTTCACCCTGGTGCGTGATGGAAGAATGTTCTCTTCACAAAAGTGGATATATGAGTTCACAGTGTCCGTGTACTCATCCAGATCATGCGTGGCTCCTTTAAGCATGCCCCAGTCAGATATTTCCATGCACGTTTCCAGCTTCTCCTCAGCATCACTGGTCCGTATCTTCGTAGTGCTCACCACAGGTTTAGTGAGCTTCAATCTCTGTCTGTATGTGGGAATGAGGTGAACCATCACGTGATCAGATAATCCCAGCGCAGCTCGAGGGACAGCGCGATATGCGTCTTTCACTGTGGTGTAACAGTGATCCAGTGTGTTTAATCCTCTGGTGGGGCATTTAATAAACTGTTTGTAGCGGGGGAGATCGTGGCTCAGATTGCACTGATTAAAGTCGCCAGCCACAATAATCAGCGAGTCTGGAAAACTCCGCTCTGTGTGTTGAATGTGATCCGCGAGCACGCGCTGAGCTTCGCGCGTGTCCGCGTCGGGAGGGGCGTACACAGCGATCATTATAAAAGAAGCAAACTCCCGCGGGGAATAGAAGGGCTTGCAATTGATAACAAGAAATTCCAAGGCAGGAGAACAGTGTTTGGAAATTACCGTTACATCAGAGCACCAGATGCAGTTGATGTAGAAGCAGACTCCGCCTCCTGTGGTCTTGCCGGAAAGCTCTGTGTCACGATCAGCACGGAAGAGCTGAAAGCCGTCGAGGCGCAGCACGCTGTCCGGTATATTTTCCCGGAGCCTGGTCTCAGTAAAGCAGAGGACAGCTGAGGAGGCGAGGTCCTTAAAACGCATCAGCAGTCTCAGTTCATCCACCTTGTTAGAGAGAGAGTTGGTATTGGACAGAAATATGCCAGGCAGCGCCGTTCGCGAGCCTCTCCTGCGAAGTCGTACGAGAGCGCCCGCTCGTCTTCCTCTCTTCCGCCGTCTCACTTTCCGAGCCAAACAATAAACCAGGTCGGCGGCAGGGGCTAGAAAAACTGGGAGGAGGTCCGTGGGGGTCAAAGTCCTGATATTTAAAAGTTCTTCACGGGTATAAGTGCAAGCAGACACACAATTGACAAACAAAAACAAACAAAGAGCGCAGCGAAGCACCATGTCGACCGCTGTGGGCGCCATCTTGGATCGAGCTCAAAAAGCCCCTGGGCGTCACCGCTTCACATGGTCCCGAAATCCGACGGTTCTTGGAGACCATGCGGCGATTACCGCAGATTAAACAATGCGACAGCGCATGACCGCTACCCAATTCCTCACATCCAAGATTTTTCATTACATCTGGCGGGTGCGTGCATTTTTTCAAAAATAGACCTGGTCCGCGGCTATCACCAAGTCCCCGTTCGAGCGGAAGACATTCCTAAAACAGCTGTAATAACCCCCTTCGGTCTTTTTGAATTTTTGCGGATGCCTTTTGGCCTCAAAGGCGCTGCCCAAACCTTTCAGCGGATGATGGACGCGGTATTACGCGACATCCCCTTCGTGTTCGTCTACCTCGACGATATGCTGGTAGCCAGCTCGTCTGAGGAAGAACAAGAACAGCATCTCACTATGGTTTTTCGGAGACTAGAAGAGCACGGGTTAATAATCAATCCAGCCAAATGCAAATTCGGCGTGCCACAAATTGATTTTTTGGGACACAGAGTTTCACCGAAGGGGGCAGTCCCACTGCCAGACAAAGTTCACGCAGTAAAAAGTTTCCCACGGCCACAAACGGTCAAATCGCTGCAAGAATTTTTGGGAATGGTTAATTTTTACAACCGTTTCCTCCCCCACGCAGCTCAGCTCATGCAGCCCCTATATGACGCGCTCAGAAAACAAAAACCTTCCAACGCGGTCGAATGGACCCCAGAGCGCGAACGCGCCTTCGCGGAAGTAAAAAGTGCCCTAGCTAATGCCACATTGTTGGTTCACCCTGATCCCTCGGCCCGCATTGCGCTAACCACAGACGCTTCAGACCTGGCCATAGGGGCGGTTGTAGAACAACACGTCGGCGGAATCTGGCAACCTTTGGCATTTTTCAGCAAATCACTAAACCAAACTGAGCGTAAATACAGCACCTTTGACAGGGAGCTGCTAGCGCTTCATTTATCCATCCGCCACTTCCAGTTCTGGTTGGAGGGGCGGCGTTTCACGGCTTTTGTAGACCACAAACCGCTCACCTTTGCGATGGCTAAAATTTCTGAACTGTGGTCAGGCAGGCAACAAAGACAGCTAGCTGCGATTTCAGAGTTCACCACAGACATTCGACATGTGGCAGGCAAACTTAACTGTCACGCCGCGCCGCTCATCAACGGCGCCACCTGCTCACACACCTGTCAGTCATCAGCGGCGAGGAATATAGGCTGCCTCGCCCTGAGCTTCGGTCTGAAGCCGTAGACTTCATTTCCCTTTCATGGGCTTCTACCACATTCTCTTCAGCATCCTCGTCACCGGTAAGAAGATCACTTACCTCATCTCTCCAGTTTGCTCCCCTGTGCACAGGTGGATTCCTCGGCGGCGGACAACCCCGTCCCTCGTCTCTCCTCGCTGCTGCACCGAGCCCTGCAGGTGGCTGTCTCCCGGGCTTCCATCCTTGAAGCGCCAGTCATCTGTCCAAACAAGTAAGCTTCTCTCCCTCGCCTATTCTCCTCCTGTGTTGGTGCGCGCTCATCACCCTGTGTCTGATTTCTCCCATAGGGTTGCCGGCTGAACGGTCTCCTGCCTCTGGGTCCGAAGCAGACACCACCACCAACACATTAACATTCCGCAGACACGCACCCAAACATCCCTGCTGTTAATAAACAGTTTGAACTACTCTGAGCCTGTGTGTGTGCGTCTCCTGAGCCGAACGTTATGTCAGTACGGCTTCAGCAGAGCGGCTCGGCAGACGGCGGGCTCGCACACCGGTTTACCATCCTCGAGGCTCGGGTGGATCAGATTGTTTATCAGCAACAGGTGGTTTTCAATCAATTATTAGAATTAACTAACCGATTGAACCACTTGGACCCCCAACAGCCGTTCCTCCCGACTCGCCAGGGTGGCGCGGCTCCTGCTGTTCCAGCGGCCATCCAGCCGGCTCCAGTGGCACCGGTTCGGCTCACACCGATTCCGACCCCCGCCCGCTTTAGCGGTAAGCTCGGCGGAGCGCGGGGGTTCATTATGCAGTGTGAGTCCGTGTTCCACCGTGTGCCCGGAGATTTTCCCTCGGATCACAGTCGAATTGGTTACATAGGGAATCTTCTGGAGGGGCGTGCGTTAACTTGGACCTACGCCGTAATGGCGAGGCCCAGTTATGCCACCCTCACCTATGACCAATTCGTGAGGCGCTTTCTGGAGGTCTTTGACCATTCTCAAACCGAGACGGTCCAGGTCGATCGGCTTCTCGCTCTCCAGCAGGGAAGCCGGTCGGCAGCGGACCACTCGGTCGACTTCCGGGTAGCGGCGGAGGAACTGGGCTGGGAGGAACGCTCCCTCTGTGGCCTGTTCCTCCGCAGCCTCAATAGTGATCTGAGGGATGAACTGGCTGGTCGGGATATCCCTGGGACGCTAGCGGAGCTGACGTCCTTAGCGGTAAGTTTGGATAACAGGCTGCGCGAGCGCTCCTCGGGGCGGAGGTCTTCTTCTTCTCGTCCTCGTGGAGCCTCGCCGTACCTGTTCCAAGCTCGCCCCCTGGCGGCGCCGCCAGCATCGCGCCCCGAGGAGTCGGAGCCGATGGTGACGGGCTGGACTAAACTTTCCCCTGTGGAGAAACAACGCCGTCGTGAGTTGGGCCTCTGCATGTATTGCGGAGGCGACCAACACACCGTGGAGCGTTGTCCACGGAAGGCCAGTCGGTGGGGTCCGCGAGTCACTGTTGGAAGTCTCGCGGACATCAATCGGTTAGGATCACTTACTCAATTGAAGCTGCCCATCCGTTTCTGCCATAACCCCACTGGGCACCTCACCCACGCACTGGTGGATTCGGGCGCAGAAGGCAGCTTCATTTCACAAAGCCTGGCAACCCGATTGGGCATCCGCTGCCAGGCACTCAACACTCCCATCTCCCTAGTCCATCTCTCCCGTGCCACCCTTGGGAGAGTGACACATCAAACTGTCCCCCTACCGGTCATCATCTCGGGAAACCACCGGGAGGAGATGACCTTTTATGTCCTTCCCAACTCTGTGTCGCCCGTCATCCTGGGGTATCCCTGGCTCCGCCTTCACAATCCGGTCCTGGATTGGAGATCAGCTGGGGTATCGGCTTGGAGTACATTTTGCCTGGGCACCTGCCTCCAGTCCGCTGCCTGCTCGCCGTCCGCTCCTCCTCCAGCAACGGACGCTGCACCCCCGGACCTGTCCCTGGTGCCTCCGGAGTTTCACGACCTGGGTATGGTGTTCAGTAAAGCGAATGCTATGTCTCTTCCCCCTCATCGGCCCTACGACTGTGCCATCAACCTCCGCCAGGGGGCGCCGTTACCTTCTGGTCGGCTCTACAGCCTGTCTGCGCCGGAGAAGGAGACGATGAACACATATCTGAAGGAGTCATTAAACGCCGGGATAATCCGCCCATCATCGTCACCCGTGGGGGCGGGGTTCTTCTTCGTGGGAAAAAAGGATGGGTCCCTCCGCCCTTGTATCGACTACCGGGCCCTCAATAATATCACGGAGAAGGACCGTTACACCCTGCCTCTCATGGACACTGCTTTCCACTCCCTCCAGGGGGCGACCTGGTTCACCAAGCTGGACCTACGCAGCGCTTACCACCTCGTCCGGATCCGGGAGGGAGATGAGTGGAAAACGGCCTTCCGTACCCCGAACGGCCACTTTGAATACCTGGTGATGCCGTTCGAGTTGACCAACGCTCCTGCAGTCTTCCAGCGCCTCATTAATGACGTCCTCCGGGATTTCATTGGCCTTTTCGTGTTCGTCTACCTGGACGATATCCTCATCTTCTCCAAGTCCAGGGATGAGCACCAGGTCCACGTGAGGCGGGTCCTCCAAAGGCTGCTGGAGAATCGTCTGTACGTAAAGGCAGAAAAGTGTGAATTTTACGCCAGGAGTACGTCCTTCCTGGGGTTCATCATCGCCCACGATAAGGTGCTCCCTGACCCAGAGAAGGTAAAGGCGGTGGTGGAATGGCCTACACCTGCATCCCGGAAGCAGGTGCAGCAATTTGTTGGCTTCTCCAATTTCTACCGCCGCTTTGTCCCCAACTTCAGTACCATCGTTGGACCACTGACCCGCCTCACGTCCCCGAAGGTCCCGTTCCGGTGGACCGAAGAGGTCGCTGCCGCCTTTGAGGCGCTGAAGGCGGAATTCTCCTCCTCCCGGGTCCTTCGCCAGGTCGACCCCGCGCTGCAGTGCATCGTCGAGGTAGACGCTTCGGACACGGGAGTGGGGGCAGTGCTGTCCCAGCGGTCACCGGACGATGGCGCCAAACGACCGTGCGCCTTCTTCTCCCGGCGCTTGTCCCCGGCGGAGAGGAACTACGATGTGGGGGACAGAGAGCTCTTGGCCATCAAGCTCGCCCTGCAGGAGTGGCGCCACTGGCTAGAGGGGGCGAACCTGCCGTTTGTGGTCCTTACGGACCACAAGAACTTGGAGTATTTACGGTCTGCCAAGCGCCTGAATGCCCGCCAGGCACGCTGGTCTCTGTTCTTCGCCAGGTTCCAATTTTCTATCACCTTCAGGCCTGGCTCTAAGAACGGCCTGCCTGACGCCCTCTCTAGGCAGTTCACTCCCGTGGAATCGGAGGAGACGCCTCACTCCATCCTGCCCAGGTCGTGCGTCGTGGGAGCCATCTCGTGGGATATCGAGGCAAAGATCCGGAAGGCACAGGAGGTGGAACCTGATCCTGGCGGCGGACCGGAGGGAAGACTGTTCGTCCCATCTGCGGTCCGAGGAGAGGTCATCCACTGGCTCCACACCTCCCGGCTCACCTGTCATCCCGGCACCTCCCGGATGATCAGCCTCCTCCAGCGGTCTTTTTGGTGGCCGGGCCTGCGGAGGGATGCAGCCCGCTACGCCCGGGCTTGCCCAGTCTGTGCCACCAGCAAGTCAGGAAATGCCCCTCCAGCGGGTCTGCTCCAGCCTCTGCCCGTCCCCGGCAGGCCCTGGTCGCATATCGCACTGGATTTCGTCACCGGACTCCCCGTTTCCAGCTCCTTTAACACCATCCTGACCATCGTGGACCGTTTCTCCAAGGCGGCACACTTCGTCCCCCTGCGAGGTCTCCCTACCGCCCTGGAGACGGCGGGCCTCCTCGTCCAACACGTGGTCAGGCTGCATGGGATTCCGGTGGACGTGGTCTCGGACCGGGGTCCCCAATTTTCATCCGAGGTTTGGAGGTCCTTTTGCAACGCCATCGGAGCCAAGGTGAGCCTCTCCTCCGGCCATCACCCCCAGTCTAACGGGCAGTGTGAGAGGACCAATCAGGAGCTGGAGGCTGCGCTCCGCTGTGTTGCAAGATCCAAGCCGACGTCATGGAGCAACCATCTCGCCTGGGTGGAGTACGCCCACAATACCGCCCGCTCTTCTGCAACGGGGATGTCCCCCTTCAAGGCGTCCCTGGGTTACGACCCCCCGCTGCTTCCAGCGCAGGAGAGCGAGGTAACTGTCCCGTCAGTTAGGGCGCACGTGAGGCAGTTCCGCTCCACCTGGGCCACCGCGCGTCATGCGCTTTTACGCACAGCGGAGCGCAACAGGACCGTGGCGGACCGGCGTAGAAGACCTGCCCCGGCGTACAGAGTTGGGCAACTTGTCTACGTTTCCACCCAGGACGTCACCCTAAAAGGCAAGAGGAGAAAGCTGGCACAGCGCTTCATGGGTCCCTTCCCCATCACCCGGATCATCAACCCGGTGGCTGTGCGCGTGGCTATTCCCCCCTCCCTCCGCATCCATTCCACTTTCCACGTGTCGAAGGTGAAGCTGGCAGTTACCGACCCCCTTTGCCCTCCTCCTGCAGCGCAACCCGCACCCCGGATGGTTGGTGGCCACCCGGCCTGGTCCGTCTCCTCCATCCTGGACTCCCGGCGCCGGGGTCGTGGGTTGCAATACTTGGTGGACTGGGAGGGCTATGGGCCCGAGCATCGACAGTGGGTGCCCCCGTCGTTTGTGTTGGACCCATCGCTCATCGCGGACTTCCACCGAGCGCACCCGGATAAGCCATCGCCAGGAGGCGCTGCTAGAGGGGGGAGTACTGTCACGCCGCGCCGCTCATCAACGGCGCCACCTGCTCACACACCTGTCAGTCATCAGCGGCGAGGAATATAGGCTGCCTCGCCCTGAGCTTCGGTCTGAAGCCGTAGACTTCATTTCCCTTTCATGGGCTTCTACCACATTCTCTTCAGCATCCTCGTCACCGGTAAGAAGATCACTTACCTCATCTCTCCAGTTTGCTCCCCTGTGCACAGGTGGATTCCTCGGCGGCGGACAACCCCGTCCCTCGTCTCTCCTCGCTGCTGCACCGAGCCCTGCAGGTGGCTGTCTCCCGGGCTTCCATCCTTGAAGCGCCAGTCATCTGTCCAAACAAGTAAGCTTCTCTCCCTCGCCTATTCTCCTCCTGTGTTGGTGCGCGCTCATCACCCTGTGTCTGATTTCTCCCATAGGGTTGCCGGCTGAACGGTCTCCTGCCTCTGGGTCCGAAGCAGACACCACCACCAACACATTAACATTCCGCAGACACGCACCCAAACATCCCTGCTGTTAATAAACAGTTTGAACTACTCTGAGCCTGTGTGTGTGCGTCTCCTGAGCCGAACGTTATGTCATTAACGTGGTAGCAGACTGCCTCTCTCACGCTGTGACATTGCCAGAGCGCGAGGAGACAGATTATACTACCTCAGCCGCAGAACTCTTCGCCAACGCGGACACATATGCAGCCCCAATCCACGTAGGGATAGATTATGCAGCCATGGCGGAGGAGCAAAGTAGTGACGCGGACGTGCGCACACTCCTGTCTGTACCAACAGGGTTAAGGCTGGAGGAAAGGGGTTTACGCGACGGTGTGCCCCCCCTAATATGCGACATCTCAACCGGCCGACCTCGCCCGGTAGTCCCAGCTGCATGGCGCCGCTGTATTTTCGACTCAATTCACTCCCTCACGCACCCAGGTGTGTGCGCTTCGGTTAAAATGGTCGCCGAAAAGTTTGTGTGGTCTGGCCTGCGCAAAAACGTAAAAGAATGGGCAAAGACTTGCATTTCTTGTCAGCGCGCCAAAGTACACAAACACACAAAAGCCCCTCTAGAGCCTTTTCGAATCCCTGCTAGAAGGTTCGACCACGTTCATGTCGACCTCGTGGGACCACTACCTTCCTCCCAAGGTTTCACACATCTGTTAACAATGATAGACCGCACTACGCGCTGGCCGGAGGCGGTCCCTCTGGCATCAACCACAGCGGAGGAAGTCGCTCGCGTTTTTTTGACAAACTGGGTGGCACGTTTCGGCGTCCCATCAGACATCACGTCCGATAGGGGGCCTCAATTTGTCTCGGAGCTTTGGTCAGCCATGGCCAGCAGCTTAGGAGCGACAATTCACCGCACCACCGCTTATCACCCTCAGGCTAATGGGTTATGCGAGCGTTTTCACAGATCTTTAAAGGCCGCCCTCAGAGCCTCACTAACGGATACAAATTGGGTAAATAAACTTCCTTGGGTTTTATTGGGGTTGCGTGCTGCACCTAAAGAGGATTTAGACACCTCCCCAGCAGAATTAGTTTTTGCACAACCTCTCAGGCTCCCAGGTGAATTTTTACCAGAGAACCCAGAGCCAGGGCATCTTCCAGCCCCGAGGTTTTTAGGCAGCAACGGACCGGACTCTCTCCCCGGACCGGCACATCATTCTTTTCCACGGGTTTTTGTCCCCCAAGCTTTAAAAAACGCTGAATTCATTTTTGTTAGGCATGAAGCTTTAAAACCAACCTTCCGCCCACCATACGATGGACCATTCAGAGTGCTGGAACCTGGTGATAAGCATTTTGTGCTCGATTTTGGGGACAGAAAAGAAACAGTCAGCATTGACAGACTTAAACCTGCCTTCTTGTTGAGAGACGAGCCTGCACGGTTGGCGAGAGCACCTCGGCGGGGTAGACCCCCCAAGAGAAAAGACTCAGCCCCCCTGCAGGGAACAAATAGTCACTCTCCTTCCCAAGCTGCAGATTCCTTACAGGAGGGTCCCACCAGGACGCCCGAACGGACCCACAGCAGATTCGGAAGAAGATTAAAGCCCAGACGGCACAAGGACTGATGCAAACTACTCAAAAGTTGTTCACTAATTGTGCTGTAACAGTTTAGGACTGACTTGTGATATTACTATGCTGTTATGATTACCACTGAATTCTCTACAGGAGCATAGCTGCTGGAAAGTTTCTTCTTTGTCAAGAGGTATAGCAGTTAGTATGTCATAATAATTATCTTAAACTGTGAATTTTCCTATTGTCCTTTTCTTAGTCATTTGGGGGGGGGGGCTGTGGTCTATATTAATCATATATCCCATAACCTACATATGTATAAGCATGTGAGAATGTTTGGTGATTACATATGTAAAGCGACTTCACACCTCAGAACAGGACAAAGGGTCTCAACCGCCAGTGAAGATCAAAGAGCATCCGAGGCACTGCGGTGGAGACCAGATAGGTCGCCCTGACCTCCCAGGGCCAGGTGGAGGGGTACGGAGACAAAGGAGGATAATTAAGTTAATGGGGGATGTCAGCTTTGTATGCATGTCTTTTGTTGTGTGTGAGTATAAGTACACAGAGCCGAATGTGTTCGACTCTTACTTCTTCTGCTGCTGCACTAGATGAGACTTGTTAGAGGAGCGAAGCTGATAATAAACTTTGGTTTATAAGTCACATCGCCTCGTTATTCCAAGCTCTTCTACAGCCCCATTCATTCTTTCCTTTACACGGATCAGTCGTCCTGGTCCCTTTGCAGAAAAACAGCCCCAAAGTATGATGTTTCCACCCCCATGCTTCACAGTAGGTATGGTGTTCTTTCTCCTCCAAACACGACAAGTTGAGTTTTTACCAAAAAGTTCTATTTTGGTTTCATCTGACCATATGACATTCTCCCAATCCTCTTCTGGATCATCCAAATGCTCTCTAGCAAACTTCAGATGGGCCTGGACATGTACTGGCTTAAGCAGGGGGACACGTCTGGCACTGCAGGATTTGAGTCCCTGGCGGCGTAGTGTGTTTCTGATGTAGCCTTTGTCACTTTGGTCCCAGCTCTCTGCGGATCATTCACTAGGTCCACCATGTGGTTCTGGGATTTTTGCTCACCGTTCTCATGATAATTTTGACCCCACGGGGTGAGATCTTGCGTGGAGCCCCAGATCGAGGAAGATTATCAGTGGTCTTGTATGTCTTCCATTTTCTAATAATTGCTCCCACAGTTGATTTCTTCACACCAAGCTGCTTACCTATTGCAGATTCAGTCTTTCCAGCCTGGTGCAGGTTTACAATTTTGTTTCTGGTGTCCTTTGACAGCTCTTTGGTCTTGGTCATAGTGGAGTTTGGAGTCTGACTGTTTGAGGTTGTGGGCAGGTGTCTTTTATACTGATAACGAGTTCAAACAGGTGCCATTAATACAGGTAACGAGTGGAGGACAGAGGAGCCTCTTAAAAAAGAAATTACAGGTCTGTGAGAGCCAGAAATCTTGCTTGTTTGTAGGTGACCAAATACTTATTTTACAGAGGAATTTACCAATTAATTCATTAAAAATCATTCAATGTGATTTTCTGGATTTTTTTTTTCTCATTTTGTCTCTCATAGTTGAGGTATACCTATGATGAAAATTGGAGACCTCTCTCATCTTTTAAGTGGGAGAACTTGCACAATTGGTGGCTGACTAAATACTTTCTTGCCCCACTGTATATATATACACTCACCGGCCACTTTATTAGGTACACCTGTCCAACTGCTCGTTAACACTTAATTTCTAATCAGCCAATCACATGGCGGCAACTCAGTGCATTTAGGCATGTAGACATGGTCAAGACAATCTCCTGCAGTTCAAACCGAGCATCAGTATGGGGAAGAAAGGTGATTTGAGTGACTTTGAACGTGGCATGGTTGTTGGTGCCAGAAGGGCTGGTCTGAGTATTTCAGAAACTGCTGATCTACTGGGATTTTCACGCACAACCATCTCTAGGGTTTACAGAGAATGGTCCGAAAAAGAAAAAATATCCAGTGAGCGGCAGTTCTGTGGGCGGAAATGCCTTGTTGATGCCAGAGGTCAGAGGAGAATGGCCAGACTGGTTCGAGCTGATAGAAAGGCAACAGTGACTCAAATAACCACCCGTTACAACCAAGGTAGGCAGAAGAGCATCTCTGAACGCACAGTACGTCGAACTTTGAGGCAGATGGGCTACAGCAGCAGAAGACCACGCCGGGTGCCACTCCTTTCAGCTAAGAACAGGAAACTGAGGCTACAATTTGCACAAGCTCATCGAAATTGGACAATAGAAGATTGGAAAAACGTTGCCTGGTCTGATGAGTCTCGATTTCTGCTGCGACATTCGGATGGTAGGGTCAGAATTTGGCGTCAACAACATGAAAGCATGGATCCATCCTGCCTTGTATCAATGGTTCAGGCTGGTGGTGGTGGTGTAATGGTGTGGGGAATATTTTCTTGGCACTCTTTGGGCCCCTTGGTACCAATTGAGCATCGTTGCAATGCTACAGCCTACCTGAGTATTGTTGCTGACCATGTCCATCCCTTTATGACCACAATGTACCCAACTTCTGATGGCTACTTTCAGCAGGATAATGCGCCATGTCATAAAGCTGGAATCATCTCAGACTGGTTTCTTGAACATGACAATGAGTTCACTGTACTCAAATGGCCTCCACAGTCACCAGATCTCAATCCAATAGAGCATCTTTGGGATGTGGTGGAACGGGAGATTCGCATCATGGATGTACAGCCGACAAATCTGTGCCAACTGTGTGATGCCATCATGTCAATATGGACCAAACTCTCTGAGAAATGCTTCCAGCACCTTGTTGGATCTATGCCACGAAGAATTGAGGCAGTTCTGAAGGCAAAAGGGGGTCCAACCCGTTACTAGCATGGTGTACCTAATAAAGTGGCCGGTGAGTGTATATATAGACACACAGTGCGGAGCATTGTGGTTGGTGAATGTGCAGCAGAAAGTCTAAGCTCTCTCTCCGTGGATGCGGCGGGCCAGCTGGATGTTTTTGGGCATGATGGTGACCCTCTTGGCGTGGATGGCGCACAGGTTGGTGTCCACAAAGAGACCCACCAGATAGGCCTCACTGGCCTCCTGCAGAGCCATGACGGCGGAGCTCTGGAAGCAAACCAGTGAACCCACCACTGTAGTAAACCTATGTTCTCTGTAGTAAACCTGTGATCTCTGCTGTGTTCTCTACCATAGTAATTCTGCCATCATCCATTTCAGTCTGTGTGAACCTTTGTTCTCCAGTTTCTAACAGATCTGCAGTAGAACTCTTCTCACAGACACTTCGTCTAACACTGAAGTTTAATCACAGTAAATGTTCTCTGTTCTCCAAACACCACAGGGAGCAGAAAACAGAATGTCAGCAGCTCTGTGGCACTGGGCCAGGAACCAATTAGAATTAAGGTTAATAAACATTCAGCAGTGTGATCCAAATGAGTCCCGTGGACATGAACACACAGGAGGTGAAGTGCTAAAGCAGACAGATGGAGAACAATCCTGCTGTTGCCTCTTTAGTCCTGTTTTCTATTCTAACGGAACGTGCTTGTTATTTAATTGCATATTTTTGCATAGAGCTGATGTAGTGTCACGTTCGGGGGTGGCAGCATAATTATGAGATGGCTGTCAGGTTAACAGGGGACAGAGATCACAGTGTCTGCCCAACTGTCCCCATGTCTTTTTGCTCTTTCCAAGATTTATCAGAGCTGGATTAAATTCTGCTGATAATGTTCTCCAGCAGAACTTCTGGCCCTTTTCCTCTAAGACTTTATATTTTAAATTATATTGCAGGTTAAAATTTTAAAACATTTGTCTTGAAAGTTTATCTTTTCAATGTGAGTACAAGTTGGATTTTAAAACCTAAAGGCAGAAATTCTGATTTAAAGTGTAAGTTATCAGCGGTGATCCTGAAACAATGGCTGTCATATTCAGGAATATTAGGAGAACGTCTGTGTCAATATTCAGGAACAGCAGGAGAACGTGTGTTAGCTCTTTGTACAGTAGTGGTGTCAGTCAGAGATATAATAGTGATTTACTCAGTAGTGGAAATAATTACTGTGTTAGTAATTAGTAATAATTACTATGTTAGTAGTAATAATTGCTGTGTTAGTAGTAAAAATTACTTTAGAAATAATTACTGCATTAGTAGTAACAATTACTATGTCAGTAATTAGTAGTAATTAATTAATTTTTTTAACATACAATACACTTTTTTTACAGTCAAAAATATTAAACTTTTTTGATCTTGTTGAATTCATTCATTCAGCTTCTTCCGCTTAATCCTTTTAAGGGTCGCGGGGGGGCTGGAGCCTATCCCAGCATCTTTGGGCGGGGGCAGGGTACACCCTGGACAGATCGCCAGTCCATCGCAGGGCCAACACAGAGAGACAGACAACCATTCACTCTCACAGTCATACCTAAGGACAATTTAGAATCCCCAGTTTGATGCCAATTAACCTAACTTGCATGTTTTTGGCATGTGGGAGGAAACCGGAGAAATCCCGGAGTAAACCCACGCAGACACGGGGAGAACATGCAAACTCCACACAGATCACTGTTGGTCGGGGGCTGGGATCGAACCCAGGATCCCCCGGCCAAGGGTGAGTTGCTGTGCTGCCGCAGTGCTAACCACTCCGCCACCGCTCTGCCCCTTGTTGAATTTAAAACAGCAATTTTAATGTATAATGTAAGGAACCAGGTTTTGCCTAAAATATTCTAGATTTGTTTTCTGAAAGAGAGGGTGGTCATAATTTAAGGTGCTCGTTAAATTTTAAGTTGCACAGTTGTCACACAGCTAAAAAAAAAAAAAAAAGTTGTTCTATTTCAATATGTGGTGTAAAGCTTTGGAACCCTAAAACAATGTCCAAACATCATTCAATTTAAAAAAAATTATAAAAACATTATTTTCACCAGATATGAGGAAAATGAAAGATGTTAACTGCAGTATAGGTGTACAATGTATTTTTCTGTTGTTAGGTTTGTGGTATATATTTGTTCTGAAATTTTGTTATTGTATTTAAAACAATTTTTGGCTTTTGGTTTAAAATGAGTGTGTGGTGACACTAGACACTGCTGGTGGACAATATCTCACACCCAGAAGCAGACAGAGGGGCTGAACAATGGTCTGAGGGGGGTAGCACCCCACAGGGGTAATTAGACCAGATTTTAAGGCGCCTTTGCCTCCTGCTGCTCTAAGCTGCAGTGCAGGGAGGCAAATGTATTGTTATGAAGGAAACGTGTTATGATAATCGTGCCACACATGGCCTTTGCCAAACCCCATGTAATAGGCGCCAGCCCCCAGTTCCTATGTGCAGGTCAATAAAGCTATATAAGAGAATGCAGAGGAACTGGGGGAAGGCTTACTGGCTTCAGGCTTTGCCAGAAACACGGCCCCAGTGTCCACGCTGGGGTCATAGGCTGTACATTTATGTTAGAGGGTTTAATAAAGAATTTGTTTCCCTTTCACCCTCTACATTGGTGACCCCAACGTGATGGATTGTCTCTCCCTTTTGCCGCGCTGTGGACTGCTTTTTCTCCACATTGGTGACCTGGCGTGAGATGACCATCTACTCCCTTTCACCACGCTGTGGACTCCAGAGTACCAAGGAGCGCCCCTGCGTCCTTCTCAGCCACACTGGAGCACGCGTGCCTGTTCCTCTGTCCACAATGGTGACTTCATGGGCCGGAGAAAGAGCGCAGCACAGGGACCGAGACGCACCAGGATCAGCGAGACAAGCACCACACAGAAAAAGCCTGAAAGGGGAAGATTGGCACCGTCTGTGTTGATTCCCACCGAGCCCCGACCTTGACTTCACCTCCAGACAGCGGAGTTTCAGCGCACAGAAGCCCCGAGTGCACACCACAGGATTACAAGGACAGCACAACTTCCAGCTATGTGGTCACTGTGCCAGAGCACGCACCATGCACCAGGGACAAACCGGCTCCACAGACTTATACATTGTCCTCCGCTGCTGCACATGCCCAGGGAACATGGCCGATCACCATCCTTGGAACCTTTAGGGCTGCCCTTGCACCTAAAGCAGATGTGCAGCCTCGCACACAGGACGTGTTGTTTCTCAGCCGCTGCACACAATGGGAATTTAGCCAATTGCGTTCACCGTTGCCTTTAGGGCTGGTCCCGCACCTAAAGCAAGATCGACACATTCCCTGACACAGCTTCAATTTTTTTCCACAGCCGCTACGCATCCTCTGGGAAATGGGCCAATCGCCTTCCCCAGATCCTCGCTGGACTGGGCCCGCGCAAGGAGGAGTCAGAGACTTCAATTTTTTTTTTTTTTTTCACAGCCGCTGCAGATCACCGTAAGGTTTACCGGGAAAGTCCCTCACCCGAGGCTGATCCGCACGCAATTCTTGCCCGGCCCAGACACTTTTGACGTCCTGGGCCGGCACTCCATTGCTTCCCACACACCTCCCCCTTGTCCTCCACATCGCTACGCCCGCACCTCCGTCCCAAAAGCCTGCCGATTGCCAGCTTTGTTCCATTATGCACTACGTGCACTGGACCCCGTGTGCCCACAAACCACAGCCGTCACAGGTTGGAACTTAGAGCGGAGCAGACAGTGTTTTTCACCTCTCCCCCTTTCCCCCCACAGACTTACATGCCCTCCGACACTCCTCACCAGCAGGACAATTTGGCCGGAGCGGCAACCCCCCGCTGCAGCCTCCACGGGCATCGACTTGAGCCCAAACGACAGGGAAGTCACAGCCCCCTCTGGGTGTTCGGGGGGGGGGGGGGTCCTGTGTGGTGACACTAGACACTGCCAGTGGACATTATCTCACACCCAGAAGCAGACAGAGGGGCTGAACAATGGACTGAGAGGGGTAGCACCCCACAGGGGTAATTAGACCAGACTTTAAAGGCCTCGGACGGTGACATTTTTTTATTGAACCAATAAACTGATTGTATGAAAATATTCGATTCTGGCCATTCCCGTGATTTAAAATGTGTCACCAGCCTCCATAAATGACTTTATTTGTTAATAGCCCATATTTCACTTAGTGATGCTGCAGTACCGCCATCTCTCGATAGGGGCGTGCAGCTGTGACGTCAGGTCAGGGAGAAACAGGAAATGGCTGCAGGAAATGGATGATCACCGGCCTGCAGAAATGGCTGAACGACAGCAGAGTGATTCGGACAGCGATTATTTTATCGCGTATGACGACCGCAATATAAGTGATGATATTGAAACTGACGAATCTGATGATGAAGTAGTTTTGGGTGGTGCTGATGGGGTTATTCAGCCGTATTTGTTCGAGCCCGAGGGTGCGGCGTAAGACGCGGACGAAACAGCGACCGGAGCAGAAGAGAGGACGAGAGGCAAGAACGAGAGGCTCGCCGATTTATATTGGTAAAATATGCTTTGAAATTTTTTTTTTTAGGCGATATGCATGGTCACACACTTAATTATCAAAATAAAACTGCCAATTTTTCCCTCGCTGCCTTACTTGGCGACTTATAAACATTCTCTTTCTGCTCAAAATTTTTTACATGTTTTAAATATTTTCTAATCAAACTTCATAGACCAATTTATATAGCACTCCCACGAGCCATTAGTTTATTATAAGCATCTGATTATACCATTTTTTTTAACAGGTGCACTTGTGAGAAATGCAACATTATG
The DNA here is from genome assembly GCA_020510985.1 of Pholidichthys leucotaenia. NCBI lineage: Eukaryota > Metazoa > Chordata > Actinopteri > Cichliformes > Pholidichthyidae > Pholidichthys > Pholidichthys leucotaenia. Next base: position 280,930,345 of record CM035840.1, on the reverse strand, counting down.
CCAACATCAACTGAATCTCGGTGCTGCCAGGAGGTATTGAAGGTGAAGAAGTGAGGGTTATGTTGCCTGCCTGTGCTGTGAGCCTCATCAGAGAAACATTCCCATCTGATCACTACAAGGGATTTTGCCTACCAAGATTAGATTTGTGATCAATGTTATTTAAATAAAGTTTTTTAAAATCATATATTGAGTTTATTAATGTGCATGTCAATTTTATAATTCTAATATTTCAGCATTCATCAAAGTCGGATCTCATATACATTAGAGTAATTTTTCTACCATTTTATGGTGTAAAATTCGTGTGCAATTTTTAAAAGCACATTTCTCTAAAAATCTTAGGCTTATATTTTTTTGTCTTAGCAAAATATGTTGCTTCCCTAACAATTGAAAGCTGAACTTTCATTGCTAATTGGAAATTTATTCTACTTTTACATGTTTGATTTTGAAAATCTAGATACATGTTGCTCAACAGCATCAGCTTTGATGGGACGCTGAAATTTGGCACTCAATGTTGCTGGAACTCTGGCTTGTACAGAGTGCCACTGCTCCAATAAGTGGGTTGGATCAACCAAGGTTTTGTCGAAAAGAGTATTCATCAGATCATCAACATATTCTGAAATAAAATTAATTTAAGAAAAATTAGAAATCGAAAGCTCCTTGTAAGTGGTTGTGGAAATTCCAGCGATACCGGCTGCATTTAGAACTCTGAGGACCTTGATATATGACGCCCCAGTGAAGAGAATGGCGGATGAAAGCTGTATGTTACCAGCTGGCATGTCCCTGATCATCGGCTGGCTGTGCCAGGATCGATCCTCAACACAATGTGGACAATGTTGTTTGATCACCAACAGAGAGCCTTTAGTGTGACTTGTTACCTCACATGGATGACTGCAATGAGGACAACTGCTGAATAATCAAATTCAAAAAAAAAATCCACAGTATTTGAAGGTTGAGTGACAGTGGATAACATCTGCAAAAACAGTAGATCAACATAATTTCATTCCAGAGGTGTCAAATTGGATTACATATATAGAAATATAACTTGAGCAAAGAAGCACAACCACCTCCCTATACAGCACTGAATATTTCATATTTGATTAGTATGAATACCCTAAAATTCTAATATTTGATAAGTTGTTAAGGCAATGAAATTCATTGCTTGTAAATAATTTTAGTAAATATTGGCAGTGAATATTTAAAAAAGAAAAATTACCCTGTTTACTTATCTTTCTGACAGCAGATTGCTGTCAGAAAGATAAGGTTGATCAGAAAGATAAGGATATCCCAGGTTGGCCTAGGATAGCCGGCCCCGGCCGCTGCTGGAAGGGCTCTCGCGACCGGGCCGGGGGACGGCAGGAAGGCGGCCGCCCCTCCCCGCTCACAGACGCGTGTTCGTGGAGAACCCGGTGCTAAATAACTCGTAAACGACCTGATGCCGGGCGTGACCCGCTCCGGGGACAGTGGCAAGTGGGGAGTTTGACTGGGGCGGTACACCTGTCAAACTGTAACGCAGGTGTCCTAAGGCGAGCTCAGGGAGGACAGAAACCTCCCGTGGAGCAGAAGGGCAAAAGCTCGCTTGATCTTGATTTTCAGTATGAATACAGACCGTGAAAGCGGGGCCTCACGATCCTTCTGACTTTTTGGGTTTTAAGCAGGAGGTGTCAGAAAGTGTCAGAAAGATCGCATCGGTAGATCACCCTTGCTTTTCACGCCACTTCACTGACACTTGTCTGAGAGTGGGACTTTGAAGTGAACGGATATATAGTTGGAACAGCCGATTTTTTTTATCAGCAATCTTTTTGCTAATTTCATTTCAAATTGCATCTTATTCTCAAAATCACTGTCAACAAAATGTCTAATGCACATGTTGGGTGATTTTGCGACATAATTCCAATTTTTTAGCGTTTTCTGAACGAAATTCACCCATGCGGTTCTGATTTTCCCAGGCAGGGGAAGTTCCTAAACACTCACCGCGTGCTCCTCAGCGTGCTCCTCCTCCTACTCAGGTCGCTCCCTGACCTGACGTCACACAGTCAGTGGCCATTTTAGCCGCTGATTGCTTGGCAGACAGACAGCTCTCAAGGAAATCATACTTCAATAGCGCATTGTCACCTTATGCGACATTTGTTGACACCAAAACATGTGCGGTTCAAATTAGCTCGTCTCACACACAAATTTAAGATATGATTTAGCGATATTGTAATTTCGTCCGGCCGAGGCCTTTAAGGCACCTTCGCCACCTGCTGCTCTAAGCTACAGCGCAGGGAGGCAAATGTATTGTTATGAAGGTAACGTGTTATGATAATCGTGCCACACATGGCCTTTGTCAAACCCCATGTAATAGGCACCAGCCCTCAGTTCCTATGCGCAGGTCAATAAAGCAATATAAGAGAACGCAGAGGGACTGAGGGAAGGCTTACTGGCTTCAGGCTTTGCCAGACACACGGCCCCAGTGTCCACACTGGGGTCATTGGCTGTACATTTATGTTAGAGGGTTTAATAAAGAATCTGTGTCGACCTACGCTCATGCCTCGCCTCCACATCTTTCCCTTTAGCCCTCTACAAGTTGATGATTTAAGGGCTAGGATCAAATAAGTGTTGACTTCATCCTACTCCTTTTCGAGTAGGTAGATTGTGATGCATCTGAATGATGAGTGAAAACTGTAATTTATTATGTTCTATTTTTGTCTTGTGTTTTACTGATTTTACATTTACATGTTTGAAATAAAAATATTCAATTACTGTGCTTGTAGTAATAATTACTGTGTTAACAGCAAAAATTACTGTAGAAATAATTAGTGCGTTAGTATTAATAATTACCGTATTTTTTAGACTATAAGGCGCAATTAAAATCCTTTAATTTTCTCAAAAATCGACAGTGCGCCTTATAATCCGGTGCGCCTTATGTATTAATTCTGGTTGTGCTTACTGACCTCGAACCGATTTTATGTGGTACACGGTGCTCAAAAATATGTCAAAAATGTTTTAGTTCGACTTTGGTAAGTTACGAAGCCGAACCGCTTGAGGGATTTTCGGAGCATTACGGTAGTCAGGAGCCTAGCTGAGTAATATACGATATTCGATACCCAGAAGCCGATGGTGTATAGAACACGTATATTAGGATTTGTATGTGAAATTTCGGCATCGAAACTGCTCCCCAGTTTAGATGTAAACGGGAGCAGTAAATACGGCTATAAATACGTATTTACGGCTGTAAATACGGCTCGCTCTCCAGCAGAGAGCGAGCCGTATCGGTATCGTACTCGGTATCGAGTACTGAGCGATATTCTGGCCAATATGGCGATGTAAACAGCCACGGACTAAAAACGTTCCGCCTGCTCATGGAGCAGTTCATTCATACTCGCAGACAATCGCGATATATGTGTCTATAATGACTACAGATAGGATTTTCTTTCCATGCACGCAAAAAAAAAAAAGAAAAATTCCCAAATACTACCTCGCGAGGTAGTCGATACCCAAAAGCCGATGGTGTATAGAACACGTATATTAGGATTTGTATGTGAAATTTCGGCATTGAAACCCATTTAGCTGTAAACAGGAGCAGTAAATACGGCTGTAAATACCGTTCTCTGCCGGAGAGCGAGCCGTATCGAGTGCTGAGCGATATTCTGGCCAATATGGCGATGTAAACAGCCACTGGACTAAAAACGTTCCGCTTGCTCATGGAGCAGGTCATTCAACACTCGCAGACAATCGCGCTATATGTGTCTATAATGACTATAGAGAGGATTTTCTTTCCATGCATGCAAATTTTTTTTCTTCCCGCCTCCGACTACCTCGTTTTAATGCGCCTTATAATCCGGTGCGCCTTATGTATGAAATTAGACCATCAAATAGACCATTCATTGATAGTGCGCCTTATAATCCGGTATTGTATTACTAGTAATCAGTGTTGAGCAAGTTACTAAAAAATAGTAACTAATTACAGTTATTAGTTGCTTCTTTTCAAAAGTAAACAAGTTACATTAAAGTCATTAGTTACTTGAAAAAGTAACTTTCACGTTACTTTTAAATGCATACTTAACACTCCTGACAATTTCCATTCAATGTGAAACGTTCTGTGGGTGGAAAACTAGAATTTTAAGATGTTAAGAAAGAAGATATTTCATTATTCACCATTACACATTGTTGTCTGTCACACAGATAAGACGAAAACATTGCATTTCCAGATTCGAAAAACTGATCTTTTTTTTTTAATTTTGTAACTAAAATGTAATGATTAACTGCATCAAAAAAATTTTGTTTTTTTTTTTTAGTTCCAGTAAAACAGCTCCCACAACCTGACCTTGATCTATTGACTGTTTTTGTTTTTAATTTGTTCAATCAAGTAGGAGTTAACACTCTCAGCTGAATAATTTGGTCAGAACCCATAGAGAGGATGTAAGTAATTATTAGACTCCATATATTCCAATAATTGTATAGCAACAGTTTAAAAAATAAAAACTTTGGAGAAAATTGGTAATATACTAACAGACACATACCTGATTTACAGCTCTAGATTTAAATCCCTTACCATTTTAGCCAGTGTCCAGCCAATGTAAAACAATCCACTGGTGGGACATCTTACACACATAGCAAGATAATTTAGTTAATGGATTACATTACGGGTTTATTAATGTCAGGCTAAAAACAGACAGTTTCAGACAGAGCTTTTAGAACATGTTCAGTGTGCTTTATCCTCCCTTGAAATCTGAAGAAAATCAGCATGATATTGCCAGTAGTTTCCTCATTTTGGAGTAAGAGTTGGCAACACTGTATAAAACTGTCCATGTTATCTTACCTTTATATTATGGATTTAATCCAATGTGCAGTGATCCAAAGAAAATGTCCATTATCCACAGTCCAATTGTTTGCTGTGACAGAGACATGATCCAGTCCCTCAAATTCCATTTGGAGATCAAAGTCCATTTTTGAATTATCTTTGTCCAGGTAGCAAGTAAATGTGTTTTAATTTCAGTGGATCACAGTCCAGCTGGCTGATGGAAAGTGTTTTCACGTCTTCATTCTGGAATGACATATCTGGCAATCAGTTGGTTTAATTCTTGCTCGGTCACAAACTGTCTAGATGCATACCTGTGCTTGAAATCCAGCCGTGGGTGAGTAAGTAAGAGTGGCAAGAGTATTTCCACTTTACATCCAGCTGTGGCTGTTCAGAATACAGTAGATCCACTTCACGGAGTTGTTAGCGTAGCATAGCACTAGCTTTGTCGGAGCTGAAGATTGCCGTAAGTCTCAACCAGCACTTAGTTTGTCACCCCCCAATATGCTTTTCTCTTTAACCATGACAAAGGAAAATAATCTATTTTGACAAAAAAAAAAAAAAAAAAAAGTAGCCTCATCTTTTCCTTCACTCAGTAATTAACACTCAGGCTCTCTGCAAGGGGTCATGTCAACTGAGAGCTGCATCAGTTATGGTAGGGTTAGTTTGTATATTCATTTATTTGCACTAAAAATATCTATCCATATTAATAAAACGAGTAACGCATCTGATCAAATTTCAGTAACTAATGCATTAATTCAATTCAATTCAATTCAACTTTATTTATATAGCGCCATTTCACAACAACAGTCATCTCATAGCACTATCAACTGTAGGGGGAACCCCCACAGTTGCAGAAAGACCCCAGCAATCAGGCGATCCCCTGTGAGCAAGCACTTGGCGACGGTGGAGAGGAAAAACTCCCTTTTAACAGGAAGAAACCTCCAGCAGAACCAGGCTCAGGGAGGGGCAGTCATCTGCTGCGACTGGCTGGGGGGTGAGGGGACAGAGAAGATGAAAAGAACAGACATGTAGAGAGCAAACAGCACAATGGGGCTCAATCTATGGGAGAGAACAAACAGATGTTAATGACCAGCAAAAAAAAATATTTCATTGAGAGTGAAGAAAGGAGTGAGGAACAGTGCATTATTGGAGGTCCCCCGGCTGACTAAACCTATTAGCAGCATAACTAAGGGAGGGTTCAGAAACACATGATCCCTCCCTAATTGTAGGCTATATCAAAAAGGTAGGTTTTAACCCTATTCTTAAAAACAGAGATCGAGTCTGACTCCCGAATCCAGATTGGCAGCTGGTTCCACAGGAGAGGAGCTTGATAACTGAAGGCTATGCCTCCCATTGTACTTTTGGTGATTCTAGGTATTACAAGTAATCCTGCATTTTGGGAGCGTAGTGCTCTGTTAGGATAACACGGTAGTATCAGATCTTTTAAATAAAAAGGAGCCTGATTGTTTAGAGCTTTGTAAGTAAGAAGAAGGATTTGAAACTTAATTCTAAACTCTATGGGAAGCCAATGAAGGGAGGACAAAACCGGAGAGATATGATCTCTCTTTCTAGTACCTGTTAAAACTCTTGCTGCAGCATTTTGGATCAGCTGAAGACTTTTTAAAGATGTTTTAGGACAGCCTGATAATAAAGAATTACAATAATCTAATCTTGAGCAAACAAAAGCGTGGATCAGTTTCTCAGCATCACTCTGAGACAAGATGCTCCTAATCTTGGCAATATTATGCAAATGATAGAAGGCAGTCTTAGAAACAAATTTAATATGTGAATTGAAGGACAGATCTTGATCAAAAATAATTCCAAGGTTCCTCACAGAGCTATTAAGAGAAAGAGTAACCGCATCCAAACTGAAAGTTTGATTTGGAAAGGTATTTCTAAGGTTTTTTGGACCAACAAGAATGACTTCAGTCTTATCTGAATTTAATAGCAGGAAATTACAAGTCATCCAAGCTTTGATTTCCTTAAGACAGGCTTCTAACTTGGCTAATTGATTACTATCATCTGGCTTCATTGACAGGTATAACTGTGTGTCATCTGCATAACAATGAAAATGTATACAGTGCTTTCTAATAATGTTGCCTAACGGAAGCATATATAAACTAAAAAGAGTAGGGCCTAGCACAGATCCCTGTGGAACTCCATGACTAAGCTTTGAGTTGAAAGAAAACTCATTATTTACATGAACAAACTGGAACCTATCAGATAAATAAGATCTAAACCACTGCAACAAAGCTCCATTAAGTCCAACACAGTGTTCTAATCTATCAAGTAGAATATTATGATCGATAGTATCAAAAGCTGCACTAAGGTCTAAAAGGACAAGTACAGAAACCAGTCCATTATCAGATGCGATGAGGAGGTCGTTAGTGACCTTCGCTAAGGCTGTTTCAGTACTATGATGGATTCTAAACCCAGATTGAAACTCTTCAAGTAAACCATTTCCCTGCAGGTGGTCAAATAATTGCGTAGCAACAACTCTTCCTAAGATATTTGAAATGAAAGGGAGATTAGAGATTGGTCTATAGTTAGCTAAAGCTCCTGGATCTAGCGTTGGCTTTTTGAGTAAGGGTTTAATTACAGCCGTTTTAAAAGCCTGCGGTACATGGCCTAAAGTTAATGAAGAATTGATTATATGAAGAAAAAAGCTACCAATAAGTGGGAAGACTTCTTTAAATAACCTGGTAGGAATAGGGTCTAAAAGACAAGTTGAAGGTTTGGATGAGGAAACTATTTTGTCTAACTCACAAAGGTCGATTGGAGTAAACTCATCAAGACAGACATCAATTGAAGGAGTTGTAGTAGTTACAGTATTTAAGTTAACTGTGGGAAGAATCTGATTGATTTTATCTCTGATGGATGAAATTTTATTATTGAAAAAGTTCATGAAGTCCTGACTAGTAAGCTCTAAGGGAATGCTAGGATTGACAGAGTCCTGACTCTTTGTCAACCTGGCTACAGTGCTGAAAAGAAACCTGGGATTATTCTTGTTCCCTTCTATTAATGCAGAATAATAACTCATTCTAGCTTTTCTAAGAGATTTTTTATAAATTAAAAGATGATTTCTCCAAGCTAAATAGATTTCATCTAAATTAGTGGAGCGCCATTTTCTTTCTAATTGACGAGTCTTCTGTTTTAAGCTACGGGTTTCTGTGTTGAACCATCCATCCATCCATCCATCCATCTTCTACCGCTTTTCCGGAGGTCCGGGTCGCGGAGGCAGCAGTTCAAGCAGAGAAGCCCAGACTTCCCTCTCCCCAGCCACCTGCTCCAGCTCTTCAGAGGGGATACCAAGGCGTTCCCAGACTAGCTGGGAGACATAGTCTCTCCACCGAGTCCTGGGTCTGCCCCGGGGTCTCCTCCCAGTGGGACGTGCCTGAAACACCTCAAGTGGGAGACGTCCAGGAGGCATCCTAATCAGATGCCCATACCACCTCAACTGACTCCTTTCAATGTGGAGGAGCAGCGGTTCTACTCTGAGCCTCTCCCGGATGACTGAGCTCCTCACCCTATCTCTGAGGGTGAGTCCAGCAATCCTACGGAGAAAGCTCATTTCAGCCGCTTGTATCCGTGATCTCGTTCTTTCGGTCATTACCCAAAGCTCGTGACCATAGGTGAGAGTAGGAACGTAGATTGACTGGTAAATCGACAGCTTTGCCTTAGAACTAAGCTCCCTCTTCACCACAACAGACCGGTACAACGTCCGCATCACTGCAGATGCTGCTCCAAGTTCCTGTGTTGAACCAAGGAGTTAGAAATCTCTGATTAGACTTTTTCTTTTTTAAGGGGGCCACCAAGTCTAGAGTCAGATGCAGAGAAGCTGTAACACTATCCACCATGTTATCAATTACAGAAGGAGCAAGCTGTCTATAGCTTATTTCTGTTGTGTTGACACATGGCATAGAGGAAACAATCTGCATAAATTTGGTAACAGCATCATCTGAGAAGCATCTACTGTAATAATATTTTCCTTTAGGAGCCAAATAGTCAGAAATAGTAAAATCAAAGGTTAACAGACAATGGTCTGACAGTATGGGGTTATGAGGAGACACTACAAGATTTTCTATTTTTATGCCATATGTCAGAACAAGGTTCAATGTATGGTGGAGGTAATGAGTAGAATTTACTGAATTACTGAATTTTTAAACAGAAATTCCGTTATACAGCTTGTTACTGCAAAAGTAGTGGTGTTACAGTAACACGTTACTCCCAACACTGGTAGTAATAATAACTATCTTAGTAGTAATTATTACTGTGTTAGTAATTAGTAACAATTACTACACTAGTAGTAATAATTGCTGTGTTAGTAGTAAAAATTACTGTAGAAATAATTACTGCATTAGTATTAATAATTACTGTGTTAGTAGTAATAATTACTGTATTAGCAGTAAAAATTGCTGTAGAAAAAATTACTGCGTAAGTAGTAATAATTACTGTGTTAGTAGTAATAATTAATGTTAGTAGTAATAATTACTGTGTTAGTGGTAATAACTATTGTGCTAGTAGTGTTAGTTAGTTAGTTAATTCCCTTCACACCATGTTGGTGTATGGGGCGGCGCCTATCTCCGTTTCTCTGACCCTAGGCCACACAGCTAATGTAAGTAGTGAAAGCTACAGTGGGGGGTCAGTCCTCTGGTAGCTCTGTGCATAATTTTACTTTCCCCGTTCCATTATGCAGAACACCACGCTAGAAGGCAGAAAGTACCATTTTTATATGGTCTTTGGTATGACCCGGCCAGGATTTGAACCCCTGCCTCCCGGGTGTGGGGCGGATGCTGATACTGAGCCACCACTCCGGTCGTGCTAGTAGTGTTACTAGTAATAATTAGGGATGAGCCGATACCACTTTTTCAAGTCCGATACCAATACCGAAACTGTGACATTGAGTATCGGCTGATACCGATCTAAACCTGATACCATTTCTCTTATTTAAAACAACAAAAGTACAAAATATACTTTGGTAATGACTGATTGCATTTTGCCCACATATAAATCCACAAATCTAAAAGTCAAAGAATATATTATAAACTTGACTCAGTCCAGCAACGCTGCCACTTTTTCTCATTTTAAACTTTGCAACATTGGCAGCATTTGGGCAGTGCGGTGGCGCAGTGGTTAGCACTGCAGCAGCACAGCAACTCACCCTTGGCTATGGGATCCCTGGTTCAATCCCAGCCCATGACCAACAGTGATCTGTGTGGAGTTTGCATGTTTTCCCTGTATCTGCGTGGGTTTACTCCGGGATTTCTCCGGTTTCCTCCCACATGCCAAAAACATGCAGGTTAGGTTAATTGGAGACTGTAAAGTGGCCCTAGGTATGAATGTGTGTGTGAATGGTTAAGGGATAGCGCCTTTGTACATCCCAATCTACTTGAAAATGAACGCATATGAGGAAATTCCAGACTCCTCCCTTGACACGCCCTCATTTGAATATGCAATTAGAAGCAAATAGATATTCAAATAGATACGTACAAGCACTGCACATTTGATTCTACTGTATCCACGATCAAAAATAATGGATTTAATGGAATTTCACGGACTGTGAGTTGGAGGTTCTCCTGAATGAGGTAGAGGCACATAAAAATGTTTTGTTTTGCATGCTGTCCTCTGGCATTAGCGCCGGATACAGGTAATTCAATAGCCTGCTCACAGCCCTATAAGATTAGTTTACTGTTTTCCTTTATTCAGAGAGGGATGAGAAGGAGATGTTTATTTTAACCATGACATGTTTCAACTGATATCTGCAGTCATCCTCAGAAGCATCAGCTGATCGCTGTAATTTGTGACCAGCCGGGTGGATCAGCTGGTTGAATTAAAGGAAAACAGTCACGAAAAAGAAGACAATATGAACCTATTTAGTGGGTAGCCACGGTCACCTGTCAGTTGAAAGCAAATCATATTAGACTCAACAAGTACATATTTTATGTACAAAATGCAAATCTCATCCTTTATAGTTATCTACAGCTAACATGGATTACACACACTACTATTGTAAATGAATGAAGTGTGCTGGGGAAAGGGTGACACTGTTGCATTTCAAACTTTGCCATGTTTATTGACATAACTACTGTACACACAGAGGTAGAATGCTGTGAAACTGTAGTTTAATCAGGAAAAAAGAATGTCACTTACTCAACCCACTGACTTGTGATGAAGCCTTGAAGACAGGGTGATATTTGGGGTGCACAAACGCATTGCGCATGAGGTGGGTTATTATTAGGACAATTACAGTGGTGTGAAAAAGTGTTTGCCCCCTTCCTCATTTCTCATTTTTTTATATGTTTATCACACTTAAATGTTTCAGATCATCAAAAAAATTTAAATATTAGACAAAGATAACACAAGTAAACACAAAATGCAGTTTTTAAATGAAGGTGTTTATTATTAAGGGTAAAAAATATCCAAACCTACATGGCCCTGTGTGAAAAAGTGATTGCTCCCTAAACCTAATGACTGGTTGGGCCACCCAGAGCAGCAACGACTGCTGTGAAGATGGGAGAATATCTGTCTGGGTGTATGAGAATTGCCTGTGGGGTCCCCCAGGGGTCAGTATTGGGCCCCAAATAATTTAACATATATATAAATGATATATTCCAAGTTTCTAAATTATTAAAAATAATATTATTTGCTGATGATACTAATATATTTCATTTTGGAAATAATTATAATCAACTAATCCATATGCTAAATAATGAATTAAATAAGCTTAAAATGGATGGATTGTAATAAATTATCACTAAATATTGATAAAACTAAGGTAATGATATTTGGTAATTGTAAAAATGAAGAAGATATACATATTCATATAGATAATGTAATTACTGAAAATGTTAAGGAGATCAAATTTTGGGGTGCAATACTAGATGATAAAATTAGTTGGAAACCTCATGTCAGATACATACAAAACAAAGTTGCAAAAAATATTGCAATTATAAATAAAATTAAGCAAGCCCTAGATTACAAATCACTTCATATCTTGTATTGCTCATTAGTACTTCCATACTTGACCTATTGTATGGAGGTCTGGGGTAACAATTATAAAAGTACACTTAATTCATTGCTAATATTACAAAAAAGGGCAGTCCGTGTTATACACAAAGTCGGGTACCTTGAACATACTAATTTATTGTTTTTACATTCAAAGTTATTGAAATTACGGGATCTGGTTGATTATTATACAGCACAGTTTATGTGTAAAATCAGTAAAAACTTTTTGCCACACAATATACAAAATATTTTCAGTGAGAGAGAAGGGAAATATAATTTACGGGGGAATACAAAATTTAAACTGCACCTCGTAAGATCTATTAGGAAGGGTTTTTGTGTGTCTGTGTGTGGGGTAAAATTGTGGAATGGGTTGGGGGAGAAACATAGGCAGTGTCTAAACATCCATATATTTAAATCAACATATATTTAAAGTATTATATAGGCCAGGTTGTATTATTATTATTGTTGTTGTTGTTGTAACTACCATATGGCTACCTATTACTATTATTATTATTATTATTATTATTATTATTATTATATGGTTACTTATTGTGTTTAGGTATTGTAAGCCATGTGGGGGTATATGGTGGTATATATGGAGATTATGATGATGATAATATTGTCTATAATTATATTAAACATACCAGAAGTATTTATTTATTATTACAATTATTATTAGATGTTGTTATTATTGTCAATATAAACTATCATTGTTGTATCATTTTGATTGCATAATTTAATTATAAGGTGTATTATATATTATGGTATTGTATAATGAATGTAATTGTGGGATGAATAATGGCTAGAATGTTATTATAATTTATTGGGTATGGAGAAGGGGTGGGACTATATAAGCGTTGGCTTCTTCCCACTCCTTTTGAACATTTTACTTTTTTGGTTTTGATTTTTGTTTTAATTTCTTTTTTTCTTTTTTGTCTGGATGTTCAAATAAATAAAGTCAATCAATCAACTGCAATCAAGCATTTGCGATAACTGGCAATGAGTCTTTTACAGTGCTGTGAAGGAATTTTGGCACACTCATCTTTGCAGAATTGCTGTAATTCAGCCACATTGGAGGGTTTTCGAATATGAACCGCCTTCTTAAGGTCATGCCACAGCATCTCAATGGGATTCAGGTCAGGACTTTGACTAGGCCACTCCAAAGTCTTCATTTTGTTTTTCTTAAGCCATTCAGAGGTGGACTTGCTGGTGTGTTTTGGATCATTGTCATGGTGCAGAAACCAAGTCCACTTCAGTTTGAGGTCACGAACAGATGGCCAGGCATTCTCCTTCAGGATTTTTTGGTAGACAGCGGAATTCATGGTGTATACGGAGCCTAGTGCTGCAGGACTGCGTTACGCACAGAACAGGAAAGGCGATCAGCCTAGTGCTGCAGGGCTACAAACAGCACAGGAAAGAAAGGCAAAAAAACAATTACAGGCTGGAGCTAACCAGGGAGAACCGTTCAGTCTAGAGGATGGGGTGAGATGCAGAGCCAACCGAAACACCAACGGAATAAACACATTTGCAGTGACGGGCTGGAGAACAACAAAGGTAATGGATCACATACAGGGAGAACTAGCTGCCGCGTATAGAGGCAAATGCTCCGACAACCTCCCTCCTCAGAAGCGGCAAACATATACTCCTGAAACTAACGAGGAAGGAGATTGCCGGTGTGAGAATGGGTGGGCAGAACTGATTGGCACCAGGTGTGTGAGAAAGCACGTAAGAGCGTGTGAATGGGAATGAATGAAGCGTGTGCATGTGTGTGTGTGTGCGTGTGGTGTGTGTGTGTGTGTGTGTGTGTGTGTGTGTGTGTGTGTGCGTGCGTGTGCGTGCGTGTGTGTGTGTGAACACCAGTGACAGTGCAGCTGGTGGCACTTGACGGGAGGAGGGGGTGTGCCAGAGCTGTCAGGAGGAAAACTAGGCCAAAGCATAACAATAAGTCAGAATCGGGTTTGGCCTCCAAACCCAGATTCATGACACATTTAAGTGTGACAAACATACAAAAAAAATGAGAAATGAGGATGGGGGTAAACACTTTTCACACCACTGTACATGAATTTAATCACCAAGAAGCCACCCATCTGCACAGTGCCAGCTTGTAGTTTGTTCCCAACAATGTTGTAAATTAGAATCATTAGGAAAACCGGCTCTCATTGCAAATTGCGCTTTGATGTTGGCCTGTTCAACTGCATTGTATGGGAATATGATGTACCTGAGCGACAGCCGGAAAATGTCATCCCACACAGCTAGCATAGCTCGGCTCAGGGTTGACTGGGAAATTCCCGATTGGTCTGCCAGTTCCCTCTGGAATGGACCTGTTGCCAGGAACCCCAGAGTTGTCAGCACCTGCACTGGGAGGGCAGCGCACAGCTTCTTGCCATGTTGCGCTCCAAGAGCAGCCATAGCTCTGAGCACAGTTCCACAGTGACTGTCTGTGGAAACCTAAACCAGCTGACAAGCCAGTCATCATCCTGAGCCAGAAAATCTTCTGTCTCTCAATACTCTCTCTCTTCTCACTGCGCGATTTGCAGTATCCTCTAATAATGGTAACACCATTGTTGTTAGAGGCATTTTCTGCACTTCTTTGCACTTGCTTTTATATCCACTCTAATTGTGCAGACTTGGATGTTTGCTCATCATGTGTCTCTGGTATGTACAATAATTTTCACGTCATTATCAGTCTCCCAACATCACCTCGAAGTGTCGGCAACAGACCAATAACAGTAGAAAAGTGCATATGCCAGCCATGGAGTTGGCTTGGGGCTGCACATATTTCCGCCTTCATTTCATTCTTGATACATTCTAAATTTTGCATGGAAAAGGATGTATGCCATGTTTTTGTGTTAAAGTACCCTTTGTACATGAGACCTCAGGTCCTCGATATATTTATTAGTGTTTCTGACATCATTCTCTGTCCATTCTTAGATTTTAGGTTTGTTCTTATTTTGAATTCATTCCTGTTCCTTTTCATGTAGCCTTGTTCTAGTCCTGCTTCCAGTTCACCATTATAATTTGCTATTTATGTTTCTGTCACCTACTTCTCATCAACTGTAACTCTCTGTTGAAAGGTAAGCCCATGTTACATCTTTGTTTCCATGCTCCAGTCTGGTTTTTACTTTCACTTTCGTTCTTTTGCTTAGGTTTCACTTTTAGCGTCCAGCCTCTGAGCTGGAAAAGGACTTTCTTCTGCTCAGTTCTTGACAGAATTCACCAGTCTCCTTTACCGTGATACTTTTGCAATTGTTTTATCAAGTTGCTGGTGTTGGCATTTCGATGAAGAAACAAAGAAGAAAATTGTAAACTGATACCACACAGCAACATACCGAGGCGAGTCCCACAGACAAGCTCCAGTGATGGGACACTTGTTGACAATGAACACAGAAGCCAGGTGCAGTAGTAAAAATAGTATTTTAATACTATTAATGTATCGGATCTGTAAATTACTTTTATTTCTTACCGATACTGATGCAGCCATTTTGCCTGGATCAAACCTGGTACTGATATGGCAGATTGGATTTGCTCATCCCTAGTAATAATTATTATGTTAATGGTAATAATTACTGTGTTAGTGGTAATAATTACTGTGTTAGTAGTGTTAGTAGTTATAATTACTGTGTTAGCAGTAACAATTACTGTAGAAATAATTACTGTGTTAGTAGTAATAATTAATATTAGTAGTAATAATTACTGTATTAGTGATAATAATTATGGTGTTAGTAGTGTTACTACTAAAAATTACTATGTTAGTAATAATAAATACTGCAGATTGTGGCAACCTTCAGGATATCTGATCTCTGATGTTTCTATCAGCTGATAACAGCCGCTCCTGCTCACTTCCAGCTTTCTTCAGTTTCACTTACTTTACAGTGACACTGTCAAAAATTGAGTTGTTTTTTTTAACATGTCTGTAAAATATTTTTTATGACTTACAAGGCATATTAAGAGCAAAATCGCTCAAACGTCTCATATCTCTGTTTTATTGCTGTAAAGTTTCACCTAAGCACCACCACCCCCTCCCCCCTCCCCCGCAAAAGGGTGGGTTGAAACAGAACATTTTTGGTGACATAATTATTCGTGGTGCTGGCACATGGGTAATGTTGAGCCATTGAGGTCACTATGGCCTAACTGACGTTATCCTCAAGACTAGTTAGCATTTTATAACTACTTTGAAAACTTGACCCAAATTAAGATGATTTTTACCATTAAACTGCTTTTAAGGGCCAATGCAGTTTCAGTCATTATTCTGGGCCACCATGCAAACACCTGAGCATGTCCTTCAACTTGTAAATGTTTTTACCAGAGGATTTATTCTGATAATGTAGTACTAGCCACTATAATAATAATAATGGATTGCATTTATATAGCGTCTTTCAAGATACCCATAGCGCTTTACAATGAGTCCATTATTCATGCACTCCACTGACAGACAATGATAGTGGTAAGCTACTACTGTAGTCACAGTGTCCCTGGGACAGACTGACGGAAATGTGGCTACCAATCCATGCCAACGGCCTCTCCGACCACTACCGAGCATTTATACACATTCATACCCAGTGTCATGGACCCTGGAGGCAAGATGGGTAAAGTGTCTTGCCCAGGGACACAACGGCAGGATGGCTGGGGAGAGTGGGATTCGAACCGCCAACCCTCTTGGTTATTGGATGACCTGCTCTACCTCCTGAGCCACTGCCACCCAAAACATTTCCCTCCTCGATTCCATTTTTGCTGAGCACCAAGCTGAATGGCAGGAAGCTCCATTTTTATATGGTCCTTGGCATGACACGGCCGGAACTTGAACCCGACCTCCCGGTTGTGGGGCGGACGCTCTAACTCTAGGCGTCTACTAGCTTTGTGGTATGTGGTAGGGCCTAGTAATCACCCATTCTGGCATTTGAAGTGGGGGAATGAAAAGATTTTGACTTGAAACTGTCAAACAATGACAGGTTTTTTGTAGAAAAAAGGGCATAAGATACCATTTTTGACAAAGTAGATTTGTTTTTAGATGGGATTTATAGCCACTGGAGTGTGTCTTTAATATTAGTTGTGAAAATTAGGAAAAACTGGACCATTTTCAGGTTAAAAACGTAAGGAAAAATTTGTAATTTTTCAAGAAAATAACCATAAATTTCAGAGAAAAACTAATGAACTAGCAAGGGTGAAGGCATTACTACTAAAGTAACGGGCAGCGCGGTGGTGGAGTGGTTAGCACTGCGGCAGCACAGCAACTCACCCTTGGCCGGGGGATCTTGGGTTCAATGCCAGGCCCCGACCAACAGTGATCTGTGTGGAGTTTGCATGTTCTCCGCGTGTCTGTGCGGGTTTACTCTGGGATTTCTCCAGTTTCCTCCCACATGCCAAAAACATGCAAGTTAGGTTAATTGGAGACTCTAAAGTGGTTCCAGGTGTGAGTGTGTGTGTGAATGGTGAATGGGTTGGGCGCTGCCTCATCCACTCATGTGGATGCCCTGTAATTCCCCCATTGTGGGACTAATAAAGGATTCTAAATCTAAAGTAACTTTTTAGCTTTTTCCCAATGCGATAATGCAGCATCCATCTGTCTGTCCATCCGTCCGTCCACATTTCACGGGAATTTGGTGATTCTCATAGATACTGGTCCCGATTCACTCCAGACTCTTTCAGTGATCCTCAGGCAGCTCTACATCCAAGTTGTGCTCAAGGTCAAGGTCAGAGGTCAACTAGATCTGGGCACTGGTGATTTCAGAAAAATCACAACTACTCCTAGGAAATTATGTCGATGCTCGCCAAACTCACAATGATCCTGCTTCCAATTTATGCTCAAGGTTAGTGTCAAGGTCAAAGGTCAGGAGAGCTGGCCAGTTATGCGATTTCATGAAATTTGATACCTCTGAGGCAACTGTCCCAGTGGTCACCACACTCACTTGCAAGGATCCTGGGAATGGTCTACTTCCTGATTGGTCTCAAGGTCAGTATTGAGGTCAAAGGTAAGGCTACCCGGGCACTTATATGATTTTAGATTCATCACTACTCCTAGGCAATTGCCTTGATCCTTATCAAACTTACTCACAAGGATCCCCAGGTAGGTCTGCATCCAGGTTGAGGTCAAGGTCATTGTCAAAGGTCAGAAGATCTGGACATTTATTATTTTGCAAAAAACATTACTCCTCTGAGGCATCTGTTCCAGTTCTCCCCAGACTCACTCATAATGATCCTCGGGCTGGTCTAAATCCAAGTTGTGCTCAAGGTCAAGGTCAAAGATCACAAGATCAGGGCAGTTACGTGATTTCATGAAAATTGCTACTCCTCCAAGGCAACTGTCCCAGTGGTCACCAAACTCATTCACAAGGATTCTTGGGATGGTCTACATGCAGGTTGTGCTCAAGGTCAATGTTAAGGTCAAAGATCAGGCAATCCAGGTACTTATGTGATTTTAGAATAACCATTACGCCTAGGCAATTACCTTGATTCTCACCAAACTTACTCACAAGGATCCCCACATTGGTCTGCATCCAGGTTGAAGTCAAGGTCATTGTCAAAGGTCAGGTGATCTGGGCATTAATGATTTTCCAAAAGAATGTTACTCCTCCTAGGCCACTGACCTTGACTTTAACCACATCCTTCATTGGTCTGTATCTACACTGCGCTGAGTGTCAAGGTCAAAGGTCAGGAGATCCAGGCACTGAATTCACCAGGCAAGGAGCTACTCCTTCATTGATGGTCTGGTTTAGCAGATTCTTATGCTCAGGTAACTTTTTGGTGACAACTTTTACTTGCACTCTAGTAATTAACATCATAAGGTAGCAGTACTTTCCCTGGAGTACATTTCCTGAATACCTGCTCTGGTGATATCAGTGTGAATGGAGTGTATTCTTCAGAGAAAATAATTGTAGGCCATGAATCTCAGGCTGAAGAAATAAAGAATGCCTTTTCTTTTCCTAAATATTGAACCACCACATCGGAGCACACCTGTATGTTAGTGTCTCGGCAGCAGCTCACGGACCACTTCAAAGCTTTTCTGTATTGCACCACACCGTTTAATGTTTTAGAATCAAAAGCTTTGAAATCCATGCAGTGCATTAAAAATCTCCTCTTCAAAAATAGCTCAAAGGTGAGTTTGTGAGCCATGCAGAGAAAGACAAAGCAGCCTTCAGAACAATTAAACATCAGAAGAGAACAGAGAGGCCATTAGCAGTAGCAACTGAAGCTGAATCAAAGTTTTGCTGAACTCCTGCAAGTGAACAGAGCCACCACACCTGAGGGAGGAATGCTGGTATAATCCAGCACAACTGTGACCGTCCTTGTGACTGGTATGATGTAAACCAGAAGCGGAGAAGTGTAAGTAACTTGGGGGGTGGGGGGGGGGGGGGTCCTGCTTTAGACCAAATGGATACAGAAACACAGAAATAAAGATGTGGCTGTCAGTGAGATCACCATAGCCTCCAACACACCAATGACAGAACAGAGAAGAGGGATGAAGACTTAATCTGAGGAAGAGACAGACCAGGAGAGAATGTTAGTGGCCTGATAAGACGGGGGAGATAACAGGTGTGGAGAGAAAGTAATTACTAAAGCACAATCAGCTGTGACAGGCTGGGTACAGACTGACAGGCGGAAGTCCTGCCGCGGCACTGTCAAAATAAAAGCATAATCATAAAAATAGATAAACATGACTAGATACATACACAGAAAAAAGGATAATAATCAGGAGACCCGAGCATGGTACAGAACCGCACTCGGGATCATGACAGATAACAAACTAAATTACATATAATTTGACATAATTTATATATATATATATAAATTGTGTCAGTGTCAGTGTCAGTGTCCCCGAACCCTCACCCGTTAAACTCGGGCACCACATTTTTTTGAGGGGTGAGTGGTGGTGTGCCAGGCTGAGAGACCACCCCCGTGTGTCGATCATTGTCGCTGTTGATGAGCCGGATGGACAGGGCAGCGGCACCAGCACCCGTGATTCAGTTAACGAGGCAAGGATATCTGCCATCGCAGACACTGGCGCGCAGTCCGACCTCTGGTCCCTGCAGGAGTTCCTGGCTTGTGGATTCCCACGCAATGTCTTGCACCCTGTCAATCTTAGCCTGTCTGCTGCCAACCGGTCCCCTATCGCCATTGAAGGGGCATTTTTTGCAAGGCTCTCAACAGCCCCCAGCTGTGGTGTGGGATCGTCCTGCCGCTCCATGATATATGTGAGTAGCTCTGTCCAAGCCATGTACCTCTCCCATGAGTCATTACTCAACCTTGGCCTCTTGCCTTTGGACTTCCCGTTAGGTAGCCGTGGGGTGAAACACGACGGTACACGGAGTTCTGACAACCCTAGCACGTGTGACCAGCCCTCGTCCTCTAATGCTACACGGTCCACGATCAGTGGCTGTATGGGTCCGGCTAGTCCTCAGAGTGCTCAGTGTTCGTGTCCCCAGCATACGGTACCCCCACCACGCCCTACAGAGCTACCGTTCCCCTGCACCCCAGAGAATAATGGTCGGATGAAAGAATGGCTGCTCAAAAGATATGCTCCGTCTACATTCAATACATGCCCTCATCAAGCGTTGCCGTGCATGGAAGGGCCACCCATCGAAATACATGTGGACCCGGCTGCCACACCGAGAGCGTACCACACAGCTGCCGTCGTCCCCATACACTGGCAGC
This sequence comes from Pholidichthys leucotaenia, assembly GCA_020510985.1. Lineage (NCBI taxonomy): Eukaryota > Metazoa > Chordata > Actinopteri > Cichliformes > Pholidichthyidae > Pholidichthys > Pholidichthys leucotaenia. The sequence continues at coordinate 280,909,908 of CM035840.1, read as the reverse complement.
AGAGGGTCTATGATGACCTCCTTCGGGATGAGGCCCTTGGTGTCATTGAGCGTGTCCCATACGGTGAGCCGGTGACTTGGTGCCATCGTATGGTAGTCACTCGTAAACATGATGGCTCCCCACGGAGAACGGTGGACCTCTCGCCTCTTAACAAGTTTTGTCAACGGGAGACCTTTGCCACTGAATCCCCATTCCACCTCGCGCGACGTATCCCGAAAGACACCTGGAAGACTGTCACCAACGCCTGGAATGGCTACCACAGTGTACCCCTACGGGAATCTGACCGTCACCTTACCACCTTTATCACACCCTTCGGACGATGGCGGTACACCAGGGCACCACAAGGTTTCCTGTCATCGGGGGATGGGTACAACCGGCGTTTCGATGCTGTTCTCTCAGACTTTGAGCGCAAAGAACGTTGTGTGGATGATACTGTCCACTATGACACTGACCTAGCGCAGCACTGGTGGAGGACCATTGACTTTCTCACACGTGTTGGCCGATCAGGCATCATTTTGAATGCAGACAAGTTCCAGTTTGCGCAGAGGGCCGTCGACTTTGCAGGTTTCAGGGTCTCAGACACCACTATCGAGCCGCTCCCGAAGTATTTGGATGCTATCAGAGACTTCCCCACCCCGGAATCCACGACAGATATTAGGAGCTGGTTTGGCCTCGTCAACCAAGTGACCAACTATGCTCAGCTACGTGACACGATGGCGCCATTCAATCCGTTCCTCAGCCCATGTTGTAAGTTTTCATGGTCGTCTGAACTGGAGGAGGCTTTCCAAAAATCCAAAGAAGCCATTGTTGGTGCCATCTGCAAGGGCGTGGAGATCTACGATATGGAGAAATGTACCTGTCTCCGCCCAGACTGGTCCAGGCGAGGTATCGGTTACTTCCTTCAACAACAACATTGTAACTGTACCTCTGGCGCACCGGACTGTTGCTTGGGGGGTTGGAGGATTACCCTGGCTGGTTCCCGATTTCTGTCCTCAGCGGAACAACGTTATGCTGCCATCGAGGGTGAGGCCCTGGCGGTGGCCTGGGGCCTTGAGCAGACAAGGTACTTCACACAGGGCTGTGACAACCTCGTCGTGGTCACCGACCACAAGCCGCTAGTGAAGATTTTCGGTGACCGTACGCTGGATGAGATCACAAACTCTCGTCTCTTCAGACTCAAGCAACGTACCCTTCCGTGGCGCTTCGACATAGTGCACCTGCCTGGCAAGAGTAACCATGCTGCTGATGCCACCTCAAGGCATCCCTCGCCCTCGGGATCGGCGGACGTGTTCTCGTTAGGGTCATGGAGCGTGCCCGATGCCGTGGAATCAGCGTTGATGGCTTCCATCCGTAATGACGCTCAGGAACTTGGAGCAATCTCCTGGCATCTCCTAGCACAAGAGACAGCTGCGGACACATGCTTTGCCCGGCTACTACACCTCATTGAACACGATGGTGTGGTCGATGCAAATGACCTTGCCCTGGCGGACCTATCTCCAGTGTGTGAGGCCATCTATGCTCAGGATGGTGTGCTGCTGTATCGTGACCGTGTGGTGGTCCCTCCGTCCCTCCGGGACAGAATCCTTCGGGACCTCCATGCGGCTCACCAAGGCGTTTCTGCTATGGAAAACCGTGCCCGTGCTATAGTCTATTGGCCTGGAATGTCCAAAGACATTCAGGCCACCAGATATGGATGTGCTGACTGCAATCGGAATGCCCCTTCGCAGGCGGCTACGCCCCCCCTGCCATCCCCACCTCCATCCACACCTTTTGAGGCGGTGTTCGCTGACTTTTTTGACTATGGGGGCCGCCACTACTTGGTTGTTGGCGATCGACTGTCAGGCTGGGTGGAAGTTCTTAGCTCTTCAGCTGGCACAGACCTGGGAGGCTCGGCAGGCTTAGTTCGCCACCTCCGCTCCTTCTTCGCTACCTTTGGCGTTCCTGAGGAACTTTCCAGCGACGGTGGTCCAGAGTTTATGGCAGGCCACACAGAGAACTTCCTGCGCTTATGGCATGTCAGGCATCGTGTCTCTTCAGTTGGTTTTCCACAGTCGAATGGGAGAGCGGAGGTTGCTGTGAAGACTGCTAAGCGTCTTTTGATGTCCAATACTGGCCCGACAGGCAGCCTCGATCACGACCGCTTTCTGCGTGCTATATTGCAATTGCACAACACGCCCGACCCTGACTGCCACCTCTCCCCGGCGCAAATCATTTTTGGTCGCCCCCTTCGCGATTCCTTCCCCTTTGTCAACCGGCTGGAGAAGTTCTCTAACTCGTATGTCCGACCACTCTGGCGCCAGGCGTGGATGGCAAAGGAAGATGCCCTCCGGACCCGCCTGTCCCGTACGACTGAGTCCCTACGGACACACTCGAGACCACTCCGACCACTGGCACTTGGCGAGTCGGTGTTCCTCCAGAATCAGTTGGGTCCGAGCCCTAACAAGTGGGACAGATCAGGAGTGGTGGTGGAGTCTCTGGGTCATGATCAGTATCGCGTCAAGGTTGACGGATCGGGACGTCTCACTTTACGCAACCGGCGGTTCCTTCGTGCCTTCACACCAGCGACCCCCCATTCCCATGTGCAACCGGCTGCCCCATTGCCGACACCCTATGCCCTGGCGGGAGAGTATCCACATATCCGCCTGGGCTCTCAGCTGTCAGCGGACGAGCACCCTAACTCGGATCGGGACACATCTGTGCCGGAACCCTGCGATGAGGCTGCCCCTGCAACCGACACCCAAGTGGCGCCTGCCCCGACGGTCTCATCCCCGACCGTTCCATCTCCTACGTCACGGCCACCGTCAGCATCGCCCCGACCCCGTCAGCTGTGCCGCCCGAGGAAGCCGCCCAAGCGCTATGAACCTGAGACGGGCCACTGGGTATAGGATTGAGTCCGTCTACTTCTTCCAGTTTGTTGGTTTCCGGACTGGGGGGGATGTAGAGTTTACCTCCGGCCACTAGGGGCCACAAAGGAATTTATTATGGAACGATAGGGGATAGTCATCCATTTTGTTTGTTGTTCTGTCTCATGCTTCCCCATTGTTCATGACACAACCTCTGCATCAAGTTACCGACTTTGTTACTGTAAGTTTCTCTGCTTCATTACTTATTCTGTTAGTTATATTCAGTTATGTTGGTTTCTTTATTACATATCTCCACATTTAGTTGCCGCGGTCATTTTATATTTGTATATTTGTATCCCTGCAGGGCTCCTTCATCTTTGTCATTAAAACATAAACTGACATCGAGGAGCGTATTTCTTCAACATTCACACACTGATGGCGGCGTAATGACTGAAAGAATGAGATTGCAGATACAAGCAGAAGCAGCGGCTGGTGGCTGCTTTCTCTGTAGGATTGCTGGACTTACCCTCAGAGATAGGGTGAGGAGCTAAGTCATCCGGGAAAGGTTCAGAGTAGAACCGCTGCTCCTCCATATCGAAAGGAGCAGGTTGAGATGGTTTGGGCATCTGATCAGGATGCCTCCTGGATGCCTCCCACTTGAGGTGCTTAGAGCGTGTCCCACTTGGAGGAGATCCGGGGCAGACCCAGGACACGCTGGAGAGACTACATTTCCCAGCTGGCCTGGGAACGTCTTGATATCCTCTCTGAAGAGCTGGAGCAGGTGGCTGGTCAGAGGGAAGTCTGGGCTTCTCTGCTTGAGCTGCTGCCTCTGCGACCTGGACTATGGATGGATGGATGGATGGATGGATAGGCGCTACATTAGCACTAGCTTCAGCCTACACACTTTCGGTTGTTCTTTCATGTGTCGTACATATTTTTGTTGTTTTTATTGTATGTTCATTACTGAATAAAATTCACATTCATTCATTCTTGTGGTTCACATCTGTCTGCTGTGGTGGAGGAAATCCACCATGGTTCTCTGACATTTCTAAAATCCACTGTGGTTCTCTGACATGATGTTCTAAAATCCCTTGAGGTTCTCTTACACATTGCTCTAAAATCCACCATGGATGCTACATGGAACTGTTAACACCACCAAGGTGGCTAGCTGAAGCTGCAGTTTAGCCACTCATTCCTGAATGTTTCTGGTCTTATTGTTCTCCAGGAACCGGTCACATCCTATCAACCACTGAAACCACACACACTCCTGTCCACCTTTATTTCATTCATTCTTTAAGACAAATTTATGTCAGCTGGCTCTGAGCTCGGAGCTAATATCTAGCCAATTAAGATTACCATTAGAGGCATAACGGGTGGAGTTAAATGGTGCCTGAGAGATTTAAAGAGACATGCAGTGAAACCAGACATTCTCAGAAATGCTGCAAAAGATGATCAAAATGTGATAAAAACAGTGATGCCTTTATAGATTCTAAACCTCAGTCTAACTCATCTGTCTAAAACTGTGAGGAACTTCTTGTTTTTGGTTCCTCTAGGGTAGCTGCAGTCCTGTAGATCAGGTGTTTATCTTTTTTTCCCCCTTAGTGATCAATATTCTGAAACATTCTCCAACTTTGACCACTACAGACACCATCATCATTATACTGAGCTACCATGTCTGAGCTCATGTAATGGTTCCATAGTCTGGTGGACTCAGAGCCTTAACAAATCTGTTAATTGATCCACAGATTTCCTACTCACAGCATAGTGTACACTAGAATATCCTAGAGGGTTAAACAGCCACGAGAGGACTCCAGTAAGTCTTCTGTAAATGTTACTGAATCATAAGATAAGATAAGATAAGATAAGCCTTTATTAGTCCCACAACGGGGAAATTCCAGGATTGCAACAGCACAGGGATAGCAACACTCAGAGCATCAAAAGAGAGAGGAAGGGGAAAAAAAACTCGGAATCGAGCCGCTGTTGCAAAAGGCAGCCGACTGGTGTGGCGCCGAGAGACTATTAACAGTGGTATACAAACGTTATAAAAATTACCTCGATAAATCAGTGTGTTAAGTATAATTTTAAAAAATGAACTTATGATATAATGCTGTTTACACTGAAATGAGCTGCCTTCATATTCTTCCTCCTCATTTTGTACAAGTGTAAAAAATAATTTTCATATGATAAGTTGATATATTAATTATCCTTAGAGGCCTAGTGAATTTACACTGAAACGATAATTAAACTGGACGTCTGTCGTAAGCTAGTCATGCTACAGCAGAGCGACGCCGCTCAGTTCAAACCAGACCACGCTTCCTCAATGTCAGCCATCTTTAACAGTTGTCAACGTGTCGTCAGTGAGGTTACACAGCTTCTCTTCAAATGCACAATTGCAAAAACCCCACTTTATAATCTATATTATTCCCATAAAAAATAAGATTTAATTTATAGCAATAATGTAAAATGAATCTCATCTCCCATCTGTTGACGCCGTTAACATCTGTATGTACACAAAAAAAATAGAGTAAACTGATGCTACAGTCTCTTTTTGTTACAGTACACTTTTCTTCTGCTAACACTGAATGGACCAATTGGTGCACTTCTTTCAACAAACAACACAAAAGTCAATTTTAAAAAATGTGCTAAAAACTCTCCACTAGCATTAATATATTAATAATTTATCTTATAGTTTGATTTTAGCTTCCGCCATCCAAACTCCTGATTATAGCTAGCTCGACTCCATCATCATGAAAGAATCAAACATTTAGCAGCAGAACAGATGAATAATACATAAACATCCAGACTAAACATGCTGGGACACTGTCAGAATGTCAGAGTGGATTATAAAGATGTTCTAGAACCAGTTTTCAAGACTAGAGGACAGAAAAGTGGGTCAGTAATTACCTTACTGATAGAAGGTTCCAGGTTCTAGTCCCCAGGTTGTTGTTGACAGTTTGTGTTCATGAAGCAGAGAATCATCCAGACTGAGTTCCTCAATGAGGTATGTGTCTGTGGCTTTAGGATGAAGAGCACAGATGTTTCTGTGAATTCTGACTGCTCTCAGGTTCTCTTATTAATCCTGAATGTTTACTCCCTTAATGAGACCGGCTGGTGTTCAGTACAGCTGTGTAGAATCTGCTGCAGTAGGACCACATCTGTGGACAGTTTTAGATGGTAGTGAGGCTAACTGCTGCTCCGCTGCTCCTCCAGCCTGCTGTAGCTATGTTGGCAGGCCTCTGTCAGGCCTTTATCCAGTTTACACAGACATGTTGGAGAAGATTTGGGAATGATAGCACCGTTATCTTCCTCCACCACTGCATCACACACCACAAATTACACCATCACCGTGGGAGTCAGGGACTCACGCTTAGATCCAGAGAGACACGGTTCATGCTGAGGACCATCCACTGTATGGATGTAGAGTTTATATGATCACTATTACAGCTGTTTTTTTTAATAAGTACAGAATACACATGATCAATAGAAAGAAATATGTTTTATCCTCCAGCTGTGTGTGTTTGCCATTGATGAGAAAGGATTTAAATAGTGAATTGTTGAATAAATTATCATTGTTGTATTTTTTCTGTTTAAACACATTCATTGTCCATGCTTTTGCTGAGGGATTCATATGGACATGTAAACCTGTCGTGGACCATTTCAGACTGGTCTCTATAATATAAGAACCAACAAGAGATGGTCTGAAAGATTTCGAAAGTCTGGTGGTGAGGGCAGCTTTATTATAATTATATTATTATTATTATTATTATTATTATTATTATTTACACATCGGCTATTGATGTGTATTTCTTAATAGTTGCATAATTTGAATAAATGTAAAACAACAATTATCTATTGTGACAAATTTCATAATCTGACAACCTGCTGATAACAGATCAAGATCAACGGTGTAATACCACTATGACACCATTTAAATGGGAGGACGGATCTATTTTGAGCTGAGGACAATGTGGGCTCATTCACAAAGTGAAAATGCATTTAAAGACCATCTGCAGCCCTGTTCACACTGGGGATCAAGGTTTATCAATCAGGCTTTAAATGATACAGTGGAATTTATTGTGTTTACCAAAAAAAATCAACATTACCCAAGATTTGCTGCGGGAACAAATAAAACAGTCTGCAGCCCTCAAGGACTGATTATCATGATTACACAATAATGAGAGCTGCACCATCCAGAGGTTTCATCAGGCTTTCTCTTTGTGCATGATTTTGATGGACAGAGTTGTAAAAATTTAAGTTAATCTGTTGAACTCCGGGATTCCGCGGGCGGTCACATCTCTGCGTCATAGTGCATCTCAGTGCGCACTGAAAAAAAAAAGTTGCATTTCCCTTCTTCCATTACAGATACAGCCGAGAACAGAAAGCCAAAGGAGTGTTTGATTGGTTTAGATTTGATTGACCTCTCCTTCGACTAATAAGAGCCTTGAATTGGGTTTCTGAAACCTTGAAGAACCAATGACTGAAAACCTAGCAAGAAGGACCTGCCTACCGACCGCGAATACAGCGAGCCAATTGAAGCAGAGAAGTTCGACGATTGAAACGCGTGCGTCGCCGTGCATAAAATCTTTTTTGCCTAAGCCGCTGGGTGACTCACATTAAGACCTGTGTGTAACGGTAGCATTAGCCACTTTCAGCCATTAGCCAGTCTTTTTTTATTACTACTGTTCTCATTTGTTTTGAAAAATGTTTCACAAAAAATGCAATCATGGAAGCGGAGATGGTTTGACCGGGTCGGGTGACCAGAACCACGAGTCCGTAACAACCGGACTAGCTTCATGCTCGTCTGACAATAAGGAACAGATGTTTGCCAACAACACTGCTGTTGTGGACAGGTAAGTGTTATAAGCTAAATTATTCTTTATCAATGAAAATAGTAATAAAAATGACTTTTGACCGATCGGTAATTACAACAGTCCGTCATGGCCACAAGTTTTTTTGTGCGCCGAGCTCCTCTGTAGTGGGGGGGGGGGAGTTGTTATCCTCCACATTGCAGATATTTTAGTATAATTTTTATTGCACTGTAGGTTATTTTTTCTTGTAAAAAAAAAAGGACACACATTTTTTACGTGGCATGTTTCTTTGTGTGGGGGGGACTTGTTTGTTCATTCATTCATTCATGAATGAACAAACAACCCCCCTCCACACACACACACAGCCCTGAGTGTCACCTTTCATTAGAGCCCAAGATCAAGCTTCTATGTTGAAGCATTCAAAAGTTATAGACGTTTTTCCAAACTGTGCCATTTGGCACAGTTTGGCACAGTTCAAAAGCACCTGGGAACAACCTAAGAAAAAAGCTGTGTAATACATTCATTTTTTGTGGTATTGTTACAAAATTTTGACCTCAGCTTGATAACACTTGGTTCTACATTTCTGTTGCATTTTCCAGCTAGTATCTGACAGCTGTGTGTTATTTGTAAGCATTTGTATCGAAAAAAAAAAAAAACCCAGGCAAACTTTATTTTCTTCAAGTTCAGTATGTTTAGATGACTGTTACTCAGTGCAGGAGCACTTAGAGAGATTATGACTGTTTTGCCAAAAAATTCAGAGTGTTTTCTTTTAAATGAGACCAACCACATGAAGATGCTGCAAAGGGTTGAAGAACAGCTTTTGATTTACTTTGGGTATGTTATTTTTAGGCGTTTTTAGGGAAATTGACCAGACGTCAACAGGTTAAAGTCATTGTTGGTGTTCTGCAACAATCTCTCCCATGTGTTGATGGTTGTGAACTAAACTATAAAATAGGTCTATTGTACTATACTACACTATACTATATACAGTGGGGAAAAAAGTATTTAGTCAGCCACCAATTGTGCAAGTTCTCCCACTTAAAAGATGAGAGAGGTCTCCAATTTTCATCATAGGTGTACCTCAACTATGAGAGACAAAATGAAAAAAAAAAAATCCAGAAAATCACATTGAAGGATTTTTAATGAATTAACTGGTAAATTCCTCGGTAAAATAAGTATTTGGTCAATAACAAAAGTTCATCTCAATACTTTGTTATATACCCTTTGTTGGCAATGACAGAGGTCAAACGTTTTCTGTAAGTTTTCACAAGGTTTTCACACACTGTTGCTGGTATTTTGGCCCATTCCTCCATGCAGATCTCCTCTAGAGCAGTGATGTTTTGGGGCTGTCGCTGGGCAACACGGACTTTCAACTCCCTCCAAAGATTTTCTATGGGGTTGAGATCTGGAGACTGGCTAGGCCACTCCAGGACCTTGAAATGTTTCTTACGAAGCCACTCCTTCATTGCCCGGGCAGTGTGTTTGGGATCATTGTCATGCTGAAAGACCCAGCCACGTTTCATCTTCAATGCCCTTGCTGATGGAAGGAGGTTTTCACTCAAAATCTCATGATACATGGCCCCATTCATTCTTTCCTTTATATGGATCAGTCGTCCTGGTCCCTTTGCAGAAAAACAGCCCCAAAGTATAATGTTTTCACCCCCATGCTTCACAGTAAGTATGGTGTTCTTTCTCCTCCAAACACAACAAGTTGAGTTTTTACCAAAAAGTTCTATTTTGGTTTCATCTGACCATATGACATTCTCCCAATCCTCTTCTGGATCATCCAAATGCTCTCTAGCAAACTTCAGACGGACCTGGACATATACTGGCTTAAGCAGGGGGACACGTCTGGCACTGCAGGATTTGAGTCCCTGGCGGCGTAGTGTGTTACTGATGGTAGCCTTTGTTACTTTGGTCCCAGCTCTCTGCAGGTCATTCACTAGGTCCCCCCGTGTGGTTCTGGGATTTTTCTCACCGTTCTCGTGATCATTTTGACCTCATGGGGTGAGATCTTGCGTGGAGCCCCAGATCGAGGGAGATTATCAGTGGTCTTGTATGTCTTCCATTTTCTAATAATTTCTCCCACAGTGGTGGTTAGCACTGCGGCAGCACAGCAACTCACCCTTGGCCGGGGGATCCTGGGTTCGATCCCAGCCCCCGACCAACAGTGATCTGTGTGGAGTTTGCATGTTCTCCCCATGTCTGCGTGGGTTTACTCCGGGATTTCTCCGGTTTCCTCCCACATGCCAAAAACATGCAAGTTAGGTTAATTGGCATCAAACTGGGGATTCTAAATTGTCCTTAGGTATGACTGTGAGAGGGAATGGTTGTCTGTCTCTCTGTGTTGGCCCTGCGATGGACTGGCGATCCGTCCTGGGTGGACCCTGCCTCTCGCCCAAAGATGCTGGGATAGGCTCCAGCCCCCCCCCCCCCCCCCCCACGGCCCGAAAAGGATTAAGTGGAAGAAGATGGATGGATGGATGGATGCTCCCATAGTTGATTTCTTCACACCAAGCTGCTTACCTATTGCAGATTCAGTCTTCCCAGCCTGGTGCAGGTCTACAGTTTTGTTTCTGGTGTCCTTTGACAGCTCTTTGGTCTTGGCCATAGTGGAGTTTGGAGTCTGACTGTTTGAGGTTGTGGACAGGTATCTTTTATACTGATAACAAGTTCAAACAGGTGCCATTAATACTAGTAACAAGTTGAGGACAGAGGAGCCTCTTAAAGAAGAAGTTACAGGTCTGTGAGAGCTAGAAATCTTGCTTGTTTGTAGGTGACCAAATACTTATTTTACTGAGGAATTTACCAATTAATTCATTAAAAATCCTTCAGTGTGATTTTCTGGATTTTTTTTCCTCATTTTGTCTCTCATAGTTGAGGTATACCTATGATGAAAATTGGAGACCTCTCTCATCTTTTAAGTGGGAGAACTTGCACAATTGGTGGCTGACTAAATACTTTTTTGCCCCACTGTATTCTATGAAATAGGAAATTATATTCCTATGACACAATAACTCATCTAACTAGGTTATACAGCTCACAAACAGCTCAAGTAAACAGTTCAAACAGAACTTGCACATTTAAATGAGAATAAAAGTCAAAAACCAGACGATCTACTGACAGAAACTAATAAAAGCATGAAGTATGGTGCCAATGCTCACTTTAGATCGTTGTAATACAACCCCATGTCCACCAGCACCAAAACTCTCAGCTTCATGCAGCTTTAAGGTGGATTTAGAGTAAATTCCTGCAAATGTCCTCTGAATGTGTTAAACTTTCGCTCCTGGTCACCTGCATCAATCTATATTTTTACACTGAAATAATCAGACTTTCTCTCAGAGCTCCATCCCTGGGGACACGGTTCCCCCTCCCTGCTCCGTCTCCCATCATCAGTGGACATGTTCGGCTGTGTCCAGGTCCATGTGCCACCATTGACCCTGCTGGCATTGTGTCCAGTCTCTACAGTCTCTGGCAGATGTGGCTGTGGTCCATTGGCACAGGACATATGCTTGGTGTCTCTGACACCATCTGGACATGAGGACCCACCGTCTGCTGCTCCGTCACCTCACCTTATCACCTCTCTCTCACTGTTTTAGTCTGTTTTGGTCCTCTCTTCCTCTATTCTGGTTTCTCAGGCACGTCCACACATGTCTGCAGCAGAAAACACAAAGAGGACAAACTCTGACCAACAATCAGCTGTTCTCAGACTCTGTGGGGTTTGTTTCTTTGTGTGCTCAGAGAAAAGACAGAATCAGCCCATCAGGACAGAAAACTCCAAAATATTCTTCATAACAGCAGTTAACCCTTTATATCCCACAGAATGTCAGGCTTCATGATGATTAACAATGAAATAATCTGATCAGAGGGAGTATAGAGCCTGATTACAGGGTTTCTACAGCTGTCAGGGAGGTAAAGTCAGGATTTTTAAGTCCTTTTAAGGTCTTTTTTTTATCAAATGTAAGAGCTTTCAGTGACCACATTCTTCTGTCTTGTCCAGTAACATGAGGTCAGTGTTTGGGTTGTCAGTCCAGCTCACACTACATTTTACCAGGATCCATGTTGGTTCAAGACAATTAAGTTATTCACAAAAATACCTGAAATTCTAGAATACCTACCACCACCCGTACAGGGATGAGCTGATTTAGGAGGAGAAGGTGGTGTCACGTTGTTTCTTCTTCTCCTTCATGTTCCAAACCATAACACGTTCTGACAGGTGCAGACCCAGCTGTCACTCTGTGTTGCAGGGATGATAATGTGTTGTGATTTTGGTGTGACTCAATCTTTACCTTCAACAGCTGCAAACACACACGCACACACACGTGCACAATCCAGCATATGTCCCAGTGCCCTTGTGCAACCGCGACTGCGCACCCCCCCCCCCCACACACACACACACTGCTCCCCCCCTGCTTCTTATGGGTGTAAAGTGGAAATAATTGGCTGGCTGGTGTTGGAGAGGTCAGAGAGACGAAGAATGGAAATGAGATCAGAGCTGTGAGGAAAAGGTCAGAGAGAGGAGAGAAAAGTGGAAGATTTAAGGCTGTTGGGGGGAGTTGCCCTGAGGGTGGGGGGGGGCAGCCTCCATCACTGCTGCAGCTTCTCCTCTGTATCCTCATATTCATCTAGATGTGCACACACCTGTACTGTTGTGTATCAGCAGCAACTAGAGTTAGAACTTTTACTACAGCCCACTAATGTCAAGGTGTGTGTCACGGTTTGGTGTAAAATTAGTCCCAAATGCAGTATTTAAAGTTCCACTTAGATTTATTAATGAGCTGGCCAAACAGGCACAGCTCAAAACAACACTAAAACACAAAAATAACAGACAGCTCAGGGGCTGTAACAAAACTTACAAAATCAGGCAGGATCAGGTCAGGATTAACAGGTCAGAACAGACTGGATCAGAAGCGTGCTGTTCATGCAATATGACAAGAACACACATGAGTAAACACAGATTGGGGCTTGGAATAAATAGACACAGGAGCAATCAACACAATACAGAACAGGTGGCATAATCAAGGCAAAACAGACAGTAGGGCATAGTCACAGAGAAACAGGATGAGTGGGGCAGAGTACACAATCATACACAGAGGATGCACAAAAACATAATTGGCGGGGAGAACAAGAACGTGGCACATAAAGATTATGATAATAATAATACTGATAAACTAAGAGTGACCCACAGAGAAATAACTGTACAAAACATAATAATAATAATGACAATCCAGAAAGAAGAATAATAACCAGAATGAAATACAGAAATTCCAAAAATTAAACTTAAAGTGAGGGCAAGGACTGAGGTCCATGCCCTGAAAACAAGATAACAATTATAGACTAGAATGAGGGCATGAGACCCATCCCACTCTCTGACAGTAGCCCCCTCTTAATGGGCAGCTTCCAGACAATCCCAGGGTAACACCAACATAGGAAACAAAACTCAAAAGACCCTCACAGGGTGGCCTAACATGTAGATTTACTATACATGAATTAGTGATTCTTATCTAGCCTCCCTTTGCTTGCCGAGGCATTAATAGGGGTGGCTATCCTGAGTTCTTTAAATAAAATGGTATCTCTACCATTAATATTATGGTACTTTGTTTTTTCAGTTTTGAATAAAAACAGGTATATAGCAAGATTCTTTCATCTTTTAAGTATTTACTTTTAAACTTAATTTCTTTAACCCTTAAGTCTAATCATGCAACTCAAACACTAATGTGAATGTTTACCTTTGAATAAAACCTTAAATCCAAAAGTTCAAAATCTTAATGATAAATGACCATTCAGAAGCAATGAAATGATTTTATTTTTAAAAAAAAAAATAAGAACTTAGGTTAACTGGCATCAAAACTGGGGATTCTAAATTATCCTTAGTTATGAATGTGAGAGTGAATGGTTGTCTGTCTCTCTGTGTTGGCCCTGCGATAGACTGGTGATCTGTCCAGGGTGCACCCTGCCTCTCGCCCAAAGATGCTGGGATAGTCTCCACCCCCCACCCCCGCGACCCAAAAAGGATTAAGTGGAAGAAGATGGATGGATGGAAATAAGAACTATTTTTTTACACATCCAAATAATCCTTTTTTCAAATGTTCTCTTTCAGACTTAAATCAAACAGAAATGTCAGTACTTAAATTATTACAATAAATCACTGCTTTGCAATATTTTAATGGTCAGAACCTCAAAAAACAAACAAACAAAGAAATAATAGAAAATGGAAAAGGGACCCTTTAAACCTTAATTAAAGGAAACTTAAAGCCAACAAAAATATATTCTAAATACCCCACAGTCCTAAGCGTTGCAGGGCTGGTGTGAAACTTGCGTACATGGTATCCAACCCGTAATGGCGGCTCCTTCCCTCTGAACGAGAAACGATTTGGGCAACTCATAGGGTCCACGGGCATCAGCGTACGTACAGCTCCTCTCCCTGGAATCCAGCGTAGTCGTCACTCCCAAACACAGGAACGTTAGGGCTAGGTCAATGACCCTTCTAGGTTATGTAGACATCTTCAGCTCACTGTGTTAGCAGGCATACAGTCCACACACAGGTAGGATAAGCTTTCTTTGTTTCCCATTAGGCTGAGCAGGATGGCGGACTCCCGAACTGCTACTCCTCATTGGAAAAAATTGTTCAACACAGTCCCACCATCCAATATAATAATGTACAGAGCTCACTTGTTGTGCACCCTTGTTACTATATCACTTCCAAAACTCCAGAAACACATTGGCCATGAATTTCCCCAGTTGTCAGCTTCTGCCACCAGCACATTCCTGTCATGGGCCACTTGCTCTCTCCCTCGTTCTCTCGTCTTTTATTTTTTCTCTCTGTTCTCCATTTTCATTCACCCCAAGTCACGCCCATTTCCAGCCAACCCTTGACCTTAAGATTGCTTCTCATTGGCTTAGAAAATAAACAATACAGAAAAAAAACATACAAATAAACTAACCCCCCCCCCCAGACCATGTCCAAAACAAACACAGTTCATGGGCAAAATTAAGTCCAAGGCCCCAGACCCAAAACAAAGCAGGTCAGGTGGTCTACCCAAGTCCATGAGCCACCGGACTGCAACATACAATGGGTCAGGGGATCTAATAAAGTCCATAGGCCCTTGGACTGGAGCACAACATGGGTTGGGGGACCTGCCCCAGTTCAAGTATCCCCCAGACCTGAATGTAGGGCTGGTCCGGTGGCCTGCCAATGTCCATAGGCCACCGAACTGGAGAACAAGGTGGAACAGTGGCCACAGATGCACAGAACTCACCAAACCCTGAGGAGACCTATGCTCAGTGACCGATGATTGCTTCACACTAACCCCCGGTCTCTTGGGCTATGATTGGAGGCATGCTGGCCTCTTAAACTATAGATAGAGCAGTCTGCTCAACCTTTCGGATGGATGGTGTTGGAGCGTCTGGCTCCAACACCCCCGTTGTAGTCACCTCGGATGGAGGAGAAAGGCAGGGTGAGGAGTCACCAAAAACACCAGGAGCTAGGCAAGTCTTAACTAGTATTAATGTTATAAAGGTAAAGAAAAGCACTTGCTTGAGCTCCTGATTCTCTGCCACAGGGGTGACCTCCTCAGGATGAGCTGCAGGAGCTGCAGCGTGGACCTCGAACTGAACAAGAATAGGAATGTGCACCTCCGGCAGAGCAGGAACAGAAGTGCGTACAGTGGGAACAGCTGGAGCTGCGTCGTACACCTCATGGACAGTGGAAGCCATTGTATGCACCCCGGGGACAGCTGGAGCAATTGCATGCACCTCAGGGATGGCTCAGGAGTGGCTGGAGCTGTTCTGTGCTCTTCAGGGGTGTTATGGTGCCAAACAGGCTTTTTTTCACACGACTATCCGAAGTTTTCATGAGCGCCACGTCACCAATTACGTCAGTGGCTGGAAAACCCTGCTGCCATGTAGTCACGTCATCGGGAGAACACAGCGCTTGGCTGCACACTGTACACACAGGATGGAAGCGGCTGAAAACATCCACGATGGTTCCAGCACATGTAGTCTGGAATTGGTTTGTGTTGTCCAATCTTCAGACGATTATGGGTCCAAAGAATGGGATGATAATGAAGAATCTGGGGGCATCAGACCGTATAGGTTTGAGCCGTGCCAAGCAGGCATTGTGCCAAGCCAGTCACACTCAGAGAGTGACGGGTGGAGAGGCACACATGCCCGCCGCAGCAGCAGCGACAAACACATGGCAGGGGAACACCAGTATTATTCTTTTGTTACAGATATTGCAACGAATTATTTGTTCATAAATAAAACCCAATTTTTCAATAAAATCATAGCAGTGTATTCTCTGTGGCTCAGGCATCGGGTTTATTATGGATTATATTTTGAGTTCTTGTTGTTTTTGTTTTGTACGTGTGTTTTGAGCCACTTTCAGGTAGGCACTGTCCAAGATTCACCAGTCCAAACACACACGCCCTCTCTCTTTGACAGTCAGCTGTTCATGGTTTGTGTGCATCATCTGCCGTGTTGTCAGCCAGTCAATGTTACCAGCGCTATCACTACGTGTTGGCCGCTACACACAGCCGTGGTTCTGTTGCGCCCCTTGAAGCAATGTGGGCCCTGGGGCACATATGTGGTTAACACGTCTCCTCTCCATGTTCGCTGGGCGATGTCAGCCTCGAACGCCAACTGTAAGTGTTTCTGTTTATTTTTGTGGGTCTTCACCTTTTTGGGAACTGTTGTCATCATTCTTATGTTCAATACATGTGCTGTGGTGAATTCTGCGCCTAAATCCATTCATCATGACCCTCTGTGTGCTCTTACGCAGGGCAGGGAGAGGGAGGATGAAATAATGACGATTTGCGGCTAGGGTTCATCACAGCACATTTAATACAGAAAGACAGACAGTTCCCTGAAATGTGAAGACGTACAATAAACAGACACACTTACTGATGGCGTTTAGGGGCAGACATCGCCCAGTGAACGAATGAGAGGAGACGTGTTTGCCACAGCTGCGCCCCAGAGGATATCACTTCAAGGACGCACGACAGCCACAGCAAACATGGAGTGACTAGCGTGTCGTGAGAGTGCTGAAAATACTGGCAGACAAACAGCACAGATGACAATACTATAGACCATTAGTGCATGACTGGCAAACAGCCGCAAAGTACACGCACTGCTGGTGATGGTGTGATTAGAAGCACCTGGGCGAGGACTGGGAAACATGATCAGTAGGAGTTTGAATCAGCTGGTGATAATGAGTAAGGGGACATGCCCGGACCGGCGAGATGTCAGCATGGGATCACAGAAAGTAAATCAAAGCTGCGCATAAATCCATTAATCCTTCCCCTCCTTGTGCGTCCCTCCTGCATAAAAGTGCGAGACTTAATAAGAGTTGGAGCTGAAGCGTGTGATGTGGTCTTTCATTGTTTGATGTTTATCTAAGCGTGCGACACAACGCCAAGGCACAGCCATAAAATTAAAACAAGAAACTAGAGAAGCTGTGAGCTACAAAGCCACTGTCATTCCAGTCAACAACACCGGACTCGTTCTCCCGCTTACGTCATAGGGGTGCCTCCCTTAATTTGGTGAGCGGCACCATAGTCCAGTCAGCGGCTGCTGTTTTTTGATGAAAACTAGTTTATGCAGGCGTGGTTGTGAATGTTATATTGATCATCGACAATGACTTTTGAGTTTACACAACATCCTAAAAAATGTCAAAATCGTGTTATTAGCCCTTTAAGCCTGTCAATGCAAACAGTTTCTCTACGTCCTCCCCCCAAGTCTAACACGAAATGTTTCACCCGAGGTTCCAACACTCTGAACGGCTCATTGTATGGCGGGCGCAATGGGGTCCGGTGGGCATTGTGCCTGACGAACATGAACGACACATTCCTCCAGGTCTGTGGGACAAATGCACAGGAAAAACAGTGGTGGGCTGGGTCCAGTACCATCCCTGCCTCTGTGCTACATAGTGAATGCGGGGATGGCTCGGCCTCAGGCACAGGGTTGTCGGTCAAATATTTGCCGGCTTGCCGCAGCAGTTGAGAAAAAACTAGTTCTGCTGGGGAGGCTGCCAAATCCTCCTTCAGTGCGGAACGCAACCCTAACAGAACCCACAGCAGCCCTTCCACCCAATATGCGTCAGTAAGCGAAGCCCTGAGCGCTGCTTTCAGTGACCTTTGGAAATGCTTGCATAACCTGTTGGCCTCGGGGTTGTACGCGGTCGTGCGGTGAATGTTGACCCCCAGGCTCCGGGCCATCGCAGACCAGAGGTCGGAAACAAACTGAGGGCCCCTGTCGGATGTGATATCTGACGGGGCGCCGAAGCGTGCCACCCAAGTTGCAAAAAAAGCGGGATGCTAGCAACACCGCTTCGGGCCAGCGCATGGTGCGGTCTACCACTGTCAGGAGGTGCGTAAACCCCTGCGATGGCGGGAGGGGCCCCACCAGGTCCACATGAACGTGGCTGAACCTCTTAGGCGGGGCGTGGAACGGTTCGAGGGGGGCCTTTGTGTGCCTGTGCACCTTGGCCCGTTGGCATGTGATACAGGCCGCAGCCCACTCTTTCACCTGTTTAAGCAGATGTGGCCAGACAAACTTCACTCCCACCATTTTGACTGATGTGCACACTCCCAGGTGCACCAGGGAGTGAACCGACTCGAAAACCCGACGGCACTAAGCGCGCGGAACCACTGAGCGCAGGCGGTCTGTGGAAACGTCACAGAGTAAGTGGGGCCCCCTGTCTTGCAGTACTCTGCTCTCCAGCCTTAACCCTGTTGGTCCAGACTGGAGCGCACAAACGTCTGCATCGTCGGCTTGCTCGGCGGCCATGGCAGTGTAATCTATTCCTACCTAGACCAGGGCCACCAATGCGTGGGAGAGGCAGTCTGCCACCACGTTGAGTTTACCGAACACATGCTGAATGTCGGTCGTAAACTATGAGATTGCGGCCAGCTGTCTTTGTTGCCAGGCCGACCACGGTTCCGAGACCTTGGCCATAGCATACGTTAGCAGCTTGTGGTCCACAAACACAGTGAAGCTGCACCTTTCCAGCCAGAACTGGAAATGGCGCGTGGCCAGGTGGAGAGCCAGCAACTCTCTGTCGAATGCGCTGTATTTACGCTCATTGTCGTGCAAAGACCTGCTGAAAAAGGTGAGCGGCTGCCAAGAACCTGCGATGCACTGCTTCACAATGGCCCCTATGGCCACGTCCAATGCGTCGGTAGTGAGCGCTATCCGAGCCGACGGGTCTGGGTGCACCAGTAATGCGGCCTTCACCAGCACTGTTTTGGCATCTGAAAACACCTGCTCCCACTCAGGGGTCCAGTCGATGCTGTCCACCGGTTTGCGTTTTTTAAGCACAGCATACAACAGCTGCATGAGCTGGGCTGCAGGGGGAGGAAACGGTTGTAAAAGTTAACCATTCCTAAAAACTCTTGAAGCTCCCTTACCGTCTGAGGACACAGAAAATTTGCCACTGCACGCATCTTGTCCGGTAACGGGATCACGCCCTCCGGTGAGATGCGGTGGCCCAAAAAGTCGATCACTGTAGCCCTGAACTGGCACTTTGCTGGGCTGATTATTAACCCGTGCTCTTCAAACTTCTGGAAAACCATCCTGAGGTGGGCAATGTCTTCGTCCTTGGACGCGCTGGCCACCAGGATGTCATCCAGGTAGACAAAGACAAAAGACAGATCACGCAGCACAGCATCCATCATACGTTGGAAGGTCTGTGCTGCTCCTTTTAATCCGAATGGCATGCACAGAAACTCAAAAAGACCGAACGGGGTTATCACTGCCATTTTGGGTATGTCTTCTGTGCACACCGGGACCTGGAGGTACCCACAGACCAGGTCCACCTTGGAAAAAATGTGTGCCCCAGTCAGGTGGACGGAAAAATCTTGAATGTGGGGGATGGGGTAGTGGTCGTGTGCTGTAGCGTTGTTTAAACTGCCGAAATCGCCGCATGGTCGCCACGACCCCTCGCCTTTAGGCATCATGTGCAGCAGGGACACCCATGAGCTGTTTATGCGCGTGATGATGCCTACCCTCTCCAAATTGGTGAACCCCTCACGCGCACTGGCCAATTTAGCTGCTTCCAGGCGCCGAAGTTGTACGAAAACGGGCGGCCCCATGATGGTAATGAAGTGCTTGACCCCATGCTTAGTGACGGCCGCCGAAAACATTGGAACCGTGAGTGCTGGGAACTGGGGGAGTAGTTGTTGGAACTTACCCCCTGGAGCTGTGATGTTGGCCAGTGTTGCGGACCCGGATCCTTGAGCTGTACAGGGCAGAGAATCAAAGGAAAGAGCATTAATCAGGCATCTATTAGCAACATCGACTAATAGACCGTGCACACACAGAAAATCTGCACCCAAAATGGAGGCGTTACATGCCGTAATGATGAAAGACCATTGGTAGTTACAGCCGTGCAAACATATGGCCAGTGTCCTCTCACCAAATGTCTTAATGTCTGAGCCATTGGCTGTTGCCAGCTTGGGACCACTACTTCCAGCCAGCCAGTCTGCATTGGACGGCAGGATGAGGCTCTTTTGGGAGCCAGAGTCCACGAGGAACCGTCTCCCTGAACATGAGTCCGTCACGTAGAGCAGCTTGTCTGTGTCACCGGCGGTCGCAGCTGCTACCGAGCGCTTGAATTGGCACGGCGGCACGCATCGCCATACGCCAAACGGCGGTGGTAAAAGCAGAGCGTGCCCTTCCAGTGCTTCTTGGCATCCGCGCCGGCCACCATCAATTGCTCCTCGCCCTCGCTGGTCATTTCACTGGGCTCCGGTGCCGCTGCATTCACAGCGAAGGTTCTGGTCGCCAGGATAATCCGGTTTGCTTCTTGCGCCAGTGCGCGGTAGTTTTGCACTGCCAGCAGTGGTGAGTTGGCGAGGACTGCTCTGGCCGCTGTCAGGAGGTTTCGGAGGAAAAGATGGGCAAACAGGAATGGCTCGCCATCTGTGCCCATCAATGCCAACATTTTCTCCATTAACTCGACCACCGACCTGTCTCCCAACTCGGAGCGCGTCAGGAGCCTTTCCACTTTCTCACAGTCCAAGAGCATGTAGCGCTGGGTCAGTGTGGTCTTGAGGGCATCGTATTTACCATGGGCTGGTGGCCATTGGAGCAGGCTTGCCACCTGCTGTGTTGTGCGTGTGTCCACTGCGGCAATCACGTAGTATTATTTGATGTCGTCCGCTGTCACCTCATGGAGTGTGAACTGAGCCTCTGTGTGGAGGAACCAAGCCGTTGGGTCGTGTAGCCAAAAGTCCGGGAGCTTGACCGAAACAGCGCACGTGGTGCTGGCGCTTCCAGTCCGGACCATCTCCGGGGTGTTCGCCTCGTGTTCCGTTGTACGTCAAAGGGTCACCAGTGTAGAAAGAAATGAGCAGGCGAGACGACGAGCTGGATCAGTACAGACTTTATTCCTCTCAGGCCGCAGGGCATCTCTCTTTAATACCTTGCCTAGCAGCCTTGGGGTTCACATCTCAATACATATAATAGACAAAGCCTGCACAGCGCATTAACATAACAGTTCGCTGATTATAGACAAAGCCTGCCCAGCTCATCAACATGACAGTCAGCCAGCGTCTCCACCTCTGCTGTCCTGTCTGGACCCCCCGTTGGCTTCTCTTGTCCTTGGCCATCATCTCTGGATGGAGAATGTAACGCCTAAGTCCCCCACAAGGGAACCATTGAAGAGCTGGGAACACCTCACCCAGTTTCTCGGCACACTCCAGGCAGCGGAGGGCTTCCTCCAGCAAGCAGGAATTGCAGGTATCTTCGATATAGGTCTTGATATTGGTGGCCACCCAGGCTTCCCTTTCACTGAGACCTTTTTAAGTTTGACGTAGATTTATTAATGAGATGGCATCCTGGTCAGATGCCCATACCACCTTAACTGGCTCCTTTCAATGTAGAGGAGCAGCGGTTCTACTCTGAACCTCTCCCGGATGACTGAGCTCTTCATCCTCTCTTGAAAGGTGAGTCCAGCAATCCTACGGAGAAAGCTCATTTCAGCTGCTTGTATCCATGAGCTCATTCTTTTGAAAGGTCATTACCCAAAGCTCATGACCATAGGTGAGGGTAGGAACGTAGCTTGACCTGTAAATCGACAGCTTTGCCTTCGAGCTTAGCTCCCTCTTCACCACAATGGACAGGTATAACGTCCGCATCACTGCAGATGATGTTTCGAGCAATAGAGCTAAAAGAGAGGCTCCTTGCTGCATCTAGAGAGCTTGGCACAGATGAGCAGTACAGCCCAGAACTGATACAGAGGAAGTTTCTGAGAGCCATTGGTACTGGTCTGATAAGCGACAATGTAAAATACCAGCTCAAGAACTATCTGGAGAATCCAACTGTCACAGATGACATGCTGATTGCAAAAACAAATGAGGCAGCCAGTCTTGAATGGGAAAGTGTTTGAGTACCCCACAACATGACCCCAGCAACCGCAAAAAGGCTGAAAGCAACAGACCCTCCCAATCACACCGATTTACCCCCTATGAAAAGAAAATGGGGAATCTTGCTTTAAATGTGTCAAGAATACAGAAAACATCACAGGGAGGTCAGCCAGGCTCATGGAACCATCAGAGAGCATATACTCCTGTGGTCAGAAAGGACAGAAACAGACATGGCTGGTGAATCATAGAACTGAATGCAAAGCAATATTGAAAGTATATGCCATGAAATGTAATATGTTGTGTAATCAGTAGAACAAATGTATACTCATTGATTAAGAATTGTGTGATCAACAATAGAATGAGAGTGATCAACCTGTGTAACCATGATTTTATGTACATTTTAACTGCACAAAGAAAGGTTTATGTGGGGTCAGATTGTGAAATGTTCTACCAGGCCTGTTGACTGGAAAGCATGTGACAAAAAGAGGAAATTAAACTGGCTGAGACAGCGAGTTGATTTATTTTGGTAATTGAAAGTGCTGAGATTAGCGAAACCAGATGGCCACGAGGGCAAGAAGTGAGCAGTGCATGAGCAGCCCGTGGCCGATTCCTGGAAGCGGGGTAGAGTGCGTGGCACATGGCTATACTGGTACTCGGGGGGTGGGGGGGGCATGTGCAGAATGAGGTAATGTTATATAAGAGTTAGCATTAAGCCAGTCACAGAGGCCAAAAAGCCTATGGGGAGATTGCTAGCCAATCAAAACTGAGTGTAAAAAAGGTATAAAAACTCTGTTCAAAAGCCCCAAAATGTTCATTTTCGGCGGTCTCCAGGATACCATCATCCCATGGCAGAAGAATTGAAGAGAAGGAAAAACCGCTGCAAGAAAATGGATCAAACACCATCTCAACTCTTCAGTTTTTAACAACTCTGAATCTTCTGCTGCAAGAAGGGAGAAAATAGCACTTGGGCGAACAGAAGAAGGAAGTGGAGTCACCACAGCTGGCGGCTCTCCCAACATACTGCATTACATCATGGGTCCCCGCAGGAGAGAGCAAGGGAGCCAGGGCTGCAAGATTTCTCCGGCTTGAGGCCTCCACTTCAAGGGCCCCTCTCCCCTTCCCCTCCCCGGCTGACGGCTACACAGAGCATGGGCCCCGCTGACTGAAGAACAGAAGATGGAGCCTCAAGAGTCAGCTTCCCTGCATCGCCTTTTCTTCCCCTTCTCCCCGAGAAGAGGAGCATCAAAGGAGAAGACCAGCAATTAATCATCTTTTTTCAATCTCCTCAGCAAGGCTTCTTTTTAGACAGTTATCCACAAATTGATTAGATGATTTTACCAGGTTTTATGATTCAAAGGGTTTCTTTTATTTTGGACTCTTTCAGATTTTTCATATTTTTGGTTGATTTTAAATTTTGATTTTCTGGACTGATCCTGGTGATTTTTGAATTTTTATATTTTTGAATGATTTCACTTTTTGATCAAATGACTGATTTTACAAATATCAACTTTTTGAATCAAGGTTTTTCAATCAATTTGGGTTTTCTGATATTGAATCCCTTTTTCCTCATTTTTGGTTTATTTTTGAATTTCATCATTTTGATTTAATTGACTGTTTTTATGCAAGTATATCCTGTTTTGGTTGAGCTTTGCAGACTTTCAATAAATACTACAGCATATTAAAAGACAGTATGGGAGTTTGTGAGATCACTGATTCAGTATCCATCTTTCCTGGTTGTTTTTCAAGAGGGTATTTTTCTGCAATAGGTGTTACATTTTTGTGAGCTTTTAAAGGTTACTCTTTAAGGTGTTTTTAAACAGACCTCCTGTAGATCAATTTTCCTGATCTTAAACACTTACCCAGATTAACAAGAGCAAAGCAAGACCACGAGGGGCTGTCGTTAATACCAAGGGGGTATTCCAGGTGTCTGACTGGACAGGTCACTCAGTCAGAGGTCTGGTATACAGGTGAGCGGAGGTCGTCTGGTAGATAGAAGACAGCGTAGTTGGGTTAACCCTCAGTCACCAAGCACACACACATGTGACAGAATTTCCTATGAGGAAAATTCCTCTAGGAACTGCAAGCTGGTGAGCCTAACTTCAATCTTGAGGTACAAGGTCAAAGGGTCTTCGACAAAAGGCAACAAAAATTCAAGAAAAATCATGAAGACATTAAAGTACGAGAACTCCGCGCAGAGACACAGCCGGTTCCTGAGGCAGTAGTGGGTGCAGTTAGGCGGCCAGATCGATCATCCTCCATGTTCACTAAGGGCAATGAGCTTCTGGAGGTAATCAAAGAGCTAAAAAATGAACTGAAGGAAATAAAAAATGTTATCCATGAGTCTCCCAGACCTTCAACACCACAGAAAATGAGCAGAAAACGTGGATGCAGATCCTGTCAAGACAGAGGCCAAGGAGAACAGTGTGACCATTGCTTTATATGTGGAGAGGGTGGTCATCTGTCCAGGGGGTGTAGAAAGCTAAGAATGACTGTTAATGTAGTAACCTCCTTCCCAGTGACATCACTTAAAAATGGTGTGCAAAGTGATCATTTGGGAAACAGACAAATGCACCCCTGGTAATATCCAACTATCACAGACAAAAACCCAGATAAGACAAAGGACAGAGTGTTACAGGAGAATGACACAGTCACAGTCAGTCTTCTTGCCCCAAAGCAAAATGCCCAGCTGCTTAACCTGATTGGAAGAAATATATGATTACCTGCCTCTTAGGTGACGTTGAAGCAAAAGCACTGTGGTACACAGGATCTGAGGTCTGCCTTATAAATGAAAAATGGAGACAGCACAACCTCCAGCGCACCACAGTGAGGAGCTTATCAGAGATATTGGGCCCTGGTGTTTTAGATGGGAGGGCAGTGAACTATACGCCAATTCCTTTCTCTGGGTGAGTTGAAGTTATATTCAAGTTGCCCTCAAACAGCATCACTCCTCTCAAACTTGTAGTCCCTGTTTTGGTTGCTAATGAAGAAGAGGTGGCAAAGGAACCAATCATTGGCTTCAATGTAATTGAGCAGGTCTTAAAAAGTGGCAGAGAACCCCCAAGTGTTGTCACAGAGGCGGTGAGTTCAGCCTTCTCCTTTGATTGCAAAAGAGCCAGAGTGTTTGTGAGAATAATGAAGGGTGGGGAAGATGGGGTTGGGGAGGGCCTGGTAAAAGTGGGCAGAGAAGCAGTAACAATCCCAGCAGGTCAGATGAAATCTGTGAAATGCAGCATGAGAACAGGCCCACTTCCCATAGATTGTGATGCCCTTTTTGAGCCCCTTTCAAACCCACAGTTACCTGAAGGGTTAATGATTAAAGAAAGTGTAGTGTACCTACAGAGAGGGTCCTGGTCACGCCTTACCATACCAGTCACAAACAACACTGCTCATGACCTTCAGCTCCTACCACAAACAATGTTGGGTCAAACTGAAATGATCAAAATGATGTATCCAGCACCCACCAGGCCAGTAGGTGTAGATGCAACAGAAGCATCCATCCACAGCTTCCAACGAGTTATCACATCTCCTAACAAGCAAGAACAAGGGAGTAACCAAACAGAGAAAGTGAATGAGAAACCATGGGATCCTCCAGTTCCCCTTGACCACCTACCACCATCCCAGCAGCCCCCTTGACCACCTACCACCATCCCAGCAGCAGCAGGTCAAACAGGTACTGCAAGAGGAGTGCAAAGCATTTGCATGCGATGATAAGGATGTAGGGAGCATACCCTCACTGCAGCTAAAGATACGCCTCAGTGATCCCACATCAGTTAGGCGTACATATACCTCAGTACCCAAACCACTTCATAAGGAGGTGAGAGAGTACCTGGAAGACTTGTTAAACAGAGGCTGTATAACTAAATCAAAATCCCACTATTCAAGCCCCATTGTGTGTGTGCGAAAAAAAAAGACGGAAGTCTCCGCCTCTGTTGTGATTATCGGGAGCTAAACAAAAAAATCTATTGCTGATCGTCACCCAATACCACGCATACAGAACATGCTAAACAGCCTGCAGGGAAGCTCTTGGTTTTCTGTCCTTGACCAAGGAAAGGCATATCACCAGGGCTTTTTAGAGAAGTCAAGCCGGCCTCTCACTGCATTTATTACACCCTGGGGTTTGTATGAATGGGTGAGAATCCCCTTTGGTTTGTCATCTGCTCCTGCAGAATTCCAGAGGTCGATGGAGGAATGTTTGGTGGGTCTGCGAGATGTAGTATGTTTACCCTACTTGGATGATAACCTGGTGCACTCTCACACATTTGAGGACTTTTTACAGTGCTACCAAAGCCATGGGGTCAAGTTAACACCAAGGAAAACCTGACTTTTTTAAAAACCAGGTCAGATTTTGACGAAAGCTGCAGTGAACAGTCGAAACATGTAAAGAAGGTACAGTAAAAACACCTCCTTTCTATTTTTGTCTTTAATAAGAACAAAAGTTAAATAATTAAAAGAAGACAAAATTAACCTATCTGAGCTTTCCTTGTCTTCCTTCCTCTGTCCACTGGATACACAACCCAGTCTCAGTAAAAAATGTATCTAATAAACGTTTTCCCACCCCTCGAAAAACGTGCGTATGCACGTTAAATTTTTTTAAAAAGTGCCTCAGTACGTTTTTACAAATTCACTCACTGCACATACAGTCTTCACCGCACATGCGCAGGACAATGCATTGTTTACTTTGGTTTCCCAACGCTCATTCGGTTGGTGGGAGGGGGATGGTGGACAGTTACTTACACAGCTCTTTCAGCAAAAACACACAAGTTCGACTCCCACTCTCGTCTCTCACTGACCTTTTTCTTTGTTTTTTTTTTCCCTTGTTTTTTTTTCCTTACTTTGTTTTTCACTCCACTAATTGTCACACACGGCTCTAGGGAGCTGCGCAATAAGAGCCAAGGGCGAGCCAGTGAGTCGTGATGTTTTATTGAAGGTAAGGGTGAGGGATGAGGGAAGCACAGATACTCAACACAATAACACTCATGAGCAGTACAGCGACAGAGAACACCGTTGGCACCGGGCATAGGGGTACACAACAAGAGGGCTCACAGCAGGTAACACTCACAGGTTAAGCAGCCAGAAGAATAGAGTGCTGGCACTAGGCAAAGGACTCCAATACACAGATCACTCTTACAAGGTGGTACTCCCAAGTGATACAGTAAGACAAGTAGCGGGTTAGCACCGGACATGGGGGTACCAAGGCACAAACTCCTTACGGGAAACACTTACGAGTTGTGCTGAAGATGAGGCAGGGGCTGGCACCAGACGAAGGGGCTCCAGCCTAGCAGTGCTTATGTCGCAGCCCCGAGTCATCGAGGCTGCTCCTATTTATTCACATTGGCAGCGCCCCAGCTGATGAGGACTAATTTAGGTTAGGTTAATTGGCTGTTCTAAATTGTCCCTAGATATCTGTTTCCTATAGGCCCTTAGAATAGAGGGTTAGTATTAATGAAAGCGCTTTGAGTGGTCTTTGTGACTAGAAAAGCGCTATATAAGTGCAGGTTAGTTAGTTAGTTAGTAGTAATTGGCCCCAGCTGTCCGTAATGCTGCCAGCTGGGAGCCTGCTGAGACGCTGCTCAATGGGAAGCAGGGATGAGGGAAAACATGGGCTGAGTGCTGAGACGGCATCTCAACCCATGGTGACACTAATGAAAGGTTCCTGTGAGGTTAGGGTTAGGGATTAAAGTATGGGTTAGTTGGTCGATTTTCCAAGTGAAAGTCAAAAAGTGAAAGTGAATAAAGGGGGGGGGGATGTTGACGTTTTTTAAAGCTCTAAACGCCACATGCCCACTGCACGTCAGTAATCTTTTTCACGTGCCTCTGTAAGTTTTCTCTCAGTGACAAGACGTGCAATTGCATGGTTTTTTTGCTGAGACTGGGCTGGGATGCACCATATACTGTACCTTTCTACCCGTTTCCCTTAATACTTTTGCTGTATTTTCTCAGTCATCTGGTAATTATTCCCTACTACCCAGAGCCTGTATCAACTCCTTCCTGAACTCTGTGAGACCTTCTTTCTTCTGTAACTTCCCCCACTCAATCTTTGGCTCTGCCTTCACTCTCTTCCTCTTCTTGCTTTCCAAAGTCATCCTACAGACTACCATCCGATGCTGTCTAGCTACATTATCCCCTGCCACCACCTTGCAGTCTCCTATCTCTTTCAGATTTCTGATTAGATGTAGTCCACCTGTGTGCACTTTCCTCCACTCTTATAAGTCAAGCTATGTTGCTCTCGCTTCTTAAAGTATATGTTCACCACAGTCATTTCCATCCTTTAAGCAAAATCCACAACCATCTGTCCTTCCACATTTCTCTCCTTAAGACCATACTGTACCTACCCAGGACTTCCTCATCACATTTGTTCCTTTCACCTACATGTCTATTAAAGTCCGCTCCAATCACCACTCTTTTTCCCCTGGAAACACTCTCTACCACTTCATCCAACTTACTCCAGAACTCCTCTTTCTCTTCTACCTGACATCCAACTTGTGGGGTATATGCACTGACAGCATTCAACATCACACCTTTGACTTCTAGCTTCAAACTCATGATTCTGTCTGACTCCTTCTTTACCTCCTGAACACTCTTCACATACTCTTCCTTCAAGATTACTCTATTTCTCTCCCTATCTATTTGTTTGTAAATGTTATGTGGTTGTGTGTCCATAGAGTTTTTAAGATTTAGCTGATGTTGTGTTTTATGTATCCCGTTTGAATGTTTTTATGTGGAAATGAGATGTGGCACTGAACCCAAGACAAATTTCCCTTCTTGAACAATCAAGTTTATTCTATTCTATTCTATTCTATTCTATTGTACAACATGGTAGAACAGTTTATCTTCACCTCCAATGCTCCTAGCCTTGCTTCCCTTCCATTTAATTTCTTGAACACAGTGTATCTACCTTTCTTCTTGCCATCATATCAGCCAACTCTTTGCCTTTGCCAGTCATAGTCCCTACATTTAACATCCCTACTCTCACTTCGACCTTTCCTTTTCTCTCTCTCCCTCCTAACATGCCTTCCCCCTCTCCTCCTCCTCGATCTTCGACCAACAGTAGCCCAATTTCCACCGGCACCCTGTCGGTTAACGGCACCCGTGGTGGTCGTTGTTAACCCGGGCCTCGACTGATCCGGTATGAAAGTCTCATTTGTCATGATCCGCATGTTTGATTTGGCAAAGGTTTTACATCAGATGCCCTTCCTGACACAACCCTTCCCATTTACCCGGGCTTGGGACATGCACTAGGAGTACACTGGCTTGGGCACCCACTGTGGCTGGGTTCCACCAACATTTTCTTCATTATTCTTTATTCAGATGTTTTCTCTGTAACCTTCTGTTGCATTAAAGTAATTTTCATATTTCCATCATTTTAATCTGAATCTAAAATGTACCAGAACTTGTTTTTTTAGGGGTTTTTAGGTGAGGACTGTTGGTCAGGTTTCCCTCCTCTGTTCCTCATATTAGCATTAAAACAATCTGAATGGAAATTTCATGTTGAAGTGTTCAATATGGATGAATTTAATCAACTCTGGCTGCAGGGCTGATACACACAGGGACGGGTCAGGTGGAGACGAGAACGGCACTGCTTCATCATCATCAGCTCTGTGACCTTGGCCTTGCTCTGAAACCTTTTCAGGAAGTGGAAATAAGGAAATAAAAGCAGCAGCAGCCATGAGGGATCTATGTTAACACGCAGAGAGTTTCTGTGAATGTTCCAGAGAGAACATGGAGAACAGTGAGGACGTCCACACCTGGACATCACTGACACTCTGCAGCAGACAGCAGCTTAGGTTACTGGTTACTGGTCAGGGTGATGTTAGGGTGAGGGGCTGATTTTTTCACATTTTAAAGAGAAACCAATATAACTTTACCACTAGGAGGTGCCGTTTCCTCCACTTCTCTCTGCCAGAATTTTTACTTTAACCTCATTTACAAAATGTGTAATTTACACAGAAATAGTATGTTGTGGAGAAAGGAGGCAGGCGAGGCAATGAGCTGGACAACACAGAAACTTTATTCTTTCTCCAACATGAAGTACAGCAAACAGCGCTCCCGGGTCTCTGTGCATTCCACTTTTATCTCTTTATTTCCATGCATCGAGACCCATAGCATCCGACTATACACATTGTTGTTTGAGCAAAGGAATGTGTGGCACATTAACATGACATTACGCCAGGGCCACTCTTACACCCTTCTACCCTCAGCAGCTCCGGCAGCTCTCACTCTCCCCGGGGGTCCCATAGACCCAACAGTCCCATGTGATACCCTCCGGTGACACCTCTTCCTTTGGTCCATTGTTCTCCCCTTCCCCCGCCCTCTCTGGGTGGAGAAACCCCCCCATGCCCCTACACAGTCCCCTCCCCCAAACATCCAGAAGAACCACTAACCCTCCTGTCCTTTGGGCTTGAGTTGGCGTCCATAGCGGCTGTAGCGGGGGGTCGCCAGTCCAGTCAAACCGCCCTGCTGGCAAAGTGTACATGAGGGCACATCAGTTTGTGGAGGGAAAAGGGGGGGGGACACATTATCTTCAAGAGCACAGGTCCCTGCTGAGGGATCACCAACCTGCAGAGACACCAACGGTGGGTGTCCGCACTGGGGAACTTGGGCCAACACCACCTGCTCATCTGCCAACACAAAAGCTGGCTTCAGCCTGTTGATGCAGAAAGTCTCCCTACGTCCCCCCAAGTCTAACACAAAATGCTTTGCCCCAGGTTCCAACACCCTGAACGGTCCATCGTACAGTGGGCGCAGCGGGGTCCAGTGTACATCGTGCCTGACGAAAACAAAACAGGCATTCTGCAAGCTTTTTGGGACGAATGTGCAGGGCAAACAATTGAGGGCTGGTCCCGGTATGCTCAAAACCTCCATACTGTGTAAAAATTGTGCGGGTGGATCAGCCTCGGGTGTGGGATTTTCCAGTAAAAACTCTCCGGGGATCCGCAGTGGGTGGGAAAAAGTAGTTCTGCCGAGGAGGCTGCCAAATCCTCCTTAGGTGCAGAGCACAACCCTAAAAGAACCCAGAGCAGGCAGCTGACCCAATTTGTGTCCATGAGCGAAGCTCTGAGCGCTGCTTTAAGCGACCTATGAAAACACTCGCATAACCCGTTAGCCTGGGGGTTGTACGTGGTGGCGTAGTGAATTTTGACCCCCAGGCTCTGAGCCATCGTGGACCAGAGTTCTGACACAAATTGTGGACACCTGTCGGACGTGATGTCCAATGGAGATCCGAAAAGTGCAACCCAAGCCGACAAAAAAGTACAAGCCACTTCCGCAGACGTGGAAGAAGCCAGCAGGACCACTTCAGGCCAGTGCATGGTGTGGTCCACGATCGTCAAAAGGTGCATGAAACCTTGTGACGATGGGAGGGGTCCCACCAAATCCACATGGATGTGGTTGAACCTCCTTGCCAGGATTTGGAACGATTCGAGGGGGGCTCTGGTGTGCTTGTGCACTTTGGCCTGCTGGCATGCGACGCAAGCTGCAGCCCACTCTTTCACCTCTTCGCACAAGCGCAGCCAGATGAACTTCACCCCCACTAGCTTCACCAAAGTGCACACTCCCGGATGAGAAAGGGAGAGGTCCGACTCGAAAACGCAATGGTGTCAAGAGCTCGGAACCACCGGGTGTGGGCGGCCAGTGGAGACATTGCAGAGCAAGGGAGAGCACCCTTCTTCCACCACCCTGCTCTCCAGCCTTAACCCAGTTGGTGCAGGCTGGAGCACGCAAATGTCCCCATCCCCAGCTTGCTCTGCAGCCATGGCAGGGAAATCTAGTCCCATATAGACCGGGGTGATTAACGGGTGCCATGACGTTGAGCTTACCGGCAACATGTTGAATGTCAGTTCTTAACTCCAAAATTGCAGCCAAATGCCGTTGCTGCCGGGCCGACAACGGTTCCGAGACCTTGGATATCGCATACGTCAGCGGCTTATGGTCCACGAACGCAGTGAACTCGGGTCCCTACAGCCAGAACTAAAAATGGCACGTCACCAGGTGGAGAGTCAGCAATTCCCTATTGAACGCGTTGCATTTGCGTTTGTTATCGTGCAAAGTTCAGCTAAAAAATGCCAGCGGCTGCCACAAACCTGAGACGCACTGCTCCACCACTGCCCCTATGTCAACATCAGATGCATCCGTAGTGAGCGCTATCCATGCAGACGGATCCAGGTGGGCTAGCAATGCAGCATCTGCCAGCACTGCTTTGGTGTTTGTAAAAGCCTGGTCTCGCTCTGGAGTCCACTCAACAATTTTCGCAGGCTTGTTTTTTTTAAGCATGGCATACAATGGCTGCATCATCTGGGCTGTCCGGGGAAGGAAATGGTTATGAAAATTAACCGTTCCCAAAAACTCCTGTAGTGCTCTCACGGTCTGCGGACACAGAAAATCCGACAAGGCGCACATCTTACCCGGCAACGGGATCGCTCCCTCTGGCAAAATGCGGTGGCCCAAAAAATCAATCACTGGCACACCGAACTGGGACTTCGCCGGGTTAACTATCAGCCCGTGCACTTCCAACCTCTGGAAAACTGTCTCAAGATGGGCGATGTGCTCCTCCTTGGACGCACTGGCTACCAAAATATCATCTAAGTAGACAAAAATGAAGGAGAAGCCGTGAAGCACCGCATCCATCATCCTCTGGAAAGTCTGCGCTGCCCCTTTTAATCTGAACAGCATGCGTAAAGACTCGAAATGGCCAAAAGGAGTTATTACTGCTGTTTTTGGAACATCTTCCACGTGCACCAGGACCTGATGATATCCACGGACCAGATCCACTTTCGAAAAAATGCGCACCCCGGCCAGGTGCATGGAAAAATCCTGGATGTGCGGTATTGGATAACGATCATGTTCCATAGCATTATTCAAGTGCCTGAAATCGCCGCACGGTCACCACAACACGTCAGCTTTACGCACCATGTGTAGCAGGGATGCCCACGGGCTGTTGGAGCGCCTGACGATGCCCAGCTGCTCTAAGTTGGCAAACTCCTCTTGCACACTGGCCAGTTTAGCTGTGTCCAAGCGCCAAGGTTGCGTGAACACTGGTGGGCCTTTTGTCGTTATGAAGTGTTCGATTCCGTGTTTCATTACCATAGCCGAAAAAGTCGGGACCATGAGTGCTGGGAACTGTGTGAGCAATTGTTGATGCTTGCCCCCTAGAGCTATAACGTTAGCCAGTGTTGTCGACCCGGCTCCCCGAGCTGTACAGGGCAGTGAGGTGGAAGAGACAGCGTCCACTAATCTCCTACTAGCAACATCGACTAACAACCCATACGCACATAAAAAATCTGCACATAGAATGGGGCCAGAACATGCAGGTATCACAAAATCCCATTGACAGTTGCGTCCATGTAAGCATAACGTCAGTGTTCACTCGCCAAATGTCCTGATGGTGGATCCATTAGCAGCCATGAGCTCGGGACCGCTGCCTCCTGCCACCCTGTCTGCGTTGACCGGTAGGATGAGGATCTTCTGGGAGCCGGAGTCCACCAAAAACCATCTCCCCGAATTTGTGTCCATGACATAAAGCACTCTGTTCCTGTCGCCATCTGTCGCAGCTGCAGCCGAATTCCGAACATGCCGTTCTCCCGGCTCCTTGAATTGGCATGGCACTAGGCAGCGTTGGGCATTCAAGCCAAAACAGCGATGATAAAAACACATCGCCCCATTCCTTCGTCTCCTGGTGTCCGTCCCGGCTACCACCCACGGCTCCTCGACCTTGCTGGAGTCCCTCATGGATGCTGGTGCCACTGCCTGCACGCTGAGAGTTCTGGTCGCCAAAATGATGCGGTCCGCTTCCTGCACCAGGGCACGGTAGTCCTTAGCAAGTTGGCTAAGATCGCCCTCGCTGTAGCCAGTAGGTTCCTGAGGAACAAGTGGGTGAACTGGAAAGATTCATCGTCCTTCCCCCTCAGCGCCAGCATGCTCTCCATGAGCTCCACTGCTGATCTGTCCACTAACTCCGAATACGTTAGGAGTTTCTCTGCCCTCTCACTGTCAGAAAGGGTGTAACGCTGGAGAAGCATCCTCTTGAGCACTTCATATTTTCCTTGGGCTGGCAGCTCCTGTAGCAGGCTTGTCACCTGTTGCGTGGCGCATGCATCCAGTGCAGCGACCATGTAGTCATATCTTGTGTCGTCCATTGTTATCCCGTGGAGTGCGAACTGGGCTTCTATGTGCAGAAACCATGTAGTCAGGTTGTGAAGTCAGAATTCTGGGAGCTTGATTGAGCCAACGCACGCAGCGCCGGTGCTCTTCCTCCAGGTAGTCTCCAGCGCAACGCTCAGCTCTCTTTCCATGGCACGTCTTAGGGTCACCAATGTGGAGAAAGGAGGCAGGCAAGGCAATGAGCTGGACGATACAGAAACTTTATTCTTTCTCCAACATGAAGTACAGCAAACAGCGCTCCCGGGTCTCTGTGCATTCCACTTTTATCTCTTTATTTCCATGCATGAAGACCCATAACATCCGACCATACACATTGTTGTTTGAACAAAGGAATGAGTAGCACATTAATATGACATTATGCCAGAGCCGCTCTTACACCCTTCTACCCTCAGCGGCTCCGGCAGCTCTCACTCTCCCCGAGGGGTGCATAGACCCAACAGTCCTGTCTGATATCCCCCAGTGACACCTCCTACTTCGGTCCATTGTTCCCCCTTCCCCCTGCCCTTTCTGGGTGGAGAACTCCCACCCCCCACCCTGTGCCCCCACAATGTGTATATTCCACATTTTATAATGGTCGATAAACACACTAATTCAATTCAGTTCAATTCAGCTTTATTTATACTGTGCCACATCACAACAGAGGCCGTCTCATGGTGCCAGAGTGCAGAGAAAAACTCCAGTCTCAGAAAAACCCAGCAATCAGACGATCCCCTATGAGCAAGCACTAAGCGACAGTGGAGAGGAAAAACTCCCATTTGTCAGGAAGAAACCTCTAGCAGAACCAGGCTTAGGGAGGGGCAGTCATCTGCTGCGACTGGCTGGGGGTGAGGGGATAGGGAGGATGGAGAGGGCAGACATAAAAACATAACAGTAAGGTGCCAAGTACATTATTGGAGGTCAACCAGCAGTATGGATCAAATAACAACAGAACAAAAGTGGGGATAAAAGACACAAAATCCCTCCTTAAAGGTAAGCTATATTAAAAAAAGAAGGATTTTACCCTGTTCTTAAAAACAGAGACCGAGTCTGACCCACAGTGGTCACTGGTTCCAGAGAGAAGGAGCTTGGTAGCAGAAGGCTCTGCCTCCCACTGTACTTTTGGAGATTCTGGCACCACAAGTAAGCCAGCATTTTGGGAGCGTAATGCTCTATTAGGATGGTAAGGTAATATCAGATCTTTTATATATTGGGGGGGGGCTGATTATTAAGAGCTTTGAAAGAAGAAGGATTTTAAACTTGATTCTAAATTCTATGGGAAGCCAATGAAGGGAGGACAGAACCGGAGAGATATGATATCTTTTTCTAGAACCAGTTAAAACTCTAGCAGCAGCAATTTGAATCAACTGAAAATTTTTTAAGGATACTTTAGGACAACCAGATAATAATGAATTACAATAATCTAATCGAGAGCTGACAAAGGCGTGAATCAGTTTCTCAGCATCATTTAGAGACAAGATGCTCCTGATCTTGGCAATATTGCGCAGATGATAGAAGGTAGTCTTAGAAACAATTTTAATATGTGATTTAATGGACAAATCTTGATCAAAAATAACTCCAAGGTTCCTCACAGAACTATTCAAAGTGAGAGTGGCAGCATCTAAATTAAAGGCATAATTTGAGAAGGAATTTCTAAGATGTTTTGGGCCAACAAGAATGACTTCAGTTTTATCAGAGTTTAATAGTAGAAAATTACAAGTCGTCCAAGCTTTGATGTCCTTAAGACAGGCATCTAACTTGGCTAATTGATTACAATCATCGGGCTTCATTGACAGGTATAGTTGAGTGTCGTCTGCGTAACAGTGAAAATGTATACAGTGCTTTCTGATGATTTTGCCTAACGGGAGCATATATACACTAAAAAGAGTAGGGCCCAACACAGATCCCTGTGGAACTCCGTGACTGAGCCTAGAGTTGAAAGAAACTTCATCGTTAATGTGAACAAACTGAAATCTATCGGACAAATAAGATCTAAACCACTGCAATGGAGTTCTATTTAGTCCAGCAAAGTGTTCTAATCTATCAAGTAGAATGGCATGATCGATAGTGTCAAAGGCTGCACTGAGATCTTAAAGGACAAGAACAGAGACAAATCCATCATCAGATGTGATAAGGAGGTCATTAGTGACCTTCACTAAAGCAGTTTCAGTGCTGTGATTAGCTCTGAACCCAGACTGAAACACCTCAAACAAACCAACTCCCTGCAAATGGTCAGTTAGTTGCACAGCAACAACTCTTTCCAAGATTTTTGAAATGAAAGGCAAATTAGAGATTGGTCGATAATTGGCCAAAACTCCTGGATCGAGAGTCGGTTTTTTGAGTAAGGGTTTAATTACAGCAGTTTTAAAAGCCAGTGGTACATAACCCAGAGTTAAAGAAGAATTAATTATAAGAAGAATACGGCTACCAATAATTGGGAAGATGATTTTAAATAACCTAGAAGGAATAGGGTCTAAAAGGCAAGATGAAGACTTAGATGAGGAAATTATTTTATCCAACTCTAAGAGGTCGATTGGAGTAAACTTATCTAAGCATTTGAGGGAGCTGTAGAAGTTAATGTACTTGAGTTTACGGTAGGAAGAATCTGAATGATTTCATCTCTAATAGATAAAATTTTAAGATTGAAAAAGTTCAGAAAGTCCTGACTAGAAAATTCGGGGGGGGGGGGGATGCGAGGATTGATCAAGTCCTGGCTCTTTGTAAGCCTAGCTATAGTGTTGAAGAGAAACCTGGGGTTATTCATGTTCGCTTCTGTTAATGCAGAATAATAACTTGATCTAGCTTTTCTAAGAGATTTTTTATAGATTAGGAAATGATTTCTCCACGGTAAGTAGACTTCATCTGAATTAGTTGAACGCCATTTCCTTTCCAGTTGACCAGTTTTCTGTTTTAAGTCATGAGTTTCTGAGTTAAACCAAGGGGTTACAAATCTCTGGTTAGACTTTTTCTTTTTTAAAGGGGCTACCAAATCTAGAGTCCAATGCAGATAGGTTGTAACACTATCAACCATGCCATCAATCACGAATGGAGCAGACTCTCCATCTATTATTTCTGTTGTTTCTGTTGTGTTGACCCATGGCATAGAGGAGACATTCTGCAAAAACTTGGCAACGTCATCAGAAAGACATCTGCTGTAGTAGTATTTTTCTTTAGGAAACAAGTGATCAGAGATAATGAAATCAAAAATTAACAGACAATGGTCAGACAGTACAGGATTATGAGGGGACACTACCAGATTTTCCATATCTATACCATAAGTTAGAACAAGGTCCAATGTATGGTGGAAATGATGGGTAGAATTTTTTACTTTCTGGGAAAACACCATTGTGTCTAAAATTGAATTGAATGCCTTATTAAGACAATCACTCTCTACATCAACATGTATATTAAAGTCCCCTGCAATAATTATTCTATTTGATTTCAGCACTAAATCAGCTAAAAGTTTGGCAAATTCCGATAGAAACTCTGAATAGGCCAAGGGAGGACAATAAACTATGGCAAAGAAAACTGGGTTCAGGCCAGGATTGCCAACAAGCCCCACACTGAGGACCAAACCTTCAAAGGAATTAAAACATAATTTTTGCTTAACATTAACTAGTAATTTAGAATGGAAAATTGCCACCACTCCACCACCACGACCAGAACCTGTGGGGTTATGACAGTTTAAATACCCAGAGGGAGTTGATTCATTCAGACCAACAAAATCATCTTGCCCAAGCCAGGTCTCTGTGAGGGATAGTAGATCGATCTGGTGATCGATTAATAGATCATGAACCAGAACAGACTTAGAAGTTAGACCTAATATTTAATAATCGCCTTCCGGTTCCGGCGCCACACGAGTTGGCTGCCTTTTGCAACAGCGGCTCAATTCTGAGTCTTTTTATCTTCCTTCTTCTTTCTGATCTGGTGATAACTTTCTGATCCGACACACCTTTCACTCTATATATATCACGGACACACAGATCGCCCAAAGGTCTCCCGAGTCAGCGGACGGAGCCTCTGTTTACAGCAGGGAAGAGCTAGCTAGCACTCAACCGCCACCCGGTACTAACGGAGAAACTCGACATACCGGGGAACTGAAGTGAAAACGATGCGAGTGCCGGGCTGGAGTTTAGGCGGCGTGCAAGAAATATAAGACAGAATAATAAAGAGCGATGGCAAGAACCAAGCAGACTGCCCGTAAATCTACTGGAGGAAAAGCCCCCAGAAGCAGCTGGCCACCAAGGCTGCTCGGAAAAGCGCTCCGGCCACCGGCGGAGTGAAGAAGCCTCACGTTACAGGCCTGGTACCGTGGCTCTGAGAGAGATCCGTCGCTACCAGAAATCCACGGAGCTGCTCATCCGTAAGCTGCCCTTCCAGCGCCTGGTGAGGGAGATTGCTCAGGACTTCAAGACTAACCTGCGCTTCCAGAGCTCCACCGTCATGGCTCTGTAGGAGGCCAGCGAGGCCTACCTGGTGGGTCTCTTCGAGGACACCAACCTGTGCGCCATCCACGCCAAGAGGGTCACCATCATGCCCAAAGACATCCAGCTCACCCGCCGCATCCACGGAGAGAGAGCTTAGACTTTCTGCTGCACATTCACCAACCACAATGCTCCGCACTGTGTGTCTATATATATATATATACTGTATATATTTATAGTAATATGTACATATGTATACTAGCTGCTCTTGTTTTTTCTTGCCTTCTGATTGTTGCTCTGAGTGTTGCTATCCCTGTGCTGTTGCAATCCTGGAATTTCCCCATTGTGGGACTAATAAAGGCTTTTTTTTTTTTTTTTTTTTTGTTACTTATTTGTACCCGTAGGTAGACTTGGTTTGCAGTCTGGTGACAAGCCACCGGCTGCTGGTCGCTGTGTGCGCGAGCGCCCTAAACCTACATGTTTTTGGTGTGCATGAGGAAACCGGAGAAATCCCGGAGTAAACCCGCGCAACACGGGGAGAACATGCAAACTCCACACAGCTCACTGTTGGTCGGGGGCTGGGATCGAACCCACGATCTCATGATCCCCGCGGTCCCCCGGCCGAGGGTAAAACTGTGCTGCCACAGTGCTAAACCACTGCGCCACCGTGCAGCCCAAGGTAAGCCCAGGCTTATCTTATCTTATCTTATCTTATCTTAATAGACCACATTTAATATTTAAGGTTTGGGGAGGAACAGAGGCCAATTTATTAATTTTAGGGACTTGAGGTTGGATTTGAATTTTACCAGTATTTTGTTTAATCAATTTGGGATATTTATGCATTCTGTTTTTATTAACTTTTTTATTAACTTTAGAGGAAGCAGAAAAAGGTTCTCTAAGGGAGGAGACAGGGGCAAAGTTGAATGGTGGTGGATGAGGAGGAGCTGCAGAAGTGCGTGTGTTTTTCAAGTTATGTTGTATTTGTCCTGGGTTACAATATTTAGGGCAACGGGAGACAGACACAGTCTCTGTAGGATTATATATCAAAGGCTGATCCAAACGGTAAAGACCACCTGAATTAATGGGATCAATACAAGAAGTGGGAACAGAACCAGAAAAGGGCAGTTTGGCAAACCCAGAAGCTTCAGAGCGAGTAAACACGCCAGATCCCAGTCACTGTACTAAAAAACACCGAATGGAATAGAATAGATTGTCTACTCACTTGCCTCAGTTTAACAGCTGAATATCAGGATTTTTGGGTACAGCCTTCCTAAAAATGTAATAAATCACTTTTTTCTGTGGTGTGTGGAAAAAAGTGTAGAACCACAGCTGTAGGAACTTCATCAGCTGAATTTCACAAACTCAAAGTGAAAAACTGCTTAATTGTTCTTCATTATTAACATTTTGGTCAGAGTGATTCAGTCCTGTTTAACACATTCACTCACCCCAGCGTTCTCTCGCATGATTCTCGCCTCCTAAACCCCTCCTCCCTCCGCTGTTATTTTGGTCTCAGTGCTCTCCTGCCCACCTAATGAAGCACGGTGACTAACTGTAGTCTACACTCTGAATTATTTATGATGATGAACGTAGCCTTATAGGAGCTTCACGGTCTGATCACAGATTCCTGTTTGAAGAATCCCTGAATCCTGATGAACCAAACACATGGCTGCCATGTGGGAAAAACAGATCTGTCCTCATTCCTTCTTCACAGATTCACCCAGAAGTTTTTTTTTCTCTTTAAACATTTGACAGCTTGTAACATCAGGGTTCCTGCAGTTAAAAGGAAATCAGGAAGTTTTTAGGGCCAGCTGTTTATATTTAAGATGTCACATTTGTTAGATGATAAAACATCTGTGATCATGGCAGAAACTGAAGTGCACAACTGACTTAAGATTATAGTTTAATAATATTATAGTTTTGATGTTAAGTGATTCTACAGAGGTTAGATCATTTCACTTTAATTCATTTATTGCATCAGTGATTTAGATTAAATACAGAGGACTTTATATTATTAGCATCTTCTACATCTAATGATTCACATTTACCTTCAGACAACAGGAGAACAAAATGAATAATTAATTAATTCAGTGGATTTCTAAAGTTGACCTGCAGCAGTTACTTTCAGATAACCTCTGCAAACAAACCAACACCGTAAAAATATTTTTCTCTCTCTCATCCTGAAGCATATGGTGTTTCTTTTGTCGTCTTTGGTTCCGAGTCGACACCTTGTGACCTGCAGCCCCGAACAAACAAATAAATGCCAAAGAGAGGAGAAAGGAGGAGTAAAATTCCATCTGTCTGAATCTTAATGAGCCTCCTGCTTGGTCTTCAGAGGTGAAATAGTGGGAGTCAAAACCAGGACGGTTCTACCCCGATATCAGACCTGCTTCAGGTGACGTCCTGTCACAGTTACACAGGTCAAAGGTCACAGTGGACAGCAGCAGCTGCCTGCTGTCACACAGAATGACATCTTCATCATGTAGACCTGAGCTGTGATGGCTGCACACACAACAGTGACAACAGCCCTCACATGTGTGTAACTGGTCATGTGATCATTTAAACATGAACATCAGCGTCAGCCTGGGCGTGAAGGTCGGGAACGCTCACATCCCGCCACAGGTCTGAACTCATGTGTGAGCATTTTCCTGTCAGCATGGAGTTGAAATTATTTGATCGTGATTATACGGAGTTCACTGAAGCTTTGCCTTGTTTTATACTTAGATGATTTACTTTAGTGATGACAGAGGATATTTTAAATAATTAACATTCTGTACACAGTGGTGTCACAGCAACAAATATTACAGCAGATTTAAGCAGGGAAAATACAAAGTGACATGTTGTCAGACAGTGCTGTTTATTGGTCAGCTGCTATCTGGGTTACATTAACGTCCCACATGGATAAAGTTAACTCGATGTCTGTGTGTGTGAGTGGACCCATTAAGGTGGAAATAACCCAATTCTGCCCTGAAGGTCCGTTAGTGATCTCATTAAACCATCCTGTCACCATGGCTCAGCCATTCACTTCAGCAGCAGAATGGAAGCAAACAGTAGAAAATGGAGCATTTATATTAGTCCAGGCTTTGTTAAATCTGCTCAGAGTTCTGCTGCATGACTGGACTGGACCAATCATAGAGCAGTGCCATCTCTTCTCATTGTCGTGATGGTTCCAGCCTCGGTTCTCTTCTTCTACCCTTTTCACCAGGATTCAGGACCTCAGACCACACGGGTGAATTAATCCGTAACCGTTCACGTCTCTGATGCCGCCAAACAAAACAACGCTCCCCGACAGGAGGAAGTCTTTCAAGGAGCTGGAGAAATTCACAGAATGAAAGAGGACATTCTCTTCGAGAACATTTTCTTCAGACCACCATAACTCCTGTCTGCCATTAGAGCAGGGGTCAGCAACCTGCGCTACACAAAGAGCTGCTTTGAGTGTTTTTTATCTAAAGAAATCTGCAATGAGCCACAAAACATCTGAGTCTGAAAACTGAGGTAAACAGCAGAGTTATAACTACAACCTGTCCTGACATCAGGTTTAAGGGAATTTCTTTCTCATAAATTTGCAGCTTTTTTGATTTCAGGTTTATTACGTTTTTCTCACAGAATTACAACTTTTTCCTGTAAATTTTTTGTGACTTATTTTCTTAAAAATTGTGGGGGGGTTTTCCTCGTAAAATTGCAGTTTTTTTTTCAATATTTTTTTTTATATTGTTGTGCTATGCTATACAGTGGTGTGAAAAAGTGTTTGCCCCTTCCTGATTTCTCATTTTTTTGTGTTTGTCACACTTAAATGTTTCAGATCATCAAACAAATTTAAATATTAGACAAAGATAACACAAGTAAACACATAATGCACTTTTTAAATGAAGGTGTTTATTATTAATGGTAAAAAAAAAATTACATGGCCCTGTGTGAAAAAGTGACACCCCCCCCCCCCCGTTAAAACATAAATTAACTGTGGTTTATCACATCTTTGGAAAGCTGAGTTCAATTTCTGTAGCCAC
Organism: Pholidichthys leucotaenia; assembly: GCA_020510985.1. Classification (NCBI taxonomy): domain Eukaryota; kingdom Metazoa; phylum Chordata; class Actinopteri; order Cichliformes; family Pholidichthyidae; genus Pholidichthys; species Pholidichthys leucotaenia. The sequence goes on along the minus strand of CM035840.1, from coordinate 280,867,334 downwards.
ACCCAGGCATGATTACTGCCACACCTGTTTTCAATCAAGAAATCACTTCCATAGGACCTGCCTGACAAAGTGAAGGCAATCAAAAGATCCTCAAAAGCTAGACATCATGCTGTGATCCAAAGAGATTCAGGAACAAATGAAAAACAAAGTAATTGAGATCTATCAGTCTGGAAATGGTTATAAAGCCATTTCTAAAGCTTTGGGACTCCAACGAACCACAGTAAGAGCCATTATCCACAAATGGCAAAAACAGTGGTGAACCTTCCCAGGAGTAGCCAGCTAGCTGACCAAAATTACCCCAAGAGCACAGCCACGACTCATCCAAGAGGTCACAAAAGACCCCACAACAACATCCAAAGAATTTAGGCCTCACTTGTCTTCAACCATAAGAAAGTCTGTGACTGGGCAAAACTGGCCTGCATGGCAGAGTTCCAAAACGAAAACCACTGCTGAGCAAAAAGAACATAAAGGCTCATTTCAGTTTTGCCAGAAAACGTCTTGATGATCCTCAAGACCTTTGGGAAACTACTCTGTGGACTGACGAGACAAATGCTGAACTTTTTGGAAGGTGTGTGTCCCATTACATCCAACGTAAAAGTAACACAGCATTTCAGAAAAGAAACATCATACCAGCAGTAAAATATGGTGGTGGTAGTGTGATGGTCTGGGGCTGTTTTGCTGTTTCAGGACCTGGAAGACTTGCTGTGGTAAATGGAACCATGAATTCTGATGTCTACCAAAAAATCCTGAAGAAGAATGTCTGGCCATCTGTTTGTGACCTCAAGCTGAAGTATACTTGGGTTCTGCAGCATGACAATGATCCAAAACACACCAGCAAGTCCACCTCTTAATGGCTTAAGAAAAACAAAATGAAGACTTTGGAGTTGCCTAGTCAAAGTCCTGACCTGAATCCAATTGAGATACATGGTTCATGCTCAAACTCTCCAATGTGGCTGAATAACAACAATTCTGCAAAGATGAGTGGGCCAAAATTCTTCCACAGCACTGTAAAACACTCATTGCCAGTTACTGCAAAAGCTTGATTGCAGTTGTTGCTGCTAAGGGTGGCCCAGCCAGTTATTAGGTTTAGGGGGCAATCACTTTTTCACACAGGGCCATGTAGGTTTGGATTTTTTTTTTTCTTAATAATAAACACCTTCATTTAAAAACTGTATTTTGTGTTTACTTGTGTTTTCTTTGTCTAATATTTAAATTTGTTTGATGATCTGAAACATTTAAGTGTGACAAACATACAAAAAAATGAGAACTCAGAAAGGGGGCAAATGCTTTTTCACACCACTGTATATATTATATAGCTGGAAATATATATTTAATTATACATAAAAATATAAATAAATGCAGTAACTATATAAATTGCAATACATTTATTACATTTTTCCTTTTAAATTTATTAGATTTCTCAGATGAAATTGCAGCAGCTTGTTGTTTAGCAGTGTCACTCCTCTGCCCTGCAGCCCGTCCCAGACACACCTCTAACTGCTGCATAATAAATATAAAGTAGAGCAGAACTGGATCCATATTGCACTGTCCTGTAGAGTGTCAAGCTCTGCAGAAGCAAAACAGTCTGGATCTGACACCCTATGTCTGAATTTGATTTAAGACTGCTTTATAGGAACAGATGAGAGTTTTGCTCCTCATGATGGTTGTGATACAGAAGAAAGAGACTCAAATGTCTGTTTTGTCTTGAAGACATGAAGGTTTGGGTCTAAATTTGGAAACAGAAGAACTAAATAATGTTCTCTGTTATATTATTTATTTTATGCACTGTAGTTCCAGCAGAAGTCCATGACTGATCAGAGAGAAATACTCTATCCCAGAACCTCTAAAAAAGACCAGTCCTGATGGAGCCGATCCATTCCCATCACCACCTCCCTCTACCTTTAATTAATCATTTCTAAAACAGATCATGGCCGTGGACGATAAGAGAGCAAATGTTATTCTAGTAACGACTAACTGTGACTTTCTCTGACATTTTTAGAGGAATTATTAAAACCCAGACAGATGGTGCCTTTCTTATGTAAAACTATGCAGATAAATGCCTTTTCTATTAGCATACATTAAAGAGTGGAGGACAGTGTCACTGCTCTGAGGCCTTTTATTTAAACTCACACTCACTAATTAGCTGCAACATTAGGCTGAACTTAATGAGGCAACCACTGCTGCTGAAAACTAAAAAACAGGAGGACAGAATGGAGAATTACCATCCAGACTACAGAAACCTTTATTAGAAACTAGTTTGGGTTATTTCACCAACAATAATTCAACCAGTTTTAGCAGGAAGGGACATTTGTAGATTTTTGTGGGCCCTGTGTAAGAATGAGGTTTGTTTTTGTGTGTTTTCTTTTTTTTGGGGGGGGGGGGTATTTTTGTAAATTTACAAAAAAAAAAAATTGAAAGTTTAAGGGAAAAGTTAACACATTCACACCTGAGGACAGTTCAAAATCCTCAGCTGGGGCCAATTAACCTAAAATGTTAAGAAGATGAATGAATGAATTTTATTTCTCCTCCTATAAAATGTTGAGGGTGAATTTTTGTCTTGGGGTCCCCCTAGTGGCTGGGGGTGGGGTGTGGGGGGTCATAATATTTGTGTTCTCTGACTTGTAGTGACTCACAACATCACTTTAAATTCAGAGGAACAGACAGAGACCAACAATCAGGTGAACCAGTGGAGAGGAAGAACTGGATCAGAACTAGGATCAGAGTTCTGTGATGGTTAAACCACATTTATGAGTTCATTGCTTTAATCTGCTGCATGGATCCATTAATTTCTGACTACATTTTTAAGGAGAACTTTACAACACAGCCTGTAAATTACAGGAGAAGTACAAGGAAAGCATGCTAAAAGGGCAAATAAGGAAAGTCAAAACAAAAACTCAACTTTCATCAGACATACAGTAAAGGCCCTATTCTATATTTTTCCAGGTAAGCACACTGGAAAACAGTTCTGCGCTCTTCTCTTTTTTTTATTTATTCTCTTTAGACCCAGTTTTTTTCCATGTTTTTGTTGGTGCCGGTGTTCTGACACAATCAGAACAGCATTCTCTGGGTTATTGTGCATGCGTGCAACAGAAATAGGCTGTACTGAGGGGAAGTCCATCATTTCAGCATACCACCAGACTTCATACAGCTCACAAAAGCTAAGCAATTACACTGTCATTGCAATTGTTGCTGCGTAACTGTTATATACAGTCATGTTGTGGCAGACCACTAGGAGGCTCCACTCACACCCAGTGACTTGGAGAGAAGGAAGGAGAGATGAGGGAATATGTATGTATGCGCCTTGGAGCCAAATGTCATTCCTGCTATTGCTGGAGTTGAGTAAAGTTCTGAACTGGCAGCTCCTCGTGTTTTGTCCCTTCCTTCCTCCACACTGGTGACCTACAACGTCGATAATGTTCAAAAAGGAAGACGAAGCGAGCTTTTCTTCGGGAACACCCATGCTAGGGTTTCCCTCCGAGACCCCGGCCTCATTCATCATGGCAGTCAAGCTCCCGGACTTCTGGCTCCATGATCCGATTGAATGGTTCATCCACGATGAGGCTCAGTTTGGCATCCATGGGATTTCTGTGGATGACACGAGATACCATTACGTGGTGGCTTCGCTCGACCCGTGGTCCACTCAGCACGCCATGAGCCTGCTCCGAGATCCCCCACCCCAAGGGAAATATGCCGCTCTCAACAGCAGCTGCTGTTACGGCACTACACCCTCTCCGCTACACCCTCTCTTACACCCCTGCGCTAAAGAAAACACACAGGCTTACGTATACAGGGTGTTGTCATTTTTTACACATGATTAGCTATATGGAGTTGCATTTTGTTAGTTCGGTTGTTGCAGTGCATCTGTGAGAACTATAGTTATAACAGATACAGTAACTATAGGTGCAGTTAACTTAAAAAAGATAGATAGATAGATAGATAGATAGATAGATAGATAGATAGATAGATAGATAGATAGATAGATAGATAGATAGATAGATAGATAGATAGATAGATAGATAGATAGATGTACTTTATTGAGCCCAAACTAGGATATTACAGTGTAACAGCAGCATGACAGTAGACAACCAAAATGACAGAAACACACACAGCATAACAGACAAAGGAATTACCCAGAAAAGTAAACCTGTCTGGATAACTTTATATACAGTGGGGTAAAAAAGTATTTAGTCAGCCACCAATTGTGCAAGTTCTCCCACTTAAAAGATGAGAGAGGTCTCCAATTTTTATCATAGGTATACCTCAAATATGAGAGACAAAATGAGAAAAAAAATCCAGAAAATCACATTGAAGGATTTTTAATGAATTAATTGGTAAATTCCTCGGTAAAATAAGTATTTGGTCAATAACAAAAGTTCATCTCAATACTTTGTTATATACCCTTTGTTGGCAATGACAGAGGTCAAACGTTTTCTGTAAGTTTTCACAAGGTTTTCACACTCTGTTGCTGGTATTTTGGCCCATTCCTCCATGCAGATCTCCTCTAGAGCAGTGATGTTTTGGGGCTGTCGCTGGGCAACACAGACTTTCAACTCCCTCCAAAGATTTTCTATGGGGTTGAGATCTGGAGACTGGCTAGGCCACTCCAGGACCTTGAAATGCTTCTTACAAAGCCACTCCTTCATTGCCCGGGCAGTGTGTTTGGAATTATTGTCATGCTGCAAGACCCAGCTACGTTTCATCTTCAATGCCCTTGCTGGTGGAAGGTGGTTTTCACTCAAAATCTCACGATTCATGGCCCCATTCATTCTTTCCTTTACACAAATCAGTCGTCCTGGTCCCGTTGCAGAAAAACAGCCACAAAGTATGATGTTTCCACCCCCATGCTTCACAGTAGGTATGGTGTTCTTTCTCCTCCAAACACGACAAGTTGAGTTTTTACCAAGAAGTTCTATTTTGGTTTCATCTGACCATATGACATTCTCACAATCCTCTTCTGGATCATCCAGATGCTCTCTAGCAAACTTCAAATGGGCCTGGACATGTACTGGCTTAAGCAGGGGGACACGTCTGGCAGTGCAGGATTTGAGTCCCTGGCGGCGTAGTGTGTTTCTGATGTAGCCTTTGTTACTTTGGTCCCAGCTCTCTGCAGGTCATTCACTAGGTCCCCCCATGTGATTCTGGGATTTTTGCTCACCGTTTTCGTGATAATTTTGACCCCATGGGGTGAGATCTTGCGTGGAGCCCCAGATCGAGGGAGATTATCAGTGGTCTTGTATGTCTTCCGTTTTCTAATAATCGCTCCCACAATTGATTTCTTCACACCAAGCTGCTTACCTATTGCAGATTCAGTCTTCCCAGCCTGGTGCAGGTCTACAATTTTGTTTCTGGTGTCCTTTGACAGCTCTTTGGTCTTAGCCATAGTGGAGTTTGGAGTCTGACTGTTTGAGGTTGTGGACAGGTGTCTTTTATACTGATAACAAGTTCAAACAGGTGCCATTAATACAGGTAACAAGTGGAGGACAGAGGAGCCTCTTAAAGAAGAAATTACAGGTCTGTGAGAGCCAGAAATCTTGCTTGTTTGTAGGTGACCAAATATTTATTTTACTGAGGAATTTACCAATTAATTCATTAAAAATCCTTCAATGTGATTTTCTGGATTTTTTTTTTTCTCATTTTGTCGCTCATAGTTGAGGTATACCTATGATGAAAATTGGAGACCTCTCTCATCTTTTAAGTGGGAGAACTTGCACAATTGGTGGCTGACTAAATACTTTTTTGCCCCACTGTACATCGCAGATAATGACCCGTACAGATAGCAACATCGTACTCGCTGTACAATACAAGACTATAAGGTGCAGGGTGCAATGTGAGGTACCAATTAGACTGCAAGGTGCAGTATGGCAGCATTGTTACGACCAGAATTCAACATTAGAGTGAGTTATTGCACAGTGAAATGGCATGTGGCAGGAAAGATTTGCTGTACCTGGCCTTTCGGCAGTGAAGCTGTAGCAGTCTGCAGGAGAAAGTGCTCCGCTGTCTGTCCAGTGTGTGGTGGAGGGGGTGATCACGATTGTCCGTGATGGATCGCAGTTTGTTCAGTTTTCTTCTCTCCACCACATTCTGAAAGATCTCCAGCCTGAGACCAATCACAGAGCCAGCCTTCTTGATAATCTTGAAGTCTGTTGGTGTCACTAGCTCTGATACTGCTACCCCAACAGACAGCAGCAAAGAAGATGGTGCTGGCAACAACAGCCTGATAGAAAAGCTCCAACATCTTGTACTCGTTGAAGGATCTCAGCTTCCTCAGAAAGTAGAGTCTCTACATCCCCTTCTTGTACACAGCATCTGTGTTAGATTTCCAGTAAAATCCATTGCTGATCAGGACTCCCAGGTAGTTGTAGTCCTCCACTACCTCCACATCCTCCCTCCTAATCTGCAGCTGTGAAGGCATCCTTTTCTTCCTGAAGTCAATCACCATCTTGGGTCTTGCTGACAGTCAAAATCTGTCTACCAGTGCCCTGTACTGTCCCTCTTCTCTCCCTCCTATACAAATAACAACAGCTGAGTCATCAGAGAATTTCTGCAGGTGGCATAACTCACTGCTGGTTGCTATACCTCCTCAGTATGATGGGGCTATTGGGGGGACTAGGGGATTCCTGTTACAATATCAGCTCATTTTCAACAGCGCATCCGGTGATTATCCCACAGACCAAAGCCGGATTAGCTTTTTCATGGGTCTTCTCGATGGGCTCACCCTCTCCCGGACTCTATCAATAATACTATCAATCTTACACTTTCGATCGCTTTACGAGTGAATTTTTACGGGTCTTCGATCACTCCGATCGGGGGGGGGATGGCTGCCTGACTGATGTGCATTCACCAGGGGACAAGGACCACAGCTGAGCACTCCGTGCAGTTCTGGGTTCTTGCAACGGAGTCGGGGTGGGATGATGCAGCCTTACGTTCTGTTTTCACCTTCAGTCTTAATCATACACTCCGCGATGAGCTCGCTCATATTCAAGAGGAGCCCAGTTCCCTGGACAAGCTAATCTCTCTCGTAATTAAGCTGGATAACAGAATTCACCAACGTTCGAGAGAGCGCCAGTCGGGCTTCTGTACTCGGTCTCAGCCCACACCTGCGACGTCGTCGCTACTCGCACTTCCGCCTGCTACAACCTCTCTTGACATGCCTGAGCCAATGGCAGTGGGCCATTCCAAAATTTCAACCGCGGAACGGCAGTGACACCAAGACAGAGGGCTGCTCATGTACTGTGGCAAAGCCGGTCACATTCGTGCTCAGTGTCCATTAAAGTTAAAAGATTAAGTCTGTCAGTCACAGTAGGAGGCCTGACGGGCAAAAAACTCACTCCCTCTCACAATCAGTTCTCACTGCCTATTTGGTTACTGCTTGATTCCGCTGAGTTCATCGGTTCCGCCTTGGGGGACTCTGGAGCCGGACAAAGCACCCTGGCAACCGAGCACCTGGCAACCCAATTCAAAATACCCTGTGTTAAGCTTCCCTGGCCAGTAAAATGCATTACCTTCTCCGGCCAGCCCCTTTGCCAAATTACCAAGCAGACTGTCCCTCTTGCTCAGTTGGCCTCAGGCAATCATCATGAACAATTGTCCCTCCTAGTTCTCCCTGTTTCCACTTTTCCTGTTGTGCTGGGGTTCCCGTGGTTGAAGCTACACAACCCGGTTATTGACTGGGAAAAGGGGATCATTAGCTCATGGAGTTCCTTTTGTTTGTCGGCTTGCCTCCAATTGGCCGCCTGCTCCCTATCAATTCCCATACAGCCCATTATCTCTGAAATGCCTGATCTGTCTTTGGTTTCCCCCCCCCCCCGAATATCATGACTTAGGACCTGTATTTAGCAAACCGAAGGCTTCATCCCTGCCCCCCCATCGCCCCTATGACTGTGCCATTGAGCTTCAACCAGGGGCCTGATTACCCTCAAGCTGCCTGTACAGTCTGTCCACCCCTAAACGTGAGGCCATGGACAAGTACGTATATCAAGGAGTTGCTCAACGCCGGCATCATTCACCCCTCATCATCAGCTCTGGGCATGGGGTTTTCTTCATAGGAAAGAAGGACGGCTCACTACGTCCCTGTATTGATTATCGTGAGCTAAATAACATCACTATTAAGGATAAGTACACCCTTCCTTTAATTAACTCGGTGTGTGATCAACTCCATGGCTATGTAATTTACATCAAGCTGGACCTTCTCAATGCCTACCACCTTGTCCGTATTCGGGAGGGTGACAAATGGAAGACAGGGTCCCGTACTCCCAGCGGACATTTTGAATATTGCGTCATGCCTTTCGGCCTCACCAACACCCCCGTTGTCTTTCAACATCACATTAATGATGTGTTACGGGACTTTCTGGGCTCCTTTGTGTTCGCCTACCTGGATGATATCCTGATTTTCTCCAAATCCCCTGCAGAAGACAAGGTACATGTTCAGATGGTTCTCCAGCATCTGCTTGAAAATCAGCTCTACGTTAAAGTGGAGAAATGTGAGCATTGGCGACCCACTTGACAACCTTTTTTGGGATTCATTATCTCCAAGGGCCAGATTGAACCCAACCCAAAGAAAATCAAGGCTGTTATGGATTGGGCCATTTCCTCGACCAGGAAGCAGTTCCAGCAGTTTCTTGGGTTCGCAAATTTCTATTGGCACTTTGTAAGGAACTACAGCTCGATCGCCCACACACTCACCTCCCTCACATCCACCAAGACCCCTTTTTGATGGACGCCAGAGGCTAATGAGGCATTCATCCAGTTGAAGTCACGCTTCACCTAATCTCCCATCCTACATCACCCTGATCTGGCTCGCCAGTTTGCTGTGGAGGTGGATGCCTCCGACACTGGGGTGGAAGCTGTCCTCTCGCAGTGCTCGGCCGATGACGACAAATTACACCCTTGTGCATATTCCTCTCGGCGCTTGTCACAAGCCGAGAGAAATTATGGCATTGGCGACCGGGAGCTGCTTGTAGTGAAGTTGATGTTGGAGGAGTGGCGTCACTGGCTGGAGGGGTCTACCTTGCATTTTGTGGTTTGGACCGACCACAAGATTGTGGAATACATCAGGCTGACCAAGCGACTCAACCCACGCCAAGCCAGATGGGCCCTGTTCTTCGATAGGTTTCACTTCACCATCACGTACAGACCTTGCTCCAAGAACCAGAAACCCGAAGCCCTGTCCCGCCACTTTACGGACAAACCATCAACCTCTAAGAAGAAGACCATGTTACCTGACAAGGTCATCATGGGGGCTTTTTCCCGGGAGATTGAGCAGCAGGTCAGGGAGACACAGATCACTGATCGGACCCTGGGGAGGGCACAGACTGGCCTTTTTGTCCCAGCTGCCATGAAAGGAGAAATGATTCATTGGATCCACACGGCCAAGTTTTCCTGCCACCCTGGGGACACCAGGACCCTCTCCGCTCTCCATTGCACCTTCTGGTGGCCTTCCATGAACAAGGACATCCACGAGTATGTTAGGGCATGTCCTCAGTGTTCCACAGGCAAGACCCCCACCTCTTCCCCTGCTGGCCTGCTCCAGCCCCTACCCATTCCCAGTCGGCCTTGGGCTAACATCGCCCTGGACTTCGTGACAGGACTACCTGTCATGATTTAATAGTACCAGAGACTCAAATGCAGAGCGTATTTCACCAGAGGAACAAACTGACGCAGGTGGACGTTCAAACAATTTATTTAATTTAATTCAACTTTATTTATATAGCACCATTTCACAACAACAGTCATCTCATAGCACTTTCAACTGTAGGGAAAACCCCCACAATTGCAGAAATACCCCAGCAATCAGGCAATCCCCTGTGAGCAAGCGCTTGGTGACGGTGGAGAGGAAAAACTCCCTTTTAACAGGAAGAAACCTCCAGCAGAACCAGGCTCAGGGAGGGGCAGTCATCTGCTGCAACTGGCTGGGGGGGGGGGATAGAGAAGATGAAAAGAACAGACATGTAGAGAGCAAATAGCATGATGGGGACTCAATCTATGGGGGAGAACAAACAGATGCTAATGACCAGCAAAAAAAAATATATATATATTTCATTGAGAGTGAAGGAAGGAGTGAAGCCCAGTGCATTATTGGAGGTCCCCCGGCTGTCTAAATCTATTAGAAGCATAACTAAGGGAGGGTTCAGAGACACATGATCCCTTCATAATTGTAGGCTATATCAAAAAGGAAGGTTTTAACCCTATTCTTAAAAACATTTAAGATTTTAATTTAAAAGCAACATAAATAAATAAACCCACTGAATGGAGCACACAGCCTACGGAGAGAGGGAAAGGAGAAACAGTTAATGAGGATATGTTTGAGGAAGAGGAGCTGAGTTAGAGAGAAGAAGGGAGGCTTACTACAATGAGCAGAAGGCCTGGCTGTGGAACCCAGTGTGCAGCGGGTGGTGAGCTAGAGGGAGATGACCAGGTGGAACAAACAGGTGGAGAGAGGATGATGAGCTGAAGGGGAATGATCCAGCAGGATGGACAGGTAAAGAAGGAGGTGTTTGGACGAGTTGGTTGGAGGTTCAGGTGAGCGTGCGCAGCCCCGAAGTGATTCACACCATTGAGATGGCAGCAACCTGGAAGGACGAATAAGAGAAGGTAAGTGAACAGAAAATGAGCAAAATACAATTAACTTGGCTCAAGGAGATGGCAGCAATACCCAATGGTCCAGCAAGGAAGCATTCACAGACTGGCGCTTATAAAGCTGGCAGGTGAGGCAGTACCAGGTGTGCGTAATCAACCAGGTGAGCGCAATCAACTCTGGGAGCCAAGAAGCAGGCAAAAGGGGAAACACAGAAGGGAGGGGGAGCACGTTCACCTGATCATCACACTACCCCCTTCCGACAGGCATACGGTCATCCTCATGATTGTCGACAAGTTCTCCAAGGCGGCACATTTTGTGCCACTCAAGAAACTTCCATCAGCTTTGGAGACGGCCCAGCTCCTGATGACCCACATAGTCAAACTACATGATATTCTGGTGGACATTGTGTCTGACCGTGGTCCCCAATTCATCTCCAAGGTTTGGTGGGCCTTTTGTAAGTCCATCAGGGCCACAGTCTGCCTCTCTTCTGGCCACTATCTGCAGAGCAATGGACAATGCAAGCGGGGTAATCAACAGCTGGAGACCATGCTACGTTGTGCCATGGCATCAGATCCATCTTCCTGGAGCACTTTCCTCTTGTGGGTAAAATACACCTATAATTCTTCCACCTCTGCCGTCACTGGGTTCTCTCCCTTCAAGGCCTCCCTCGGTTAAAATCCCCCTCTCTTCTCCATCTCTGAAGAGGAGGTAGCGGTTCCGTCCATTTCTGCCCACATGGTGTGGTGCAAGCACTTTTGGAGGGACACTAAGGCAGTGCTGCTTCGCTCTTCCGTGGAGAACTCAGGGTGGGCAAACAGGAGGAGGCGCCCGACCCCAGCATACAAGGTCGGCCAGAGGGTATGTCTATCCACCAGGAATTTTCCCCTCAAGACCGATTCCAGGAAGCTGGCGCCTCGGTTTGTGGGTCCATTCACCATTTCTTCATTAACCCCGCCTCGGTTAAGCTTAACCTACCCACCGCCCTCAAGATCGACCCTTCCTTTCATGTGTCCAACATGAAAGGAACTGCACCCGTTTGTATCCTTGCTCCTCCAAATATTACTGCATGCAGTCTTGTCTGTCTTGTTCGACCTCTGTTTGCCCTAGGCCCCACCACTAGCCTGCTGCCTCTGTGGCTCTTCCCGTCTATTACCCTCCTGCCATGTATTGACCCCTCGGCTGTCTTTGGACTGTGGTTTTGGATCTTGGACTTGGATTTGGACTTTCCTGGATTTATGCACACCATCACTCCCCCACAAATAAGTCAACTTACCACCATGTATATATATCACATCTCCCTGCACCATCCGTTCAGTATCCAGGCCTGGCCAGCCTGTCACCAGCACCTCCCCGCAGCACCTCAGCACTCTCACCGTGGCAACCAGGCTTGAGACTCCTCACTCTCTTCTGACAGATTCTCCGGATTCTCACCGTTCTCCCTGGAAGCACAACCAGTATTACATTCTCCCTGTTTTCCAACCAGTGTCATTCATTCTCATCTCTGCTCTCCCTCCACAGGGTTGTCAGATGCTCGACGCACGTGTTCATCACTTCATTCGCACAATTATTGTAAGAAAGATTATTGTCACACATTTACCGGTTTCATCCTTGTTGCTCTTGGGTCTAAGTCTGAAAACCCTGACAGTTTACAATTTGAGCTGATGTTTTTTATGTCCTTGCTTCTGTTGAGCTGAATAAAGTTTGCTTTAAAAAAAAAAGAATAAATGAATCCATAAAATTATTTTTTCTTATATTCCTTTTACAGTGAGGACAAAGACAATGCAGAATCTTCCATAATATCTCTTCACTGTTTGTGCCATTTATTTCCTTTAGAAGTGAATTTCTCAGACAGCAGAAACTGAAAATTAAAATTATGTGCTAGTGCCTCTCAATAAATGATATCACGTATAATTTCCAAAAGTATAACCATTATCCAAATTACATTTAATTAAGTCAATGCTTTAAAAGTACAACTTTTTTTATTTTAAAATAGGCTACTCTGATTTAAATGTAATGTGATTTTTTTATTTTATTTTATTTTATTTTTTTTTTTGTAGTTGTCTCTTTAATTTGTCCTTCTGTCCCCATCTACTTTTCTGAAGAGGCTTACATTTTGCCAGGACATAATTGTAAATAAAAATTTGTTGTTAATGACCTGCCTGGGAAAATACAGGTTGAGGCATCAAATGACTTGAAACATTTCACACCACATCTGTTGAATATATAAAAGTTTACCTTTTTGAATAGTATTACAAAAGAGTCACAGAATTTACCGGGGTGCATTATTATCCTGTGTGCTCTGGACCAAGCATTATTATTTTTATGAAAAGAAAATCCAGATTTTACAGTAAAAGTCAATGATGGGATTGCACCTTGCACCTTCACATGGCTTTAAACGTATTTGTTATGGCCGCACTTATTGAGAAGTGCGGTATGATGTCAACTTCCGGTTGCGTCATCACACCACCCAATATAGCGGGGCAGCCGCCATAGGCACTTTCTCTTGTGCCAGGTGACTCCGCTGGGTGCCTGCCGTGTACTGTGTTCCACTTCTTTAATAAAGGAGTGTTCAATGCTACATCTCTGTCAACCTCGTGCATCACCAGGTTTGTGGACATAACATTTGGCAACTGAGGATTAATGTATGGAGGTGTGCATTACACCACTCCGTCCCTTTCTTGAGCTCCTGGGTGAGCCACCGGTGCTGTGGCCACATTGGTTCGAGGCCTTTCAAACTTACACTACCGTTCAAAAGTTTGGGGTCACTTAGAAATTTCCTTATTTTTGAAAGAAAAGCACTGTTTTTTTCAATGAAGATAACTTTAAACTAATCAGAAATACACTCTAATATCTAATATACATTGCTAATGTGGTAAATGACGATTCTAGCTGCAAATGTCTGGTTTTTGGTGCAATATCTACATAGGTGTATAGAGGCCCATTTCCAGCAACTATCACTCCAGTGTTCTAATGGTACAGTGTGTTTGCTCATTGCGTCAGAAGGCTAATGGATGATTAGAAAACCCTTGTGCAATCATGTTAGCACAGCTGAAAACAGTTTAGCTGGTTAGAGAAGCTATAAAACTGACCTTCCTTTGAGCAGGTTGAGTATCTGGAAAAAATTATTATTTCAAATACAAATCATTATTTCTAACCTTGTCAATGTCTTGACTATATTTTCTATTCATTTTACAACTCATGGTGGTAAAAAAAAAGTGTGACTTTTCATGGAAAACACAAAATAATTGTCTGGGTGACCCCAAACTTTTGAACAGTAGTGTACATCATGGCGCTGGACCTCGGGAAGCTTGATAAGGTGAGGGCACATGCGCTTCTCGTCTACAACCTGGGTATCGAAGGCCAGCGAGTCCTACGGACACTCGGCACATCAGAATTGTTCGAGGACGTTGTGGAGCTGCTAGCTAACAATTTCACCACCCCAGACAGCATGACTGTTTGGAGAATTTGCTTTCGCCAGATACGTCAATGTGTCAGTGAGCCTGTCCACCAGTATATCGCTGACTTGAGGCAGCTTGCTAGCGAGTGCTGTTTTGAGCTGCTTGAAGACGAGATGGTACGCAACCAACTAGCAGACCACACGTGCAACGCTGGACTGTGAGCTAGGCTATTAATGGTGCTGAATGACTTGGTGTTAGCTAGGGCTGTTGAGCTAGTTCTCCAATTAGAGGCTGCAGACAAGCTAGCTTTGGAGCTAAACTGATGTCAGTCACAGATGTCGCCAGAGCCGCCCGCCTCAGCTAATGTTGTGGACCCTGATAGCGAGGATAGCTTGGATGAAAATTGTTCAGAAACCAATGCCACCAGCCGAAGGTCTGCCCCGGGGAACCCCAGTTGCAGGGATTGTGGGTCCGCAACGCACTGCCATAAAGCGAGAGAGTGCCTGGCAAGAGGGAAATGTTGCAGTAGATGTGGACGCTTGAATCACTATGCCAGGGTGTGCCGTTTATCTGATCCGGAGAGCCCATGGAAGAAATCACCCCGCCTGCCCCAGACAACCATCCACTCCGTGAGTCCCAGTATCAACTGGTATACGTATTGTGCAGTGGAGTTAGATGGCATGGAGGTGCCACTGTTACTTGACACGGCAGCGGTGCGGTCGGTGCTGAATTGGGCCATGGTGAAGAAGTTTTTCCCCCACCACAGGATAAGAAGTAACCCGGTGCTGTTGTATGGCTACGGAGGTAGCACGCTGTGCATTGTTGGGACTGTGGAGTTAACTGTTCGTTACAAGTCCGAAATGATGATTGAATTCACTTTCCAAGTGGCGGCGCGCAGCGATAACATCATTGGGTGTGACCTATTCTATGGACTAGGTTTTGCCATCAAAGAGTGATGGGAATGAATGGTCTGGTTGTGGCCACTGGGGCTCGCGGGCTCCGGTGGTCAAAGAAGAGGTGGTGTGGGATGAAGCACTAATGGACACCCTCACTTTCAAGCCGAACTAGCTTTGCTCAGAGTCGGTGCAGGAAAGTCTCAGTGCCTGCACTCGGGAAGGAGTAGCTGGGGGGGCCGAGCGTGACGGCAGGCTACCTGTGCCAACGAGCGATACCATGCAAGCCCCAGATGCCTCCGGTACTCGGCCGCAGTTTGGTGGGGGGTCTGTAGCTACGACAGTGACCACTGCAGCATTCTTAGAAGAGGGCGGGGCACAGCCGACGAGCATGGAGTTACCGCATGCTCAGCAGCAGCACATAAGGCCAAGTAAGGTTCCACTTCGGGTTATGGACTTGGTTCGGGTTCAGGGTGATGAACAACCACGGCAAAGTTGGGCCAGATGGCAGTCGACGAAACATCATGCACGCCTGCGAATTGTGGGGAAGTTGGGAGCGGCGTCCTTCCGGTTGTCTGATGGCTCGATGAGGCACGCCAACCAGCTATGGCATGTCCAGGAGGATGCTCCAGGTGGCAGGGCTCGACAGGAGTCAGTGAAGGTGGTTTGGAATCCGGGCTTCAGCGTCCAGGAGATCAGCCTTTGCTCCAGGGGCCTGTTGCCTCCAGGGGTGCATCTGCTGCAGGGCTGCCCAGGACCCCCCCATGCTGGTTCCACCTCTTTCACCCAATTGACTGTGCTGTGACAGTTTTTTCATGTTTATAGTTCTGTGTTGTTTTGGTGTGTTTAGTTTAGGAGCACAGCAGATTTTTTTTTCCTTTTTAGTTTAAATAAAGGACTTTTAGTTTAATTCAGTGGCAGAATAATCCACTGTGCCGTGCGGGACGTGCAGTAGTCCACCCACCAGTCCTATTTTAGGTTGCTTTTGTGTGAATGTGTTAGGCCTTTGACTATTTTAGTTTACGTTATTTAGAGTGTGATTCGGGTTCTAAATTGGGGTGGGTTCGAATTGTGAATGTTTTTGGACTTTGTAAAGGGTGGGGAGGATGTTATTGCGGCACCTATTGTGAAGTGCGGTGCGATGACGCTGACTTCTGGTTGCATCATCACACCACCCTATATAGTAGTGTATTGGCTTTCTGTTGGTCTGTGTAGGATGTCTATTTGTAGTGATCCAGGCTGCACACTGTTTTTGTTCTCCTCTCTCATTACGCTCATTTCCCACAGCTGTGGCTTCATCCACATCTGCTCTCTCCAATCAAGCAGCCTTTAAGTTGAGAGAGGCCCTTCACTCCTCTCCACTGTGTGCAGCCTCTTTCGCTCCTCACAACGACCCTCTCCTCCTACGTAGCATCTTGTAACCATTACCCCTGCTATTATTCAACTCCCTTGTCCTCTCTGTGTTCCTAGGACTTACCTGTGCACAGGTGGACCCATTCTCCTGGTGGACCAGGACGTTCCCTCTCGGCGGACAGGAGCCCCCTTCTCTTCATTCACCTCCCCATAAGTGACTGTTGTTACTATACTGCACTGTCACCCCTTCTCGCCTAGGATTCCCCCTGCACCTCTCACTGTATATACTGTATCTGTACGGAAGATTCACTCACCATCACTGGACTTCTACTATTGGGAAGAGGAGGTGGAACTTTGGGCAGTTTCCACAGCCTGTTGCTCTTCAACCCGTAAGACCATAATTAATACAGTCATTGGCCAAGTGTTCTCTGCTGATTCATCCCGTCAGTCCCGTCCAGTCATCCCGTCATTTTCACCTGCACACAAAAACATCACTGTTAACCTGTTAACCGAGTCTGTTGTCTGCTTCTGACTCTGAACACTAAATCATGTCACTATTTTAAATATTTTTAAGACTGATTTTGTTTTTTGTAATTTTATTCTGTTGACAGTTGTAGCTACAATCAAGGCACTACAGATGAAAATGAGCTTTTAGCTGTCTGGTGCCTTACATGCATTGTCTCTTTCATGCATTGTCTCTTTCAAATAAACAATAAACTTAAAAATCTAGCAACTGCTAACAACTAGTGTAAAACAACAATAATAAATAATTTAAAAAATCTGATTTTTTTTGTTTGTTTGGGGTTTTTTTCAAACTTCAAGCAGGACTTATATTTTAATTAACATTTTTTCAAAGCCAAAATGTAATTGCTCTCTTACTTATTAAAATTATAATTCATTAAAAACATTTGAGCATCAAGTATCAGCTACTGAAAATGTATTTATAAAGTATTATTAGCGCTTCAGTAGTGCACTATGTTCTTGCATTGTAACTTAACTATTTTCATAAGTACTGAGAATAAAATTTGCAGCAGCATTTCTTTAAATGTCTGATAACCACTTATATACTGTATAGAGTATGTGTGGACATGTTTAAAATACTTTAACAGTAAAGTACATAAAATTTCTACCTCCCCTTTCATTTCAAAGCTGACAGTTATTCTCTTGAATGTGAATAAGAACAAGGTGAAGTATTCACACATGGTCATAAAATGGTACTTTATTGAGATTTTTTAAAACAGTACTGACATGCGGTGGCCCTTGCAAGCCACCATAAGACGCCACACCGTCACCAGAGAGTTGTGTTAGTGTCTTTATTCACGGTAAAATCACAATAATACAAGCCGCCGAGGCTATGACACAAGCAAGTCTACACACAGGGAGGCGTAAGGCTAACAAGCTCACTCACGGGTCCACAGGATAAGACAGTCACACCACAGACGGGCAATGTAGAATAATCCATATAGTACGATCGCTCCAATGATCAGCGACGGACACTGCTGCAAGGATGCAGCCGCTAGCGTCGGCTTAAAAAGCCGGCCGCTAACGACCGCAAATGCAGAACATCTGTTCAGGTCTTGACAGCTGAGCGGAAGCCTCCCCGAGCGCTGTCACAATAAGAGCTCGGAGAGCCGGAATAATAACGCCGCTGTCAAGACCTGACAGAAATAGCCCGAGCGCAAACAACATTAGCGCTCGGGTCATAACAGTACCCCTCCCTCAAAGGCAGGCTCCGAACGCCCTGTAACACCTAGCCCCCCACCCACCCACCCACAGGGCGAGTGAATGGAGGAACAGGCAAGGAGGGAGCGAAACAAATACCAACAAAGCCCCAGAAAAAAAACACATCCCTTGACATACCCATTACATTCCCACAGAAACAACGAAACAAATAGGGCAAGAGTTACAATACACGGGACACAAACCATACAGAGCATAATTTACCAGACACAGAAGGCTTTCCCACCGTGACTACAGACAAACTGTTTAACTCCAGTATACATGACTTCATGTGGTCATAAGGAACTCATCTGAGTGAAGGTCCTTCCACGCAGTCCCCACACAAGC
The DNA here is from genome assembly GCA_020510985.1 of Pholidichthys leucotaenia. Lineage (NCBI taxonomy): Eukaryota > Metazoa > Chordata > Actinopteri > Cichliformes > Pholidichthyidae > Pholidichthys > Pholidichthys leucotaenia. Next base: position 280,849,047 of record CM035840.1, on the reverse strand, counting down.
CCCTAAATGTCACAATGGATCAGTTTATGCTTCTAAGTACCCAAGTGCATGACACCTCTGCCGCATCCTCCGCAAAAGTACCATTTAACCCCCCCAAAAAAACCATCATCCTCGAACACCAGAGTGCCTATGAAAACCCATAATGTAACATACTATATATCAAGCCACTGATATTTGATTCCAATGTAGCGTTAAATTTTACATAACACAAAGGCAAAAGCAACGTGACAACCGCAGTAATGAAGAAAGAGGCGGAAAAGGTTGTTGTGATAACAAATACAACGTCTTAAATGGCTGAGTTTAGTCAGACAAACTTAATATGTACTGTACAGCACGCACACGCACGTTACCATTGGAATGTGTTGAATAAAGACCATCAACACAGCATCATTATTTACAAGACCATTCTATATACACAGGTGCCTGCTGTGAACAGTGGCTGTCCTGCACAAACACAGCATTACACTTAATGGATCAGGTAGTCCTCTTGTTTCATCAACATACACATGCGGCAATCTTATTGTTCCAAATGACCCTCACACCGTACAGTCCAAACAGACGATGGCAGGCAGAGACCAAACGCCCCAGGTAAAGTTCCGGCGGTCTCCCTGCATCCGACGGCCGGTCACGGGAAATAGTACATGGTCGGGCGGCCTGACCCAGTCCCAGGCCCCGAGAGTCAAGTCCTCCGGCGGCCGTACCAGGCCACCCAGTAACAAACACAGTTCATCGGGTGGCCGGCCCAAGGCGCCAAACAGGCAAAACAGCTCCTCGGGCGGCCGACCCACATCCCTCAGCCACCAGAACCATGGAGAAACAGCATGCGGCGGCCTCCCCGATGAAGAAACTACATGGGAGCACCAGCCTGCAGGAAGAAAACCTCCAACGGCTCCCAGTGCTGACGACCCTAGATGGTGGCTCCTGAGAGGGGAATAATCGTGATGATGAGCCCACATCACATCAGGCAGCAAAAGGTCTGCGGCTCCTCCACCGACCTCGATCCACACCGATGCGACTGTTGAAGCTCCACCTGCATCGGATCCCGATTGGGTCACAGCTGCACCCGCGTCAGACCCCGATTGGGTCACAGCAGCACCTGCGTCAGACCCCGATTGGACCTCGTCGGACCCCGATTGGGTCACAGCTGCACCTGCGTCGGACCACCGCTGGGTCAGAGCTGCCCCCGCGTTGGACCCCGACTGGGCCTCGTCAGACCCCGACTGGGTCGGCACCGCATCGGCGACAACCTCCACCCCCGAACTTGGGACCTCCTGCACCGCAACCTCGGCAGATTCCAAGCCGGCGACACTGTGAAGAGGACCAGAGGAACAGAGAGGACCGGGATCAGTATCCCCGGCAGCGCCAGAGCCCAGCGAGACGAGTTTGGGCGCAGCAGACGGCTGCCCCTCGCTCGCCTCCCCGCGAGGCAGGCAAAAATGCTCTAACACACCACAAAGGAAAACAAAGAAGAGCACTTGCCTGCACTCGGGCTCTGGAGCCGTCCAGGACTCCGTCGATCCAGGTTCGGGTAGAAGCTCGTCGTCGGGCTCCGACTCAGCTGCGTCGGGCTCCGCAGCCGGCATGATGGTCTCTGCAGCCGGATCCTCTTGCGCTGATGTCCACACCAAAAACCCGCACGGCATGGTGACAGGGGAGCCTCGACCCGCTGGCTCGGGCTGCTCCTCCATGGAGACCCAGGGACGCTTCCTCGTCGGCTCAGGCTCCACACCGCAGTCCGCTCTTCTCCTCTGTCCAAAGCATGGCTGCGGGGCCGGGATTATTCCCTGAGCCGCAGGCCTCCTCCTCGTTCGATGACGTAGACCTAACGCCGAGGTCCGCTCAGCGGAGGAAGACACAGAGGCAGCAGGTTCAGTAAAGATGACTACAGCTGGTGGTGGGAGCTCGGGGGGCTGCAAACCCCGAACTCCAACCCCAGGAGTCAGACAAGACAGATCACTATTATAAGTAGGGGAGTGAACATGAACTTGCCTGTCTCCCTGAGGGAGGGTGGTGCCAGCTGTAGGGGGCATTGCTCCTTCCTTCTCCCAGGGTGGTAACAGAGGGCCCCCTGGGAGGACAAAGGGGAGCCGCTCTCAAGGACCCATGGATGGGGCTCGCCAAAGCAGGACTCTTGTCACACACAGCAGCTAGCTGGTTGATTGGGTCACTCCGGCGGCCCGGAACTGGATCCGGAACAGGAGCTTGCTGGGGCTGTCCTTGGCCGCGGCACCGACGTCTACGATGACCCCTGGGTAGTGCAAACTCCTGGAGTGGATCGAGGACAGGAACGAGATCCCAAAGCGAGTAGCGTGAACACCTCCTCCTCTGCTTCTTGCCGTATTCCTCTTCCACAATACGGAGTATCTCGCGTTGCGCAGCAATGTCATCCCTCCTCGCGGCGACTTCTGGGTGGTCGGCGTAGCGGGGAGAAAGATGATTGAGCGAGTCCTCAGCACAGTCCAGGTACCAGAGTATGCTGTGGTCGTAATCGAGGAGGGAAGCAGAGATGAGCGTCTCATCCACATATTTCAGGACGTCCGCCAGCTCATGGCTAGGACTCCGAGCGTGGCCCCTCCACGACAGCATTCCTCCAGCACTCCGTACCCAGACAAGAAAAAAGGGCAATGGCCAATTAACACAGCCTCACTGGTGAAAGGCGTCTCGGGTTGGCGTCACCGTAAAAACGCCGGTTTTGGCAGCAGTGTACCGTCATGCGGTGGCCCTCGTGAGCCACCATAAGATGCCACACCGTCACCAGAGAGTTGTGTTAGTGTCTTTATTCACGGTGAAATCACAATAATACAAGCCGCTGAGGCTATGACACAAGCAAGTCTACACACAGGGAGGCGTAAGGCTAACAAGCTCACTCACAGGTCCACAGGATAAGACGGTCACACCCCAGACGGGCAATGTAGAATAATCCATATAGTACAATCGCTCCGACGATCAGCGACGGACACTGCTGCAAGGATGCAGCCGCTAGCGTCGGCTTAAGAAGCCTGCCACTAACGACCGCAAATGCAGAACATCTGTTCAGGTCTTGACAGCTGAGCGGAAGCCTCCCCGAGCGCTGTCACAATAAGAGCTCGGAGAGCCAGAATAATAACACCGCTGTCAAGACCTGACAGGAATAGCCCGAGCGCAAATAACATTAGCGCTCGGGTCATAACAAGTACATTGTCATGAACTTGGGTTTGGTGGCTCCAAACCCAGTTCTTTGACGCTGTGGCTATTTTGCCCCTTGTACTGTTTATTTTCCATCAGGCGCTGTCTGGGAGCCTCTTGGGTCCTTTTGCTCCCTGACAGCTCAGCCACGCCTCCTCCTCTTGTCAGTGTGATCAGCTGTGTCTCATTATTGTTACTTTTGTGTTCCACGCGCGCACACACATATTCACATGCACTCTCCTGCACACATATACATACACATCCTCACTCTCATGCTCAGACATTCAATCATGCACACCGGTTTCCTCTCAGTCCAGTCCATGCACTCCCAATTATTCATTCACTCCATCACACCGGCGATCTCTCTCCTCATCAGTGGCAGCTCTCTTAAGGCCTGGGTCTGCTGGGAGAGATCGCTGGATCATTGTTGGTTGTTCTTCACTACATGCATTTTACATTTGGCCTGACTGTGTAGTCTTCTCCTAACGCTACCTGACATTTTCTTGTTACCTGGTGTTAGCAGCTGTTCCTGTTCACCTGCACATTGGATAGCACGGACTGCCTCGGACTGCTCCAGCTCATAAGTTATTTTCGCCTTTCTCCCCTTGCCGTTCAGCTTCCCTGCAGCACTAGGCATTCTCTCCCTTGGGCTGTTGAGCGTCCTAGAGGGGTCCCTGTTTTTCCCAGTGCCTCCATGACTGTTTACCCATCCTGCTGTTGCTCGTCATAATTGTTTTGCCGGACTGAACTTATTTTTTTGTTCAATAAATTGCACGCAGATTCTCTGCATGTAGGTTTTCTTCTCCTCTCCTTCGTGTGCTGTGTAAAAGCGCACGGGGACGTAACATTCATAGCTCAAATAATATCAAATGTTACGTAGAAAAGAATCAAAAACTGATTTGCTCATTATAACTAGAAGGAACAAAAAGTTGGAAGTGGAGTTTATACAGTTGTGTGCAGATGAAGTCCTGTTTGAAAGTTACAGATAACAAGATCTTCCTGTGTTCATGTCTGAGATGGTGAACTGTTTGGTGACATAAAGCTGTCACTGGAGCCACAGCAAATGAGTTGGAGCGAGGATACGCAATGGAAAAGTTACACAAATTACATGTTAATCACACCGTAACAATATGGTTCAACAAAGGGAGTTTGTAGTCAGCCGTGCCTATAACGAATCAAGATTGCATTCCCCTTCTATACAGCAAAATATGAGAAGTCTCTGAGCTGTCACCATGGCATCGTGAAACTGCAACAGTCAGGACTGGAGGCCTCACATCACACGAACCATCACCTCCACATCTGCAGAGTCACCTACTTTGTGTTGTGGGTTTATTGGGTAACCTGTCCTCAGTGGTTAGTAGGGGTTAAACATAAGGTCAACACAGTAAGTAATACTTCATGAGTACGTTTTGCAGGTTGAGTTTTTCTTTTCATCTGTATTTCAGAAAGTAAAAAAAATACAGTCCTTCAGTGAAAAATGTCAAAGCTCTAAATGTGAACCATTTCAATTAGGAATTTTCAGGTCACACAAATTACCTGCTGGAAATAGAGGGGATGCATTGGAACAGAATTCTTGGCAGTTACAGTGCAGTTACCATAGTTATGCAGAACTGAGTGGCAAACACATGTTTCAGTTTTAGTTTGTATGCAGGAAAGCATAAAAATCACACAAAATACTGAGTCACAGTAGTACACTGAGTACCTTTTTTTTTACTTTAGACATAAATATCATACTACGGGTAACCCCCACAGCCTACAGACAAGCAGAGCGCTCAGCTGGAGCAATTAGCAGAACAATGAGATGTGTGTATTGATATCAATAGGCAGCCTCTCTTTGTCTAGTTCAGGCGCCAGTGTCCTGCTGTTGATATGTGTGACTCAAATCAGAATCAGAATCAGAATCAGAATCAGCTTTATTAGCCAAGTATGCACAACACATACAAGGAATTTGACTTTGGCTAAAAACTTGCTCTCATTGTTCAGGTGGAGGATTTAAATAAGGATTCAATGACAACAGAGTATGTACAGTAAATTACAGTCTGTCCACGTTTTTATAAAAGGATGCAGATATATACAGGAATATATGCAGTTATTTACTCAGACTAACCACACTTTGCAGAAATATATGAAAAAATATACAGTCACACAGTATATCAATGTGAACTCAGATTCAGTGATATAATGTGAATGAAGTAAAAAGCAGTGTGAGAGTTATGTGCAATGTAATAATGGATGAAAAGTCATGAGTACAGCAACAGGTAGGACTAGGTGAATGTTAGGAGTTCATCAGAGTGATGGCTTGAGGAAAGAAACTGTTCCTGTGACGGGTGGTTTTGACCTTCAGTGATCTGTAACGACGACCAGAAGATAGAAGTTCAAACAGTTTGTGGCCGGGGTGTGATGGGTCAGCACAGATGTTTCCCGCCCGTTTCCTGGTTATGGACCGACATAAGTTCTCAATGGAGGGTAGGTCGGTACCAATGATCCTCTCCGCAGACTTAATGATCCGCTGCAGTCTGGTCTTGTCCTGTTTAGTGGCAGATCCAAACCAGACAGTGATGGAAAAGCAGAGGACAGATTGGATGATGGCGGTGTAGAAGACAACCAGCAGCTCCTGAGGCAAATCAAACTTCTTGAGCTGATGCAGAAAAAACAACCTCTGCTGGGCCTTTTTCTGGACAGTGTCTATATGGGAGGACCACTTCAGGTTCCGGGAGATTGTGGTACCCAGAAACTTGAAGGAGTCCACAGTGGACACTGTGCTGTTGAGGATGGTGAGTGGGGGGAATGAAGGGGGGTGTCACCTGAAATCCACAGTCATCTCCACCGTTTTGGCTGGGTTAAGTTCAAGATGGTTCTGGCTGCACCAGAGGATCAGCTGCTCCACCTCCCGCCTGTATGCAGACTCATCATCATCCCGGATCAAACCGATGACTGTGGTGTCGTCCGCAAACTTCAGGAGCTTCACCGAAGGGTCCTCTGAGGTGCAGTCGTTGGAGTAGAGGGAGAAGAGCAGTGGGGAAAGGACACATCCTTGGGGGGTGCCAGTACTAATTTTTCGAGAGCTGAATGTAAATCTCCCTAGCTTCACCTGTTGCCACCTGTCAGTCAGAAAGCTGGAGATCCACTGGCAGGTGGAGGGGGGCACCTTGAGCTGGAGGAGTTTCTGATGAAGAATGCCTGGGATGATGGTGTTGAACGCTGAGCTGAAGTCGACAAACAGGATCCTGGCGTACGTCCCTGGGGAGTCGAGGTGTTGCAGGATGTAATGTAGTCCCATATTCACTGCATCATCCACTGACCTGTTTGACCAGTAGGCAAACTGCAGTGGGTCCATCAGGGGGCCTGTGATGACCTTCAGGTGGTTCAGCACCAATCTCTCCAAGGATTTCATGACCACAGAGGTCAGGGCAACAGGTCTGTAGTCGTTTAATCCTGTAACAGAGGGTTTCTTGGGAACTGGAATGATGATGGAGCGTTTGAAGCAGGAAGGCACTTCACGCAGCTCCAGTGATCTGTTAAAGATCCGGGTGAAGATGGGGGCCAACTCGTTGGAGCAGACTCTCAGGCAAGACGGAGACACACCATCAGGTCCTGCAGCCTTCTTGATCTTTTGTCTCTGAAAGACCCGGCGCACCTCCTCTTCACAGATCGTTAGTGCTGGTGAGAGGTCAGAGTGGAGGAGGGATGGAGTTCCTGGGGCTGCAGATAATCCTTTTGTGTGGGTAGGAGGTGAGAACTGTAGGTTCTTTTCAAACCTGCAGTAAAAGCTGTTTAGGTCGTTAGCCAGCTGGAGGTTTTCCACAGGGTGGGGGAATGGTCTCCTGTAGTTGGTGATATTCTGCAGGCCTCTCCAGACAGAAGCAGAGCTGTTGGCTGAGAAGTTTTTTTGTAACTTCTCACTGTAGCTCCTCTTAGCAAGCCTGATCTCCTTCGTCAGCATGTTTCTGGCCCGCTTGTACAGAGTCCAGTCACCAGTCCTGTAGGCCTCCTCCTTGGTCTGACGTAGCTGCTTCAGTTTAGGAATGAACCAGGGTTTATTGTTGTTGTATATGCAGAAGGTCTTGGTCTGCACACACATGTCCTCGCAGAAACAGATGTATGTCGTCACAGTGTCAGTGAGTTCATTTAGGTTAATGGCTGCAGCTTCAAAAACACTCCAGTCTGTACAGTCAAAGCAGGCTTGTAACTTCAGCTTTGATTCCTCAGTCCATTTCTTCACAGTCCTTACAACAGACTTGGAAGTTTTTAGTTTCTGTCTGTATGTTGGAATAAGATGGAGCAGACAGTGGTCAGAAAAACCTAGAGCTGCACGGGGGACGGCATGATAGGCGTTTCTTAAAACTGTGTAACAGTGGTCGAGTGTATTTGTGTCCCTGGTGGGACATTTAATATGCTGTCTGTATATAGGAAGCTCATTTGTGAGATTAGCTCTATTGAAATCACCCAGAATGATAAGCAGAGAGTCTGGATGTTTTTCCTCCACGTCTGCTATCTGGTCAGCGAGGTGCTGCAGTGCCTCCGTTGTACAAGCAGCAGGCGGGATATAAATTCCGACCAGAATAAAGGAGGAGAACTCTCGCGGTGAATAAAAGGGTTTACAGTTTATGAACAGTGACTCTAGGTTAGGGCTACAAAACTTCTTCAACACTGTGACATCAGTACACCAACCTTCGTTTATGTAGAAGCAGATTCCACCACCTTTAGTCTTTCCAGAGAATTCTCGGCTGCGATCAGCGCGAAACAGTTGGAATCCGTCCAGGCGCACCGCGCTGTCCAGGATGTGTTCACTCAGCCAGGACTCCGTGAAACAAAGGGCACCAGATCTGCTAAAATCCCGGTTTTTGTGAGTCAGGAGCAGCAGTTCATCCATTTTGTTCGCCAAACAGCAGATATTTGCCGGATGGATCGATGGGAGCGGCGTGCGAAATCCTCGTTTCTTCAACCTGACTAGCGCACCGGCACGTTTACCACGCCGCCTTCGTTTCCGGCCAGCGCCAATAGCCGCTGCTCCCACAGCTAAGATCGACTGAAAAAACTTCAGATCAGCAGCAGCAACTGGCGGAGAAGTTGCATCGGGAGATAGTCTGAGTGAAAGTAGTTCCTCCCTTGAATAAGTGACTCGGACAGAAGAGCAGAAGTCCAAAAAAAACACACAAAATTATCAAAAACATCAGAGAGCAGAAGCCAGTGGCTGCCATCCGCGGCGCCATCTTGGATTTTTTTTTTTTTTTTTGTCGTCGGAGAGTCACCGCCGGGGGCTGCCAGCGTGTTCTTTTCTTGGGGTCACCAGTGTGGCGGCATGAAATAATAAGCAGCGAACTGAGGTTTAAAAGTGGGTTTTATTTCATCGGCATCACAAGAACTCACTCCAGCGCCGTGCAGGTGCGCCAGAGCGAGTCCGGAGGCTCTCGTCCGGACTCGTCTACTCATCTACTCTCTCTACTTGTCTACATTTGAACACCTCGTCAAATGCAGGTGTTCATGACTTCCTGCTCTGTACTGTGATGCAAATGTCCCATGCCTTCCTGCATTTACTGTGATGTTAATGTGCCATTCATGCATTGTCTGTAGTGGGATATTTAAACTGCATATCGCCCTGTAACTCTCTCTCTCTCTCTGACTGCTCATCTGACTACACGCATTCCCTGTCTCCTGACGAGAGCCTCCGGACTCGCTCCGGCGCGCCTGCACGGCGCTGGAGTGAGTTCTTGTGATGGCGATGAAATAAAACACACTTTTAAACCTCAGTTCGCTGCTTATTATTTCATGCCGCCACACTGGTGTCCCCAAGAAAAGAACACGCTGGCAGCCCCCGGCGGTGACTCTCCGACGACAAGCGAACGCAGCAGCCTGACGCAAATGTACTGCCCTCCCTTCGGCTACAGGAAGACCTCGACGCAGAACCAACACCAGGCGAACTCTCCGGAGATCACCCATGACCGGGAGAGCCGCAGAAAGCTTCATGGTGCGACCCTCGCCTGAGATCGGGACATCCACGCTGGACCGGCCGAGAGACACAGAACGTCTTCTCCCTCTCACCGCTCCTCCTCCCTCTCACCGCTCCTCCGCATCGACACGAGCCCGAGGGACAAAGATCGTCTACTCCCTCTCACCGCTTCTACGCATCTACACGAGCCCGAGGGACAAAGATCGTCTACTCCCTCTCACCGCTCCAACGCACCATGACCCGACACAGCGAACGGCAGCAACAGCTTCAACAAGGATGACCATCGGCGCCGACAGCGCTGATCTCCAGCAAGCTCCCTGACCCTGACTCGCCTCTACAGCGGACCTGCCATGCATCGAACCCCGCACGCACACCGGGGGGTTATGAGGACAGCGCACCACGCACGGGACAATACCGGCTCCACACAGACCGCCATCGTTCTTCGCCGCTGCACACAGAACCTTCAGGGCTGCTCACACACCTGAAGCACGCACGCAGCTCTCTCACAGGATTTTGTAGGGGGTCTCAGCCATGGCGCACAAGGGAATTCAGCCGCCTGCTGTTCCCGAGGGCTTTAGGGCTGCGTGCACACCTAAAGTCAACACGCCAAGTCCCACACTGCTGCAGCTCCTTTTTTTCTTCATGGCCGCGAGAGGAGTCAGAGACAAACTTTCCTTCTCACAGCCTGTGGATCTCCGCCACGTTCAACGGGACAGCCCCTCAACATCGTAGATCCACAGGCAATTTTTGCGCGGCCCAAACAACTTTGCTGTCCCGGGCCGGCACTTGCTACCCCCACCCCCCTCCCTCCACCTCCTCCGGCACAGAACTTTCACCGCAGCTCGCTCCCAAAGCCGGACTATCGAGGCTTCAGCTTCCTGCTGAGCCCTCTGGGGGGAGTGTATGGGTAACTCCTCAGCTAGAGCAATTAGCAGAACAATGAGATGTGTGTATTGATATCAATAGGCAGCCTCTCTTTGTCTAGTTCAGGCGCCAGTGTCCTGCTGTTGGTATGTGTGACTCAAATGCAGGTGTTCATGACTTCCTGCTCTGTACTGTGATGCAAATGTCCCATGCCTTCCTGCATTTACTGTGATGTTAATGTGCCATTCATGCATTGTCTGTAGTGGGGTATTTAAACTGCATATCGCTCTGTAACTCTCTCTCTCTCTCTGACTGCTCATCTGACTACACGTATTCCCTGTCTCCTGACGAGAGCCTCCGGACTCGCTCCGGCGCGCCTGCACGGCGCTGGAGTGAGTTTGTTGTGATGGCGATGAAATAAAACCCACTTTTAAACCTCAGTTCGCTGCTTATTATTTCATGCCGGCACAATACTGTTTATTTGAACGTAGTGATGTCTGGGTAACAGCACACATACAGTGGTGTGAAAAAGTGTTTGCTCCCTTCCTGATTTCTCATTTTTTTGTATGCTTTTCACACTTAAATGTTTCAGATCCTCAAACAAATTTAAATATTATACAAAGGCGGGGGGGGGGGGTTGCGTGCCCCAGTGATCACAGGAGCTATGTTGTCCGGGGCAATTTGCCTCTGATAGGGTCTCCCAAGACAAACTGGTCCTGGGTGAAGGGCCAGACTAAGAGCGATCCAACAGACTCTCATGATAAATTCTATATCAAGGATTCAGTGTACCCCGCCCGGTATGGGGTTACCGGGGCTCCACCCTGGAGCCAGGCCTGGGGGAGGGGCTCGAAGGCTAGCGTCTGGTGGCCGAGTTTCCACCCATGGGACCTGACCGGGCTCAGCCCAAAGGAGTTACATGGGTCCGCCCTCCAGTGGGCTCACCACCTGCAGGAGGGATCATGGGGGTCCGGTGCTATGTGGATTAGGTGGTGGTCAAAGGAGGAGACCTTGGCGGACTGATCCCAAGCTTTCTAAACTGGCTTTTGGTACGTGGAATGTCACTTCTCTGGTGGGGAAGGAGCCTGAGCTGGTGTACGAGGTTGAGAGATACCGGCTAGATATAGTCGGTCTCACCTCAACACACAGCTCCGGTTTCGGAACCAGTCTCCTGGAGAGGGGCTGGAGCTTGGCCTTTTCTGGAGTTGCCCCGGGCGAGAGGCGACGAGCAGGGGTGGGTATTCTTGTATCCCCCCACCTTGCTGCCTCTATATTGGAGTTTTCCCCGGTGAACGAAAGGGTTGCTTCCCTGCGCCTTCGGGTTGGGAAACGGGTCCTGACCATCATTTGTGCCTATGCACCAAATGATGTTTCAGAGTACCCACCCTTTTTGGAGTCTGTGACTGGGGTGCTAGAGGGTGTCCTCTTGGAGACTCCATTGTCCTACTGGGGGACTTCAATGCGCACGTGGGCAATGACAGTGAAACCTGGAGGGGGGTGATTGGGAGGAACGGCCTGCCCGATCTGAACCCGAGTAGTGTTCAGTTATTGGACTTCTGTGCTAACCACAGTCTGTCCATAACGAACACCATGTTCAAGCATAAGGGTGTCCATATGTGCACCTGGCACCAGGACACCCTAGGTCGCAGGTCGATGATCGATTTTGTTATCGTATCATCAGACCTGCGACCGTATGTCTTGGACACCCGAGTAAAGAGAGGTGCAGAGCTGTCAACTGATCACCACCTGGTGGTGAGTTGGATCCGATGGCAGGGGAGGAAGCCATTCAGACCTGGTAGATCCAAACGTATAGTGAGGGTGTGCTGGGAGCATCTGGCTGAGGTCCCTGTCCGGGAGGTCTTCAACTCCCACCTCCGGAAGAACTTCAACCACATTCCGAGGGAGTCTGGAGACATGGAGTCTGAATGGGCCATGTTCTCCACCTCTGTTGTTGAAGCGGCAGCCCAGAGCTGCGGCCGCAAGGTGGTCGGTGCATCTCGTGGTGGCAACCCCCAAACCAAGTGGTGGACACCAGTGGTGAGGGGGGCCATTAAGCTGAAGAAGGAGTCCTATCAAGCTTGGCTGGCTTGTGGGACTCCCGAAGCAGCTGAGGTGTACCGGCAGGCCAAGCGGAGTGCAACTCGGGTGGTTGCTGAAGCAAAAACCCGGGTATGGGAGGAGTTCGGTCAGGCCATGGAACAAGACTTTCAGTTGGCCTTGAAGAGATTCTGGCAAACTGTCCGGCGGCTCAGGAGGGGAAAGCAGCTCCCCGTCCACACTGTGTATGGTGCGGATGGGACACTGTTGACTTCGGCTGGGGATATCATCGGGTGGTGGAAGGAATACTTCGAGGATCTCCTCAATCCCACTGATACGCCTTCCACAGAGGAAGCAGGGTTTGGGGACGAAGAGGATAACTTGCCTATCACAGGGGCTGAGGTCGCCAAGGTGGTTAAAAATCTCCTTGGTGGCCGGGCTCCGGGGGTGGACGAGATTCGCTCTGAGTACCTCAAGGCCCTGGATGTTGTTGGGCTGTCATGGTTGACACGCCTCTGCAACATTGCGTGGAGGTCGGGGGCAGTGCCTTTGGCATGGCAAACCGGGGTGGTGGTTCCTCTCTTCAAAAAAGGGGACCGGAGGGTGTGCTCCAACTTTAGAGGGATCACATTCCTCAGCCTCCCTGGGAAGGTCTATGCCAAGGTACTGGAGAGGAGAGTCCGGCCGTTGGTCGAACGTCGGATTCAGGAGGAGCAATGTGGTTTTCGTCCTGGCCGTGGCACATCGGACCAGCTCTTTACCCTCTGGAGAATTCTTGAGGGTTCGTGGGAGTTTGCCCAACCAGTTTACATGTGTTTTGTGGACTTGGCGAAGGCCTTTGACCGCGTTCCTCGTAGATTTTTGTGGGGGGTGCTTCGGGAGTATGGGGTATCGGGCTTGTTGTTACGAGCTATTCGGTCTCTGTACGACCGTTGTAAGAGTTTGGTTCGTATTGCCAACACTCGGTCGGACTCATTCCCAGTGAGAGTTGGACTCCGCCAGGGCTGCCCTTTGTCACCGATCCTGTTCATAATTTTTATGGACAGGATTTCTAGGCACAGCCAGGGAATGGAGGGTGTCATGCTCGGTGACCACAGGATCTCATCTCTGTTGTTTGCAGATGATGTTGTCCTGTTGGCTTCATCCAGCAATGACCTACAGCTCTTGCTGGGACGGTTTTCCGCTGAGTGTGAAGCGGCTGGGATGAGAATCAGCACCTCCAGGTCCGAGTCCATGGTCCTCAGCCGGAAAAAGGTGGATTGTCCTCTCTGGGTTGGGGACAGGCTCCTGCCCCAAGTGGAGAAGTTTAAGTATCTTGGGGTCTTGTTCACGAGTGAGGGGAAAATGGAGCGAGAGATCGACAGACGGATTGGAGCAGCATCTGCAGTGATGCGGACGTTGTACCAGTCTGTTGTGGTGAAGAGGGAGCTGAGTTCTAAGGCAAAGCTGTCGATTTACCAGTCAATCTACGTTCCTACTCTCACCTATGGTCACGAGCTTTGGGTAATGACCGAAAGAACGAGATCGCGGATACAAGCGGCTGAAATGAGCTTTCTCCGTAGGATTGCTGGACTCACCCTCAGAGATAGGGTGAGGAGCTCAGTCATCCGGGAGAGGCTCAGAGTAGAACTGCTGCTCCTCCACATTGAAAGGAGTCAGTTGAGGTGGTATGGGCATCTGATTAGGATGCCTCCTGGACGCCTCCCACTTGAGGTGTTTCAGGCACGTCCCACTGGGAGGAGACCCCGGGGCAGACCCAGGACACGATGGAGAGACTATGTCTCCCAGCTGGTCTGGGAACGCCTTGGTATCCTCTCTGAAGAGCTGGAGCAGGTGGCGGGGGAGAGGGAAGTCTGGGCTTCTCTGCTTGAACTGCTTCCTCCGCGACCCGGACCTCCGGAAAAGCGGTAGAAGATGGATGGATGGATGGACAAAGATAACAAAAGTAAACACAAAATGCTCTTCCCCCGTTAAAACATAAATTAACTGTGGTTTATTACATCTTTGGAAAGCTGAGTTTAATTTTTGCAGCCACACCAAGGCCTGATTACTACCACACCTGTTCTCAATCAAGAAATCACTTCCATAGGACCTGCCTGACAAAGTGAAGTGGACCAAAAGATCCTCAAAAGCTAGACATCATGCTGTGATCCAAAGAAATTCAGGAACAAATTAGAAACAAAGTAATTGAGATCTATCAAGTCTGGAAAAGGTTATAAAGCCATTTCTAAAGCTTTGGGACTCCAGCGAACCACAGTGAGAGCCATTATCCACAAATGGCGAAAACATGGAACAGTGGTGAACCTTCCCAGGAGTGGCTGGCCGACTAAAATTACCCCAGGAGCGCACCGACGACTCATCCAAGAGGTCACAAAAGACCCCACAACAACATCCAAAGAACTGCAGGCCTCACTTGACTCAGTTAAGGTCAGTGGTCATGACTCCACCATAGGAAAGAGACTGGGCAAAAATGGCCTGCATGGCAGAGTTCCAAGACAAAAACCGCTGCTGAGCAAAAAGAGCATAAAGGCTCATCTCAGTTTTGCCAGAAAACATCTTGATGATCCCCAAGATTTCTGGGAAAATACTCTGTGGACTGACAAGACAAAAGTTGAACTTTTTGGAAGGTGTGTGTCCCATTACATCCAGCATAAAAGTAATACAGCATTTCAGAAAAGGAACAGCATACCAACAGTAAACTATGGTGGTGGTAGTGTGATGGTCTGGGGCTGTTATTCTGCGTCAGGACCTGGAAGACTTGCTGTGGTAAATGGAACCATGAATTCTGCTGTCTACCAAAAAAATCCTGAAGGAGAATGTCCAGCCATCTGTTCGTGACCTTAAGCTGAAGCGCACTTGGGTTCTGCAGCAGGACAATGATCCAAAAGTGGTGCCGGAATGGTGGCTCAGTTGGTAGAGCATCCGCCCCACGCCCGGGAGGCCGTGGTTCAAATCCTGGCCGGGGCATGCGGAAGACCATATAAAAGCAGAGCTTCCTGCTGTCCAGCTTGTTGTTCAGCAATAATGGAATGGAGAAGGGAAATTTGTAGTGGTGCCTTGCATGGCAGCGACCCCTCTGATTCTCTATATATGTGTGATTAACATTGTAAATAAGAGAAACATAATTTCATTCTACTGTACATGAGTGGCTGTATGGATTTGAATGACAATAAATATGGCTTATCCAAAACACACCAACATGTCCACCTCTGAATGGCTTAAGAAAAACAAAATGAAGACTTTGGAGTGGTCTAGTCAAAGTCCTGACCTGAATCCGACTGAGATGTGGTGGCATGACCTTATAAAGGCAGTTCATGCTTGAAAACCCTCCAATGTGGCTGAATTACAACAATTCTGCAAAAAAGAGTGGGCCAAAATTTCTCCACAATGCTGTAAAAGACTCATTGCCAGTTATTGCAAACACTTGACTGCAGTTGTTGCTGCTAAAGGTGGCCCAACCAGTTATGAGGTTTATGGAGCAATCGCTTTTTCACACAGGGCCATGTAGGTTTGGATTTTTTTCCCTTAATAATAAACACCTTCATTTAAAAACTGCATTTTGTAACTGCAGACTATATAAGAGGTGCTCTGGCAGTCCAGAGAGAGAGAGCCCGGCCTGACAAAGGCCTGCCCGGAGAAGAGCCCCGGCAGGAGGAGGGCCTACTGGGAGAGAGCCCGGCCTAAGGGGAGCCCTGCCTGAAAAGAGCCGGCCGGATGGAGGCCCTGCAAGCCGAGGGCCTGCCTGGATGAGAACCCAGCCGGAAGTGATGTTAAAACTGAGGCCTCATGAAACAATGAGCAACTTTGAGACAATTGTGTCATGAGCTCCACAGTGTTATGAAACATCTAATAAAGACTGCCATCTGGGGACTGTCAGAACTGCATTTGAGTTGAAAACCGGAAAAAAGGCAATACTCCATATCACAGGTTGCACTACACTTTTTGTTATGTCATTTTCTCAGACAGGCTTGTAAAAATTTTGTCAGTCAGTTATCTATCATTTTAATTGACTTTAATTACATCACCCTCCATATAATCCATCAAATCATAGACAGCTTTCAGAATTTGTCATTGCTGGAAAAATTCTGTGGAAGGACAATTTTCAATGAACGAAACCTCTGAGATACATACACTACCGTTCAAAAGTTTGGGGTCACCCAGACAATTTTGTGTTTTCCATGAAAAGTCACACTTTTATTTACCACCATGAGTTGTAAAATGAACAGAAAATATAGTCAAGACATTGACAAGGTTAGAAATAATGATTTGTATTTGAAATAATAATTTTTTCCTTCAAACTTTGCTTTCGTCAAAGAATCCTCCATTTGCAGCAATTACAGCATTGCAGACCTTTGGCATTCTAGCTGTTAATATGTTGAGGTAATCTGGAGAATTCTGACGCAATGAGCAAACACATTGTACCATTAGAACACTGGAGTGATAGTTGCTGAAAATGGGCCTCTATACACCTATGTAGATATTGCACCAAAAACCAGACATTTGCAGCTAGAATAGTCATTTACCACATTAGCAATGTATAGAGTGTATTTCTGATTAGTTTAACGTTAACTTCATTGAAAAAAAAAGTGCTTTTCTTTCAAAAATAAGGAAATTTCTAAGTGACCCCAAACTTTTGAACGGTAGTGTATACCGAGAGAGAGAGAGAGAGAGAGAGAGAGAGAGAGAGAGAGAGAGAGAGAGAGAGAGAGAGAGAGAGAGAGAATGCAGGGCTTTACATTAATACCAGCCAATGGCTGGTGAATTTCAGCAGCGGCTGGTAAGACAGCTACACTCTACAGCCACTTTGGCCATGTGCAGCCATGAAGGGGTGTCCCAATTCATAAGGGTAGGGGTAGTGATGTTATGCTCGACACCGCCCACTCAACACTGATTCGTGCAATATAAAGGAGAAGTGTCATGTGTTATGCCTGTATATGGAACCAAGGACAAGGCCAGGTGTCAAACTGAATACACATTTATTAGAGAGGCACTCTACAGCACGGGCACAACCGTCAGGCAGAAGAGGTGGCAAAGAGACTGCCCCTCCTGCCCACTGCCCTCTTACAGCCACGGGTGATGGCAGAACTGGAAGGTGGAGCCACCACCCGTACCACACAAGTAAGAGTCCAAACTCCAACACAACATTCTTCCCCCCCATTTCACAAAAATCAAAACACACACACAATGCGGACCCACCCCAATTTGGAACCCGAATCACGCACTAAGATTATTGAATATCACAAAACAAATGGCCTAACTCATTCACTCCAAAACAACTAAAACTAGGGGGAACAGGTGGACTGCTGTCCCACCCTACACGGCAAAGCAGATTATTCTGCCGCTTAAACTAAATAAAAGTCCATCTATAACTGAAATTACTACCGTGTTCCTCAAACTAAAACAAAACACACAAAATAATCCCTAAAATATATACAAACAACAAACTACTCTGAACACATGCACCATAAATAACCTATATGCATGCGGCTGGAGAACACAAGTCCATGGGCCCCCCTGGACCGTCCTGTCATCAGTCCGCCCCTGGAAGTAGTCAGCCTCCCGGGCCACAGCAGGTCGCTTCAGCACCAGTGCGCCTCCTCTTCATCACCACCGGCCACTCCGCTCGTCCAGGCCCACGCCCCTGAGTTCCCTCCCAGGCATGCCGCAGCTCGTTCGGGCGCCCCCACGAACCGTCTAACAGCTGGAGAGGAGCATTCTTCCATCTGGCCACAACGCGCGACTGTCCCTGGTACTCCTCCGACTGCTGACCGGTCCGTACCTGCCGTGGTCGCCTCTCCTCCAAAATCCAGTCCGTGACTCACAGAGGAGTCATGCTCAGCTTGCAGGGTCCCTGCTTGGCACGCCGTTCTACCATGCCAGACGGTCCGGCCCCGACCTCTTTTAACTTTGCCGCAGCCGTTGTGGCCCTCTGCTCACTGGCCAATTTCAGCCAAGATCTGGGAACAGGTGAAACCAGCCTCTCGACATCACCCGTCATCACAGGCGTCCCTCTGTGCCGCCTGATACCCTCATCCAGGGCAACTTGAGCTCTGGCACAGGTACCCTCCCGCGATGACCCTGAGCAATATTGGTCTTGCTCACTCTCCAGGGTGCCAGGCAGTTCCTCATCCCACACCGCGCCATCTACCACTCTCAGGGTCAGACAGTCCCACGTCTCGGCCAATTTGCACTGAGCTGGCGGTTCCAACGTTCCCACCGTGGCCAGCCATACTCCTCCACAACCACAAAGCAGCGCTGGGTCACTCACAATCCTGACGTGCGGGAAAAAACATCTAACGGCCGTCCAATTCAGCACGGAGCCCACCGCTCCCACATCAATCCACAAAACCACTTCCACCCATCCAACTCCATCATACAGTATGCGTGTCCATTGGTGCTAAAAGATGCAGCATGAACAACCGTGAGGGTGCAAGAATCCTCTTTGTGCCACAGACCTTGTCACTCGAATCTGTGGCATGCCCTGGTGACATAAAGCAAGTGGCAACACTTGCTGCAGCGATCCGCTCTTGCCAAACAATCTTTGGCTCTGAAACGGTGCTTTGTGGACCCACAGCCCTCACCTTTGGGCTTTCCCGGGGCGGACCTCACATTCACAGCTCTAGCGTCATCCTCCACGCTTTTCACACTGACCGGGTCCAGTGCATGCGCACAGTGATCCCAGATGTCGGTGTGATAAGCACTCCGCTCCCGTGGCAGTTTATCCGTAGCTTCCAGCTGTCGAGCCAACTCGATGGCTGTTTGTCAGCGCCAGCTCGCCCGAAAACGCCAGCAGCCTTGGCCCCATCGCAGCGCCGTTGACACACTCCACCAGCTGGTCACGAATCATCCCCTTCTCCAATAGTCCAAGGTGGCACCCACTGACCAACAGCTCCAAGTCTGTCATGAACCGCTGAATAGACTTGCCTACCCATTGGCGGCGCTGTCGAAACCGAATCTTGCAAACCATGACGTTTTCCAGGGCACAAAAATAGTGTGCCACCAGCTCAACCACTTCAACAAAGCTATCACAGCCACTCAGTGTGCTAATAACACGCCGTTCCTCCGTACCAGGATTGTGTCTCAACCTCTCACATGCCCACAACTGCTCCAGCCTCCCAAGGGCCAGTGCCATCATGTACGTCCGGAAAACTGCACACCACCTCAGCCAGGGGACTGGTGGCTTGCTGGAGAACTCCAAAAATGGCCAAATTTCAAACCCACATGCTTCCATACCTTGTTTTAATCCACTTCTATCCTTGTTGCCAAATATTATGTCTGTATATGGAGCAAAGGACAAGGCCAGGTGTTGAACTGAACACATATTTATTAGAGAGGCCCTCTACAGTACGGGCACAACCATAAGGCAGAAGAGGTGGTAAAGAGACCGCCCCTCCTGCCCACTGCCCTCTTATAGCCACGGGTGATGGCAGAACCGGATGGTGGAACCACCACCCGTACCACACAAAAAAGAGCCCAAACTCCAATACATCATGAGCAGTTTTTTTAATTATTTAATAGAACAAAATACAACATATAAACTCTCGATGAGGATAAAAGTCACAAAAGAGTTACAAAATCAGAACTTTCACAAAAAATATACAATCAGTCAAACTTCACATTCCAATTAACAAGAAAAGAGAGAGAAAGAGCACAACAATTCTCTGATAGTCTTTTATTATTATAGTAACAGGAGCTGTCCAATGTCTCTTGCAATTTTTTTTTTTTGCATCATGAGCAGTGCATTGAGCACTGTTTCAGCATGCCCACAGTCACATGACCATAGCAAGCGAGGCCTCCTTATGTCAGTCGCATCACATGACTTGAGGGCTCGAAGGAAATTTGAGAGGGTTCTATTCGAATTAGGTTTTGTTTGTTTGTTTTTTTGTTTATTTGCTTTGGATTGTTTGTTTCTGCCATCCAATTTTGAATAGACCTCGAATGGGCAAATGCTAAAAAAAAACAAAAAACAAAGTATTGACCTTTTTTCCAGTTTTTTATCCAGATGCAGTTCTGACACTCAGTCAGCAGATGGCACTCTTTATTAAATGTTTCATAATGAAGCAATTGTGTCAAAAATGTTCATTGTTTAATAAAGCCTCAGTTTCACCATCAATAATGTATCAATGTGTAATATCTAGTACATGTAATGTATTGTTTAATGTTACTAATGTGGCGGATGATTTGAGGGAACCCAGTGTGGAGGCACGAAATAAGTGCAGGCACGGCGAACTGAAGTTTAAAAGGGTGTTTTATTCATCCTCCATCACAGGACTCACTCCAGCGCTGTGTAAGCGCGCTGGAGCGAGCCTTCAGTCTCTAGTCAGCAAAAAGGCAATGCCTGTAGTAAGAGAGTGAGCAAGCGATATGCAGTTCACTTAAATACCCAGCTACAGACAATGCATGCATGGCACATTAACATCACAGTAAAAAGCAGGAAGGCATGGACATTTGCATTAGAGTCACGCATATCAATAGCAAGATTACTGGCGCCGGGATTAGACAAAGAGAGGCTGCCTATTGATATCAGTCCATACATCTCACTGTTATGCTAATTGCTCCAGCTGAGCGCTCTGCTTGTCCGTAGGCTGTGGGGGTCACCCACACTAAACCTAAACCTAATTCTAACTTGTGTAATACTGTCCCTGACTTCTACTCAAATAGCAAATGCAAAGGTGATAACAGAGTGGTCACCCCTTCACTATTGACGTATGCAACGCCCAGCCCTCTCAAATTTCCTGCCAGGCCTCAAATCATGTGATGTGACAACGAGGCCTCGTTCGCTATGGTCACGTGACTGTGAGCATGTTGACACAGTGCTAGACACTCTGCTCGCGACACTTCCATGTTATATTGTTCGAATCAGTGTCGAGCAGGCGGTGTCGAGCATAACATCACTGCCAGCCGGAGGACAGCCTGCTTGGAAGACACCCTGGCCAGAGCAGAGCCCTACAAGACGAGAGCATGCTGTTGGCCCCAAAGAAAATGGCAGAAGGAGGGCAGTGTTATGTATGAAGAAAGGAGTCGGAGTCTCATCCATGTAGTGAACCAACCACACTTTATTATGAGAACAAAACAATTTATACACAAGGGCCGTGTCCGCCTGACGTCACACCAGGAGCGGGTATGGCAATGTTGTGTCTCTAATTAGGAAGGAGTCGAGGTGACGTTTTATAGTTTTATTGAGAACGGGAACACAGGAGACTGTAACACGAGCACAGGAGCCACAGCGAAGAGACAAGATGTCTCCCGCAGCTGGCTTATATACCCCAGATGACGCCATCTCCCAGAGTCGGGGCGCCACCCCGCTCTAGCCTAGGGCACCGCCATAATAATATATATATAATATACGATCTAACATTCTCCCCCCCTTGAAAAAATTACATGCACACCAATTGGCCCCCTTTTAAAATTTACACCTGACTCACACACTAATACAAAGGTGTTTATAGGCCTAAACACACACCACACTGGCCCAGCGGAGCACTCCACTATTGAAACAGTCACTGAACATAAAAGGGCCACACACCAAAATAAATTAATCACGAAAAAATAGACACACATATTACAATCATAAAGTATATACAAATAAGAACAATGGCAGTACCCGACTCCACAAACCCGCATACCACCCTATAAAGTGAGCACAGAGACTCCCAATCAAAATAACAGCGTGCACACATAGGGCAATTTCTTCGTTCACACAAACTCCCTACTAACTTTTACACGCAGGTGTTACTGCACCTTCCCACACACACACATAACACCCACAACATCCACACAGCTACATGGCATTCACAGCAAACAACGGTGGTCACATAACACATTTAAATCCCGTCTCTTTACATTTTCTTCCATTTTCACAATTCTCTTTACTCTCTTTTTTTTTTAAGTTAACCTTAGCGAACACACTGCAAAACACACTATAACCAGACACACCGTACGCCCCAATAAAAGTCTTAACCCAGGTCTCCTGTAGGCCCCCCTCTGGAGTGTCCGTCCCTCGGCCCACTCCCAAAGCGCCTCCGTTTCTTCGTGACCAAAGGCAGGCTGCACTGGCGTTCCTTCCTTCCCAAACGCTGCAGCTCATTCGGGTGCCATCTCAACCCATCTGTCAACTTCAGGTAACCGTCGTCGTCAGCTCATACCACTCGCAGACCACCCTATCGATCTCTCTGCTCCCTTGAACTGCGCACACGTCCTAGCCGAGGCTTGACCCTATGGCGCACACCATCACCCTCACCCAGGGGCGCACTCACTGGCTTCCTTCTTCTTCTGCGTCACGAACCGGTACCCATATGACTCTTCAGAGTCCCGCTAGGCTTGCTGGAGCCTTGTCCCTTGTTTTCATTCTGGGCACATCTAGGGTTTGTGCCATCTGGTCTCACCCCAATCACTTTCATTTCCTGCGTTGGAGTGGCACTGGCAGCGCTCAGCTCAACAGTAGTACTCGGCCGGCCACCGGAGCCTCGCTGCACTTGGTCTCTGGAACCATCCGCCTCCATGGGGGCTAAACCATGCCATTTGGGTCCCACGTCCACTAGACCACAAACACTGGCACGGAGTTCCCATCATGTCGGCGTACTCTGGTGCTGGCGGTGTCCCTCTTCTCTCAGAATGGGCCAGCCTAAGTCCCACACTTCTTTGCCACTTTCCAAATAAAATGGCCGGTCCCACAATCCACCACCTGACCATTCCTCCACTTCTCCACAGGCGATAGTGAACCCGAGCCCATAAAATAAATCAAAGCCCATTAAATTGTTACCACTCCGGGCCACCATGAACTCAACTACGGACATAGAGGCATTGCTGTACCTCAAAGACAGCCACACCGAGCCCACAATGTCCAAAGGGTTGTCACCATACCCATAACAGGCTATGTTCGTTTTACTCACGGTGTAATGGGGGAAGAACTTCTTTACCGTTGCCAAATTCAGGATGGAGGCCGCCGACCCCGTGTCCACCATCATCAGTACTGGAGTCCCATCCAACAGAATCTTGCACATAATACAACCATCAGTGTTGGGCGAAACAGTGTGGACCACTGTAGGCATCTTCTTAGTTGAAGTTCCCTTTCCAGGTCTCTGTTCCTCCTTCTCGAAATTTCGGCAAACCCTGGCGAAGTGGTGGAACAGACCACACTGTCCACAACGCGTGCCTCTCGCTGTGTACTCCCTCGCTCTGTAGTGGTGCCTACTGGATCCGCAGCCATAGCATCTCAGCGTCCCCGGGGTGGACCTAATTTTCACAATGGCCGCGTATTCGTCTTCTTGGATTCGTCTTCGCTGCCATCGTCCGAATCCAAGGCCAGTGCCTTCCACTGTTTGTCGTTCCTGTGCGGGGCCTCCGTGTCACCGAGATTCTTTGTTAGCCTTTCCACTGCCTCATGTTGTTGTGCTAGTTCCATGGCTGCTAGCAGTGTTAGCTCACCAGCATGGGTTAGTAGGTGGACTCTCGCCAAGGAATAGGCCACGTGTTCCGCTAGCTGCTTGCGGACCATCTCCTCCTCCAAAGCCCCGAACCTGCACTCACCCGCCAGCTGCCGAAGGTCCACCACGAACTGTTGAACCGATTCTCCGGGCTGCTGGCGCCGCTGCCTGAACTGTATGTGCCGCATTATGGTGTTCTCAGGGGCACGAAGTAGCCAGCCATGAGCCTCACTACATCACCGAATGAGTCACCTCCTCCAAGTGTGCTCAGGATCCTCTGGCCTTCCATACCGAGGTTGTGCACCAGAATAGCCCTTGCACGTAATTTGTCTAGGTCGCCGAGGTCCAGCGCCGTAAGATAGTTTTCGAAGGCTGCATACCAACTGGCCCACGGGACCAACAGCTCACCTGGAACTGGACGAAATGCGGTAGCAGCACTCTCCATCTCCATATATCCTTGTCACCAAATGCTGTGTCTCTAACTAGGAAGGAGTCGAGGTGACATTTTATAGTTTTATTGAGAATGAGAACACAGGAACACAGGAGACTGTAACGCAAGCACAGGAGCCACAGCGAAGAGACAAGATGTCTCCCGCAGCTGGCTTATATACCCCAGGTGACACCACCTCCCAGAGGCAGGGTGTCACCCCCCCTCTAGCCCAGGGCACCACCATAATAATATACACTACCGTTCAAAAGTTTGGGGTCACCCAGACAATTATTTTGTGTTTTCCATGAAAAGTCACACTTATTTACCACCATGAGTTGTAAAATGAACAGAAAATATAGTCAAGACATTGCCAAGGTTAGAAATAATGATTTGTATTTGAAATAATAATTTTTTCCTTCAAACTTTGCTTTCGTCAAAGAATCCTCCATTTGCAGCAATTACAGCATTGCAGACCTAACATGATTGCACAAGGGTTTTCTAATCATCCATTAGCCTTCTGACGCAATGAGCAAACACATTGTACCATTAGAACACTGGAGTGATAGTTGCTGGAAATGGGCCTCTATACACCTATGTAGATATTGCACCAAAAACCAGACATTTGCAGCTATAATGGTCATTTACCACATTAGCAATGTATAGAGTGTGTTTCTGATTAGTTTAAAGTTATCTTCATTGAAAAAAAGTGCTTTTCTTTCAAAAATAAGGAAATTTCTAAGTGACCCCAAACTTTTGAACGGTAGTGTATACGTATATAATATACGATCTAACAGGCAGCACACACAAACACCACACTCACTACATCACAATTCCCCTCCCCCTTACAAAAATGCAAACCACACACACAATTGAGACCCTCCCCAATATAGGACCCGAATCATGCACTAAGAAATAAGGAATCATGAACTGTAGGAAAATGACTTGTCACATTCACAAAAAAAATAATTAAATTGGACCATGTTTCCAAAAGTAAGCAAAATAATCCCAAATCATACATACTCACATGCACACCAGCAGAGTATATATATATATATATATATATATATATATAGTATATATAAAAATATATATTTACAGTTCAACGTTTAAGTTACACCAATGTCCGTTGGCAGCCAGGGGTAAAACCGACCCGGAGGCCCAGGACAGCCTCAAACCATCCACTCCCCTGGCCGCTGAAGATAAGACCGGTTCAGAGGTCCCGGGCAGCCCCATGACATGTGCGCCCGTGGTCGCCGTCTGCCCCCGGAATCAAAAACAATCTCTCCCGCCATAACGTCCCTTTTCACAGCCACCTGCATCACTCCTCGGGACCCGCTGTGCTGCTGTCCAACACACCATCCCTCCGTGCTCGTCGGTCCACTCCCAACCACCTTCAACATTGCCGTCGTGGCTCCAAACACTCCAGCCCCCCATGGCCAAACTCCGGGGACACCCGAAGCCTGCTCATCGGCGTCGTTTGCTGCCTCGGGCGCCTCACCATAACACCCAGCAGCCTCATCCAAGGCACTCCGCTGTGCTGCCTCCATGTCTGGCTGCTGTTGCTCTCCCTCGGGGCTCTCAGCATCACTCTCGTTGGCGTCACTCTCCGACCCTGGCGTTTCGTTGCTGCTCTCGGTACCCTCGTTCCAGGTGCTCCACTGCGTCGTCTCCATGCCCGGCTGTCGCTGCTCTTCCCTGGGGCTCTCAGCCTCCATGGTCCTGCTCACTCACTGCCTAACCTCCACCTGTGGGGATGACTCCTGCAGACTCTCCCTCTCCGCTGTTGTTGCACACCACGCCATCTGACTCATCAGCGCTCCGGTCCTGTACCGTGCTGAGCTCCTTGACTGGCCCGCCCTCTTCAGTGACCGGGGACTCCTCCACTCATGGCCCCAGTCCTACCTCAAAGTCTAGCTGGTAGCTCGTAGCTTGGTTTTGGCACGAAGTTAGCTTAGCGGCTAACCTGTCCATAGGCACTGAATGGGCCGTTAGCTTCTCCACGCTAACTAGCTTAGCCGTTCCTCGTGCCAACAGCTCCATTACCCACAGCTTCGTGGTCCTCTTTTGCTTGTCGAAGTACTCGGCCAGCCGCTCAACAGCATCCTCATAGTACTCCATTTCACCTAATGTACCAAGAATTCTTCAGCCCTCCGTGTCAAGATTGTGGGCCAGAAGTGCTCATCGTCATCTCCCGTCAAGTCTACTTAAGCCCAGCACCCTGGTGTAATCCTCGAACATGGCCCTCCACTGCAGCCACAGGATCACCGGCTCTCCCGTGTACTCTAGAAATGGTGATAGTGGTGGAGGTAGCCCATACGCTCCCATAATTTTTCTCCTCATTGCCAAATGTTATGTATGAAGAAAGGAGTCGGAGACTCATCCATGTACTGAACCAACCACACTTTATTATGAGAACAGAACTATTTATATACAAGGGCCGTGCCCACCTGACGTCACACCAGAGGCGGGTACAGCAGCAAACACACACACCACACTCACTACACCACAGGCAGGGCATGATATTTTTTTTTTAATTTATTTTATTAAGAGTTCAGTTTCAACAAGAATTTAGGCATATTATTAAACAACTTAATTGCATAAAAGAATTGAGCAGCAGAATACAATGGAGTCATTTAACAAAAGTGATATACAGAAACAAAGAGGTTTCAAATAAAATCTAAGATAAAAATCAGGAAATTAGATCACTAATATGTTCATACAAGAGCTGGGATTTTGTTACATTACAGCATTTCAGTACTTCTCTATATAAGGTAATTTCATTTAAAAAGGGATCAAAAATTAGATTTATTTTGAAGAAATGACATTTATGTATAAAAAATTTTTGCTAATATAATTAGTATTATTTCCAAATTCCATTCTTTCATTTTCCATTTGGAGTCCAAATTTTATGGTATGATATGATAAAGTAGGAAACGTTTGAGCTTGATTGTTTTTTGATATCTGCAACTGGAAAGTTTCCCAAAACCTCTTTGTTAAATTGCAGTAGAAAAAAGATGTTCCACTGTCTCCATATTGGAACCACAGAATGTACATGAGTTGTTATTGATGTTAAACCTTTTGTGAAGGAAGTTATTACAAGGACAGATTTCACTGAGAATTTTAAAGTGACTTCTTTTACTTTTGGTGGAACTGGAAAAGTGAGGGATTGTGTCACGCCGCGCCGTTCATCAGCGGCGCCATCTGCTCACACACCTGATCCTCATCAGCGGCGAAGGATAAAAGCCGCCTCGCCCGGAGGCTCGGCCTGAAGCCGTCAGACTTCGTTCCCTCACCGCCGTGAGCATTCCTTTCTTCAGCATCGCTATTCTGGGTAAGAACCCTTACCTCCTTTTCCAGTCTGCTCCCCTGTGCACAGGTGGATTCCCCGGCGGCGGACGTCTCCGTTCCATCGCCCATCCTTCGCTGCTGCATGGAGCTCTCCAGGTGGCTGTCTCCCGGGCTACGTTCCCCTTGCTGTGCCAGCTATCCTGACAACTCAAGTAAGATCTTCTCTTGCCATAATTCATCCTGTGTTGGTGTATGCCCGTCACCCTCTCCCTGTGCTCTCTCCATAGGGTTGCTCGGCCGAACGGTCATCTGCCTCTGTGCCTGAAGCAGACGCCACCACCAACACATCTGCATCCCGCAGACACACACTCATTCACCCCTGCTGTTAATAAACTATTTGAACTACTCTAAGCCTGTGTGTGCGTGTCTCCTGAGTCGTGCGTTATGTCAGTACGGCTTCAGCAGAGCGGCTCGGCGGACGGCGGGCTCGCACACCGGCTTACCACTCTCGAGGCTAGAGTGGATCAAATTGCTTATCATCAGCAGGTTATCCTGAATCAATTGATAACTATCACTGGCCGATTGGACCGCCTGGACCCCCAGCAGCCGTTCCCCCCGGCTCCTCAGGGTGGCGCAGCTCCTGCTATTCCGGTGGCCGTCCAGCCAGCTCCAGTGGCACCGGCCCGACTCACTCCAATTCCGACCCCCACCCGCTTTAGCGGAAAGCTCGGCGGAGCGCGGGGGTTTGTGATGCAGTGCGAGTCCGTGTTTGACCGTGTGCCCGGAGACTTTCCCTCAGATCACAGCCGGATCGGCTACATAGGGAACCTCCTGGAGGGGCGCGCTTTAACTTGGGCCTACGCTATTATGGCGAGACCCAGTTATGCCACCCTCACCTATGCCGAGTTCGTGAGGCGCTTCCTGGAGGTGTTTGATCACTCCCGTTCCGAGGCGGTCCAGGTCGATCGGCTTCTCGCTCTCCAGCAGGGAAGCCGGTCGGCCGCGGATTATGCCATCGAATACCGGGTAGCGGCGGAGGAACTGGGCTGGGAGGAGCGCTCCCTCTGCGGCCTGTTTCTCCGCAGCCTCAATAGTGATCTGAGGGATGAACTGGCTGGACGGGATATCCCCGGAACGTTAGCGGAGCTAACCTCATTAGCGATCAGCTTGGACAACAGGCTGCGCGAGCGCTCCTCAGGACGGAAGCCGTCTGCTTCTCGCCCTCGAGGAGTTCCGCTACGCCTGCCCCAAGCTCGCCCCCTGGCGACGCCGCCACCATCGTGCCCCGAGGAGTCGGAGCCGATGGTGACGGGCTGGGCAAAGCTCTCCTTGGCAGAGAGACAGCGCCGCCGTGAGTTGGGTCTCTGCATGTATTGCGGAGACAATCAACACACGGTAGAGCTTTGCCCACAAAAGCCAAACGGTGGGGTCCGCGAGTCACTGTAGGGGGCCTCGCGGACGTCAATCGGCAAAGTCCCCTCACTCAATTAAAGCTGCCCATCCGTTTTTGCCACAATTCCACTGGGCACCTCACCCACGCACTGGTGGATTCGGGCGCAGAGGGCAGCTTCATTTCACAAGGCCTGGCAACCCGATTGGGCATCCGCTGTCAGGCGCTCAAACACCCCATCTCCCTGGTCCATCTCTCCCGTGCCTCCCTTGGGAGAGTTACCCATCAAACCATTCCTGTCCCAGTCATCATCTCAGGGAACCACCGGGAGGAAATGGTTTTCTACGTCCTGCCCAACTCTGTGTCGCCCGTCATCCTGGGGTATCCCTGGCTACGCCTCCACAATCCTGTCCTGGACTGGAGGTCAGCTGGGGTGTCGGCGTGGAGTACCTTCTGCATGGGCACCTGCCTTCAGTCCGCTGCCTGCTTCCCGTCCGCGGCTCCTCCTGTGGCGGATACAGCACCCCCGGACCTGTCACTGGTGCCCCCAGATTTTCACGACCTGGGTATGGTATTCAGCAAGTCAAAAGCTATGTCTCTTCCCCCGCATCGACCATATGACTGTGCCATCAATCTCCGCCAGGGGGCCCCCCTGCCATCTGGTCGGCTCTACAGCCTGTCGGCGCCGGAGAAGGAGACTATGAATACGTACCTGAAGGAATCACTGAGCGCTGGGATTATCCGCCCATCGTCATCACCCGTGGGGGCGGGGTTTTTCTTTGTAGGGAAGAAGGACGGTTCCCTCCGTCCCTGTATTGACTACCGAGCACTTAATGACATCACTGAGAGGGACCGTTACACCCTGCCCCTCATGGACACTGCCTTCCACTCCCTCCAGGGGGCGACCTGGTTTACCAAGCTGGACCTCCGCAGCGCTTACCACCTCGTCCGGATCCGGGAGGGAGATGAATGGAAAACAGCCTTCCGTACCCCGAACGGCCACTTTGAGTATCTCGTCATGCCGTTCGGGCTGACCAACGCCCCTGCCGTCTTTCAGCGCCTCATCAATGACGTCCTCCGGGATTTCATCGGCCTCTTCGTGTTCGTCTACCTGGACGACATTCTGATCTTCTCTCAGTCCAGAGACGAGCACCGGATCCATGTGAGGCGGGTCCTTCAAAGACTGCTGGAGAATCGTTTGTACGTGAAGGCTGAGAAGTGCGAGTTTTACGCTAGGACCACATCTTTCCTGGGATTCATCATCGCCCAAGACCAGGTGCTCCCGGACCCAGAGAAGGTGAAGGCGGTGGTGGAGTGGCCTACTCCCGCATCTCGGAAGCAGGTGCAACAGTTTGTTGGCTTCGCCAATTTTTACCGCCGTTTTGTCCCGAATTTCAGCTGGATCGTCGGACCACTGACCCGCCTCACGTCCCCGAAGGTCCCGTTCCGGTGGACCGAAGAGGTCGATGCTGCCTTTAAGGCGCTGAAGGCGGAGTTCTCCTCCCCCCGGGTCCTTCGCCAGGTCGACCCCGCGCTGCAGTGCATTGTGGAGGTGGACGCATCGGACACGGGAGTGGGAGCAGTGTTATCCCAGCGATCACCGGACGATGGCGCCAAGCGACCGTGCGCCTTCTTCTCCCGGCGCCTGTCCCCGGCGGAGAGGAACTATGATGTGGGGGACAGAGAGCTCCTGGCCATTAAACTCGCCCTACAGGAGTGGCGCCACTGGTTAGAGGGGGCGGACCTGCCATTTGTGGTCTTGACGGACCATAAGAATTTAGAGTATCTACGATCTGCCAAGCGCCTGAATGCCCGCCAGGCGTGCTGGTCTCTGTTCTTCGCCAGGTTCCGGTTCTCTATCACCTTCAGGCCAGGCTCCAAGAACGGCCTGCCTGACGCCCTCTCTAGACAGTTCACCCCCGCGGGGGCTGAGGAGACGCCCCACACTATCCTACCCAGGTCGTGCGTCGTGGGAGCTATCTCTTGGGACATTGTGGACAAGATCCGGAAGGCACAGGAGGTGGAACCTGATCCTGGCGGCGGACCGGAGGGAAGACTGTTCGTTCCGTCTGCGGTCCGAGGAGAGGTCATCCACTGGCTCCACACCTCCCGGCTCACCTGTCATCCCGGCACCTCTCGGATGATCAGCCTCCTCCAACGGTCCTTTTGGTGGCCGGGCCTGCGGAGGGATGCAGCCCGCTACGCCCGGGCTTGTCCAATTTGTGCCACCAGCAAGTCGGGAAACGCCCCTCCAGCGGGTCTGCTCCAGCCTCTGCCCGTCCCTGGCAGGCCATGGTCGCACATCGCACTGGATTTCGTCACCGGGCTCCCAGCTTCCAACTCATTCGACACCATCCTGACCGTCGTGGACCGTTTCTCCAAGGCGGCACACTTCATCCCCCTGCGAGGTCTCCCTACCGCCCTGGAGATGGCGGGCCTCCTCGTCCAACACGTGGTCAGGCTGCATGGGATCCCGGTGGACGTGGTCTCGGACCGGGGCCCCCAATTTTCATCCGAGGTTTGGAAATCCTTTTGCAACGCCATCGGAGCCAAGGTGAGCCTCTCCTCCGGCCATCACCCCCAGTCTAACGGGCAGTGTGAGAGGACCAATCAGGAGCTGGAGGCTGCGCTCCGCTGTGTTGCAAGATCCAAGCCGACATCATGGAGCAACCATCTCGCCTGGGTGGAGTACGCCCACAACACCGCCCGCTCTTCTGCAACGGGGATGTCCCCCTTCAAGGCGTCCCTGGGTTACGACCCCCCGCTGCTTCCAGCGCAGGAGAGCGAGGTAACTGTTCCGTCAGTTAGGGCGCACGTGAGGCAGTTCCGCTCCACCTGGGCCGCCGCGCGTCATGCGCTTTTACGCACAGCGGAGCGCAACAAGACCGTGGCGGACCGACGTAGAAGACCTGCCCCGGCGTACAGAGTTGGGCAACTTGTCTACGTTTCCACCCAGGACGTCACCCTAAAAGGCAAGAGGAGAAAGCTGGCACAGCGCTTCATGGGTCCCTTCCCCATCACCCGGATCATCAACCCGGTGGCTGTGCGCGTGGCTATTCCCCCCTCCCTCCGCATCCATCCCACCTTCCACGTATCAAAGGTGAAGCTGGCAGTCACCGACCCCCTTTGCCCTCCTCCTGCAGCGCAACCCGCGCCCCGGATGATTGGTGGCCACCCGGCCTGGTCCGTCTCCTCCATCCTGGACTCCCGGCGCCGGGGTCGTGGGTTGCAATACTTGGTGGACTGGGAGGGCTATGGGCCCGAGCATCGACAATGGGTGCCCCCGTCGTTTGTGTTGGACCCATCGCTCATCGCGGACTTCCACCGAGCGCACCCGGATAAGCCATCGCCAGGAGGCGCTGCTAGAGGGGGGAGTACTGTCACGCCGCGCCGTTCATCAGCGGCGCCACCTGCTCACACACCTGATCCTCATCAGCGGCGAAGGATAAAAGCCGCCTCGCCCGGAGGCTCGGCCTGAAGCCGTCAGACTTCGTTCCCTCACCGCCGTGAGCATTCCTTTCTTCAGCATCGCTATTCTGGGTAAGAACCCTTACCTCCTTTTCCAGTCTGCTCCCCTGTGCACAGGTGGATTCCCCGGCGGCGGACGTCTCCGTTCCATCGCCCATCCTTCGCTGCTGCACGGAGCTCTCCAGGTGGCTGTCTCCCGGGCTACGTTCCCCTTGCTGTGCCAGCTATCCTGACAACTCAAGTAAGATCTTCTCTTGCCATAATTCATCCTGTGTTGGTGTATGCCCGTCACCCTCTCCCTGTGCTCTCTCCATAGGGTTGCTCGGCCGAACGGTCATCTGCCTCTGTGCCTGAAGCAGACGCCACCACCAACACATCTGCATCCCGCAGACACACACTCATTCACCCCTGCTGTTAATAAACTATTTGAACTACTCTAAGCCTGTGTGTGCGTGTCTCCTGAGCCGTGCGTTATGTCAGATTGAGTTCTTATTCTTATCAAATTATTAGTGGTAAATTCCTTAAACATATATTTTCTTTTTAGTATTGATGAAAAACATATTGAGGTGACAGTGGTCCTTAAAAAATTATTGTTACATCTTTTTTCTAAAAATGTACATCCATCTATAATTAAGGAGAGTTCTTGTGGAATAATATCAGAGTATGTTAGCATTCCCTTAAATAACAAAATAATTCCAGGAGGAATTGCCTTAATTACTGTATTAAACTTCCTCTTAGTACATAAGAGATTATATTTACTAATAAAGTCATCATATGTTTAAAAAAAATTACCACAGTCATCTAATAAGTGTAAGACAGACCAAATTCCTCTTTCCATCCAGTCTTTATAATAAAAAGAATTTTAATCAATATTTATCTGTTATTCCAGATTGGGACAGTGTGTGGAGAAAAACTGTGTTTAAAAATAAGTTTCCAGTAATGGAGAACTTGTTGATGAAAGTCTGATCATTTGAATGGTAGTTTGGAAATGTCAAAATCACATCTTAACAAGAAGTTGATGGCTCCAAAGTTCTTAAAGATTTTACAGAAGAAGGTATGTCAAACCAGAAAGTGTCACCTTTTGTTAAAAAGGTCTGCAGCCATTTTAACTTGATGGTACCATTCATTGGGTCAAAGTCAATCATATTTAAACCTCCTTCTTCTATAGATTTCACAACATCACTTCTATTAATATAATGGTATTTATTTTTTCCATATGAAATTAAAAGTATTTTGATTTATATTCTTAATCATTTTATCTGGGACATACAATAAATCAGCTGGGTAAATGAGTGGAGACAAGCCTTCCATCTTTGTAATTAGAATATGGCCAAAAATAGATACATCTCTTTGAAACCAACTATTAAAAATATTTGTAATTTTCTTTGTTTTTTTTTTCTATATTAGCCGATTCTCTTTTAATTTTGTTTTTTGAAATAATAATGCCTAGGTATTTAATTTCACTTTTAACCAAAATGTTGTACGAATTATTCGGGTGATGATCATGAATACTCAAAATTTCACATTTATTCATATTTAAGCATCAGCCAGAAGCTTTTCAGAACAGTGAAATCTCCTTCAGTACTTCTGGGATTTGTTCAATATTTTTTTAAGAACAGCGTAGTGTCATCTGCTAGTTGTCTTATTACCAGTGAGTTTCCATCACATTCAATGGCTGTATGTTTGGTTATTTTTTATAAATATTCCTAATAATTCTGTCGCAATAATAAATAATAAGGGTGAAGCAGGGAAGCTTTGACTAATATCACGTTTTACATCAAAACGCTTTGATATTCCAAGAGACAAAGAAACTGAGCTGTTAATATCTGAATAAAGTTAATTAACGATCCTTATAAACGTTTCCCCAAAACCAAAATATTCCAGTGCTTTCAAAATAAGCGGGTGTTCCACCATGCCAAAGGCCTTGTAAAGTCCAAAAATAAGATAATGCTATCATGGTCAATCAGATGTCTGTAATCCAACAGATCTAACAGCAGTCTCAAATTATTATGAATAGATGGATCTCTAAGAAAACCAGACTATGTCACTTGTGATCTCTGCCAAACCAGTTTTTAACCTGTCACCTATCACATGTGTTAATATTTGATAATCAGTATTTAGTAAGGTAATTGGGTGCAAATTGTCAATATATCTCTGATCTTTTTCTGGTTTAGGAATGAGAGTAATAAGTCCTTGTTTCATTGTTGGTGTCAGTGTCTCACTACATAAGTATTATATCATTAATAACATCAAATAAGAATTTTCTAAAATCCTCCCCCAAAAAATTGTAAAAACTTGGCGTCAGTCCATCCTGTCCTGGAGCCTGTCCTGTTGCCATCCTCTTTATAGCTTTATCCAAGCCTTCCATTCTTATATCAAAATCACAGTTTTCTTTAAATGTTAAGTCTACCTTTCAAATATGTATCTTTATTTTTTCTTAAAAGGTAAATGAGTCCTCAGCGGAGTAGGTACTTGAATATAATTTGGAATAAAAGTTAAAAACTTCTTCAGATATACAGTGGGGTAAAAAAGTATTTAGTCAGCCACCAATTGTGCACGTTCTCCCACTTAAAAGATGAGAGAGGTCTCCAATTTTCATCATAGGTATACCTCAACTATGAGAGACAAAATGAGAAAAAAAAAATCCAGAAAATCACATTGTCTGATTTTTAAAGAATTTATTTGCAAATTATGGTGAAAAATAAGTATTTGGTCAATAACAAAAGTTCATCACAAAACTTTGTTATATACCCTTTGTTGGCAATGACAGAGGTCAAACGTTTTCTGTAAGTCTTCACAAGGTTTTCACACACTGTTGCTGGTATTTTGGCCCATTCCTCCATGCAGATCTCCTCTAGAGCAGTGATGTTTTGGGGCTGTCACTGGGCAACACGGACTTTCAACTCCCTCCAAAGATTTTCTATGGGGTTGAGATCTGGAGACTGGCTAGGCCACTCCAGGACCTTGAAATGCTTCTTACGAAGCCACTCCTTTGTTGCCCTGGCGGTATGTTTGGGATCATTGTCATGCTGAAAGACCCAGCCATGTTTCATCTTCAATGCCCTTGCTGTTGGAAGGAGGTTTTCACTCAAAATCTCACAATACATGGCCCCATTCATTCTTTCCTTTACACGGATCAGTCGTCCTGGTCCCTTTGCAGAAAAACAGCCCCAAAGCATGAAATTTCCACCCCCATGCTTCACAGTAGGTATGGTGTTCTTTCTCCTCCAAACACGACAAGTTGAGTTTTTACCAAAAAGTTCTATTTTGGTTTCATCTGACCATATGACATTCTCCCAGTCCTCTTCTGGATCATCCAAATGCTCTCTAGCAAACTTCAGATGGGCCTGGACATGTACTGGCTTAAGCAGGGGGACACGTCTGGCACTGCAGGATTTGAGTCCCTGGCGGCATAGTGTGTTACTGCTGGTAGCCTTTGTTACTTTGGTCCCAGCTCTCTGCAGGTCATTCACTAGGTCCCCCAGTGTGGTTCTGGGATTTTTCAATTCAATTCAATTCAATTCAATTCAACTTTATTTATATAGCACCATTTCACAACAACAGTCATCTCATAGCACTATCAACTGTAGGGGGGAACCCCCACAGTTGCAGAAAGACCCCAGCAATCAGGTGATCCCCTGTGAGCAAGCACTTGGCGACGGTGGAGAGGAAAAACTCCCTTTTAACAGGAAGAAATCTCCAGCAGAACCAGGCTCAGGGAGGGGCAGTCATCTGCTGCGACTGGCTGGGGGGTGAGGGGACAGAGAAGATGAAAAGAACAGACATGTAGAGAGCAAACAGCACGATGGGGACTCAATCTATGGGAGAGAACAAACAAATGTTAATGACCAGCAGTTTTGCTCACCGTTCTCGTGATCATTTTGACCCCACGGGGTGAGATCTTGCGTGGAGCCCCAGATCGAGGGAGATTATCAGTGGTCTTGTATGTCTTCCATTTTCTAGTAATTGCTTCCACAGTTGATTTTTTCACACCACGCTGCTTACCTATTGCAGATTCAGTCTTCCCAGCCTGGTGCAGGTCTACAATTTTGTTTCTGGTGTCCTTTGACAGCTCTTTGGTCTTGGTCATAGTGGAGTTTGGGGTCTGACTGTTTGAGGTTGTGGACAGGTGTCTTTTATACTGATAAGGAGTTCAAACAGGTGCCATTAATACAGGTAACGAGTGGAGGACAGAGGAGCCTCTTAAAGAAGTTGTTACAGGTCTGTGAGAGCCAGAAATCTTGCTTGTTTGTAGGTGACCAAATACTTATTTTCCACAATAATTTGCAAATAAATTCTTTAAAAATCCTTCAATGTGATTTTCTGGATTTTTTTTTTCTCATTTTGTCTCTCATAGTTGAGGTATACCTATGATAAAAATTGGAGACCTCTCTCATCTTTTAAGTGGGAGAACGTGCACAATTGGTGGCTGACTAAATACTTTTTTGCCCCACTGTAGCCTTATGATCTGTACATTCAACGTCATTAATGACTGATGTATTTATAACTTTTTCTCTTGCCTCTTTTATTCTAGGTTACAAAAATAAGAGGTATTTTTTTCTTCTTCCTCATTCTATTTAGCCTGAGATCTTATATACAGTGGGGCAAAAAAGTATTTAGTCAGCCACCAATTGTGCAAGTTCTCCCACTTAAAAGATGAGAGAGGTCTCCAATTTTCATCATAGGTATACCTCAACTATGAGAGACAAAATGAGAAAAAAAAAATCCAGAAAATCACATTGAAGGATTTTTAATGAATTAATTGGTAAATTCCTTGGTAAAATAAGTATTTGGTCACCTACAAACAAGCAAGATTTCTGGCTCTTACAGACCCGTAACTTCTTCTTTAAGAGGCTCCTCTGTCCTCCACTCGTTACCTGTATTAATGGCACCTGTTTGAACTCGTTATCAGTATAAAAGACACCTGGCCACAACCTCAAACAGTCAGACTCCAAACTCCACTATGGCCAAGACCAAAGAGCTGTCAAAGGACACCAGAAACAAAACTGTAGACCTGCACCAGGCTGGGAAGACTGAATCTGCAATAGGTAAGCAGCTTGGTGTGAAGAAATCAACTGTGGGAGCAATTATTAGAAAATGGAAGACATACAAGACCGCTGATAATCTCCCTCGATCTGGGGCTCCACGCAAGATCTCACCCTGTAGGGTCAAAATGATCACGAAAACGGTGAGCAAAAATCCCAGAACCACATGGGGGGACCTAGTGAGTGACCTGCAGAGAGCTGGGACCAAAGTAACAAAGGCTACCAGCAGTAACACACTACGCCGCCAGGGACTCAAATCCTGCAGTGCCAGATGTGTCCCCCTGCTTAAGCCAGTACACGTCCAGGCCCATTTGAAGTTTGCTAGAGAGCATTTGGATGATCCAGAAGAGGATTGGGAGAATGTCATATGGTCAGATGAAACCAAAATAGAACTTTTTGGTAAAAACTCAACTTGTTGTGTTTTGAGGAGGAAGAACACCATACCTACTGTGAAGCATGGGGGTGGAAACATCATCCTTTGGAGCTGTTTTTCTGCAAAGGGACCAGGACGACTGATCCGTGTAAAGGAAAGAATGAATGGGGCCATGTATCGTGAGATTTTGAGTGAAAACCTCCTTCCATCAGCAAGGGCATTGAAGATGAAACGTGGCTGGGTCTTTCAGCATGACAATGATCCCAAACACACCGCCCGGGCAATGAAGGAGTGGCTTCGTAAGAAGCATTTCAAGGTCCTGGAGTGGCCTAGACAGTCTCCAGATCTCAACCCCATAGAAAATCTTTGGAGGGAGTTGAAAGTCTGTGTTGCCCAGCGACAGCCCCAAAACATCACTGCTCTAGAGGAGATCTGCATGGAGGAATGGGCCAAAATACCAGCAACAGTGTGTGAAAACCTTGTGAAGACTTACAAAAAACGTCTGACCTCTGTCATTGCCAACAAAGGGTATATAACAAAGTATTGAGATGAACTTTTGTTATTGACCAAATACTTATTTTACTGAGGAATTTACCAATTAATTCATTAAAAAATCCTTCATTGTGATTTTGTGGATTTTTTTTTTCTTATTTTGTCTCTCATAGTTGAGGCATACCTATGATGAAAATTGGAAACCTCTCTCATCTTTTAAGTGGGAGAACTTGCACAATTGGTGGCTGACTAAATACTTTTTTGCCCCACTGTAGGCACCGTGTGCTTTTTTATGACATAGGCTGTCTAATTGGCATTGTAAGGTCATGAAATTGCTTTTATCAGTCATTACAGTCTTATTACAATTGGTTTAAGTTTTGAACTAGTTGGGCCTCATATTCCCTCTGTTGTTGACATTTAAGTTTACTAAATGTTACTGAAAATTCCTTACTTTAAATTTAAAATATTCCCATCTATTACCATATCCCCAACAGTTTCATCACATTGATATTTTTTAATTAATTCTTTGATTATCTTGACATAGTCCTCATCTTTTAGCAAGTCTGCATTAAACTTCCAGTAATCTTTTTTTAAATTTTGTCTTGTTTTCTGGATTCAGTTTGAAACACACTAGTGCATTGCCTGTAGAACCAAGTATTCCTGTCTGAAACAGGTATCCCAGTCAGGCTTTCCAGGCCCAAATGTAGGCTGTGTTTGAAAGTGGAATACAGAGGTGTAACATATATGTAGGCAATCATCACATGATAGACTATGACAAATATGAAAGGGACTAAAAGGCACTAAGATGTATTTGATTGTGTGAATATCAATTACAGAATATGTAATTATTGAAAATGAATGGGACATCCAATATTAGCGACTGTTTCAGATCCCTTGTTTATTTGTTTGTCAGTGTGATGACGGAGTGTCGGCACTGCTATGGACCTCTTTAATTAAGTGTTATATGTGTAAAAGGATTTATAACTTTCAAATGTTAACATGTATTGTAATGTATAAATGCACATATAGTTTGAGATCTGTTTTGGGTGAATTGAAATCCACTTGTGTGAGATAAATGCTAATGTTAATTATGTTAACTGGGGGAGGCAAATGAATAGTCTGAGAACCACGTACCTTTGCCAGCATGCTTCCTGGTGGTGTCCGGGCAAAAGATTCCCCAGGGGTTTGAGTGCCCTTTAAAGGATGCCAGGAGGAGGAAGTATGTGATGGTTGAGTAGAGGGAGAAGGTTGGTGGATTTATATTATAAATAAGGGTTTATACTATTTTATTGTATTATTTATGGTGTTTATTTATTGTGTAAATATTGTGGGAATTATTTATGTGTTTATGAATTTCTTTTTAGATACTATTGGGTAGAGGTGGGAATGTGAATATTTATTGTCTTACCTGGGACATTGGTATATTCCAATTGGATTCATTATCTTACTAAGTATATTAACAGGTGTTTTTCATTTGGTTGGTGTTGATGGGTGTCAAATGTTCTATGTAAGTTGTTGCCTGCAAAGTATTTGTAATAAATGGGAAAATGCTTGTTGCAAACTTTGGAAGTCTCGCCCTTCTGTGATGTACCTTGACCGCTCGGCAAGTTCCTGACAGTCAGATCACTTATTTGTGTGATCCTTTATCACTTATATTCAAGATAACAGTGTATCTTGCACTTTGGGGAATGGGAGTTGCTCAGTCATCATTATAATTATTTTAGTTTATATTACTGTTCAGTGATGGAGTTCAGTGTAATATCGAATTTCTTCTGTGTATCATCAAAATCATGCAGTACTATAACAGGACACGTTTACAAATATTTGAAACTCATTGTAGTGCATCATTTTATATTTTAGCAATATTTTGTTATTAAAAGTTTTTGTATCAACCGAATTAACTACAAAACATCCAACATCAATAAAGTACATCTATCTATTATTATTCACAGCAGAAGGTCCCATTTTACTGCAACCGCTGCATCAGTGCTCCCCATTTGTCAGTAAATATTTAACTAAAAATGATTTATTTCATTATTTGGGTGTTTTTGTGTCCTGCGTTTGGTCGTTAAGTCATTCAAGCCATTCCGCTCCACAATCATGGCGGTATTAAGTTGTTGTAGGATGTGTCTAGCTCATGTGTTTAGATAGGGCAGCTCAGTGCATGAACGTGAGTGAGTGAGTGCGTGCGCGCAACCGAGGCGCCCCCCCGTGTGAATGGCCCCGCGGAGCTGTGTGAAGTGTGCGGGTGAGTAGAGAGAGAGGCGACCGGAGCAGGTAGCGAGCTAGAATTGCTGCTATTAACAGTGCAGTCTGCTAATAAAGCCCCAATTCTTCAGCAAAACGGCCTGTTCTTCTGCGTACCACCATGCTGTTAACAACCGTGAAGTTTACTCAGGAGTTGACCCCGGAGGAAAAGCTGCCTCCGGCCCTGGAGAAGACGGATCTCCCCTGTGTCCCCGAACCACGGTTAGGAGAACAAAACAGGAAAGGTTAACACTGGCGACCACGAAGGGACACTCGTGTTGTTAAGAGAGTGGTGAGTACTAAAAAGCAAAGGAAAATAACAACTAAGCCGAGAGACCATAATACAACTGTGATAGCAGCTAAGCTAATGCAACATGGCGGCCGCTCGCTATCCCGCCGATATTTATAAACAAGAAACCAACTACTCAAACCCGTTCATGTCACTAACTAATAATCAGGACCACAGACAAGGTACTGTGGAAGCTCATGAACGTCAGGCTGAGACAAAGTGTGAACATTACAACCCATTTCTGTGTGATGAAAGCTGCGCGAACACACTTGCTAATGGAGAAGATCTGTTCGCGCCATTCAGCAGCCCCGTTCAGTTTGCCCCCACAAATCCCTTTTTCAGAGCCGGCAGTCAAAGCCACGGTCCCGTGGGAGGCCTAGACATTTACGTGCCCCCGAATCCTGCTCCAAGCGCGTCATTAAAATTGTATTATGCAGATACAAACCCCTTTGCCACTGCTCACATGAGAAGTTTTGTACACAGCACACCAGCTACTTCCAAACCAGAAGCAGGTACACTTCCCATGTCTACTCCCTGCATTAATCCAGAGGAGACTGATAAACATGAACATTCCCCATTGAGCCATCCCTGTCACTCACCTACACATAAGAGCCGCTCTGCGCCCCGTCAGCCCCTTACATCGGACAGTGATGAGGACTATGATCCCAAAGAAAGAGTCCCCACTCTACGTCCAGGCCAGTATGACGGCAGCACACCATGGAGAGAGTTCCTGCACAGATTTGAGAGCTGCACAGAGGCAAATCACTGGTCAGAAAAGACAAGGGCCATCCAGCTGAAATTCTGCCTTGTTGGAGCTGCAGCCGCCATCATCCACAGAAACCCTCGTTCATCCAAATGGGACTACCGCCGCCTGCTGGAGGAACTCGAAACTGCATACAGCCCTTCTTCATTTCACTCAGCGGCTCTGGCAGTGGAGCTGAGGCAAAGAGTACACAAAGTTGGTGAGGCCCTTCATGTGTTCAGAGATGACATTTATGGGAAAGTAGCTGTAGCTTATGGAAATTGGTCAGAGGCCGAGCAAGATGCTATAGCTGTTGAAGTTTTCATAAATGGCCTGGGTGATGCAGAGCTAATCCAAAAACTGTTAGAAGAACGTCCGGCCACACTAGCCAGAGCTTACGAGATATCCCATCGCCATGAAACCACAAAGAGAGCTGCATTCTATGTCACCAGCGTCATGCAGCCAGGGGCCCATAACCTCACTGAACGCAGGCCCGGGGCCGCTGTTGTCGGAGAAAGAGACGAAAACGAGACTGTAACTGTCACTACACCTGCAGCCAGCTCCTCACCCAGTCACTTTGCCCCACACATGTCTGCAAAAACACCAGGGCAACACAAGAACTTTAAAAAGGGTGACATTCGCTACCATAACTGTAAGGGCTGGGGTCACAAACAGAGCCAGTGCTCATCCCCTCAAAGAAATGCAAAGACTTTCATTCCGAGCACTCCCCAGGGAAGCCCACAGGCCACTGTGCTCCACTTTAAAGGCCAGAGTCATGAAATGAGCATCCACATGCGCATATATGAACTGGAGGTGTGCGCAGTCTTGGACAGTGGAGCACGGAGGAACGTGCTGCCCCTTCACCATTACAATGCCATTCACCAAGACATGAGACCCCCACTATGGTCATCTATCGTAGAGACTCTGCTCAGGGTGGGACCAGGAGACATGCTGGTGCGTGGTGAGGCTAAAATACCTGTCAGTATCAACAGCTGGCAAGTTGAAGTGGACTTCCTCATGGCGGACATAGCAGGCAATGAAGTACTGCTAGGCCACCCATTCCTCACCCAAGCCAAGGCCTGCCTTGATTTCGGCAAGCACCGCATAGTTCTGTTTGGAGAAGAAGTGCCATACTTTCACCCAGAGACTGTCCCAAAGTCGCATGCTGTGAGAGTAGCCAGAACTGTCATGGCTGAACCTGGACAAGAGTACCTAGTCAAGGGCACTGTGCCTTGTGGCAAAGCAGCTCAGGGAGACATGATGCTCAGCCCCACAAAAGGCTTTGTTGAGAAGCACAAAGTACTCATTGCCAGGGTCCTAGTCAATGCTCATCCCATTAATGTTGTTCCACTATGCCTCTTTAACCCTGGCAACAAGGCTGTCACTATTAAAGAAGGTGCCATTGCAGGCCTCCTCCAGCCAGCTGAAGCTCTTCCCCCGCCCAGTGCCTCCACAGCGGCAGACTTCCCAGCTAGCTCCCCTGCAGTCCCAGAGCACCTCCAGGAGCTCTATGCCCAGAGTTCCACTGAGCTTAATGACAATGAAAAACTTGAACTGTCTAACCTGTTGTGTGTCTATGAAAATGTGTTTTCCAGAGGACCCGGTGACCTGGGATGGACCAATCTCATGCAGCATGACATCATAACCCGGCCTGGAGCTCCCGTGAAGCAGCCCCCTCGTCGCATGGCTGGGGAAAAGCAGCAACACGCAGACCAGCAGATCCGTGAGAGCCTCCAGAACGGCCTCGCCACCCACAGCCACAGCAGTTGGGCCTCACTGATTGTTATGGTACGTAAAAAGGATGGGACTTACCGCCTTTGTATAGACTACAGAACACTCAACGACCGCACCATCACTGACGCGTACCCGCTACCCCGCATCCAAGACACATTAGACACTCTCGCCACCACCAAATGGCTCAGCACCTTGGACCTTGCTTCAGGTTATTGGCAAGTCGAGCTGACTCCAAGAGCCCGCCGCGCAGCCGCCTTTTGCACCCGAAATGGACTATTTGAATGGAACGTTATGCCGTTTGGGTTATGCAATGCACCAGCGACGTTCCAACACCTTATGGACCGCGTCCTTGCCGGCATGCAGTGGGAGACCTGCCTCGTCTACCTGGACAACATCATCGTGCTGGCCAAGGATGTGTCCAGGATGCTGCAGCGGCTGAGTCAAGTGTTCCAGAGACTTAAACAAGCAAACCTCAAACCAAAACCAGCCAAATGCTGCCTCTTCCGCCACCAAGTTGCCTATCTAGGTCACATTGTGTCCGAGCACGGTGTAGCCACTGACCCCAATAAAGTCCACAAAATCCAAGCTTGGCCCACTCCCACATCGGTCCAAGAGGTCAGACATTTCATTGGCCTTGCCTCCTACTATCGCAGGTTTGTGAAAGATTTTGCCTCCATTGCCGAACTGTTACACAACCTGACAAGGAAAAACGCACATTTCCAGTGGCACACTGAACACCAAGCTGCCTTCAACACGCTCAAGC
The DNA here is from genome assembly GCA_020510985.1 of Pholidichthys leucotaenia. Taxonomy (NCBI): domain Eukaryota; kingdom Metazoa; phylum Chordata; class Actinopteri; order Cichliformes; family Pholidichthyidae; genus Pholidichthys; species Pholidichthys leucotaenia. The sequence continues at coordinate 280,805,347 of CM035840.1, read as the reverse complement.
ACCGCCTCACCACAGCCCCTGTCTTAGGCTACCCACTGGACCATGGTGAAATGATCTCGGACACCGATGCTGGCGACACAGGCATCGCCGCCGTCCTTTTGCAAATGCAGGATGGCGCGGAACGTGTGTGTGAACGGCAGCCACAAACTAGCCAAAGCTGAACAGAACTATTGCACTACAAGACGAGAGCTGCTAGCTATTGTCAATTTCACGTCACATTTTTGGCAGTATAAGAAAAGATAAGATAAGATAAGCCTTTGTTAGTCCCACAACGGGGAAGTTCCAGGATTGCAACAGCACAGGGATAGCAACACTCAGAGCAACAATCAGAAGGCAAGTAAAAAACAAGAGCAGCAAGTATACATATGTATATATAAACATAAATATATAGACACACGATGCGGGCATTGCAGCTAGATGGAATAAATATATAGATATATAACCACCCAGTGCGGAGCATTGTAGCTAGATGGACTAAATATATGAACATATAAACACACAGTGCGGAGCATTGTAGCTAGATGGAATAAATATGTGAATATATAAACACACACACAGCGTGGAGCGTTGTAGCAAGATGGAATAAATATATGAATATATAAACACACAGTGCGGAGCATTGCAGCTAGATGGAACAAACATGCAAATATATAAACACACACAGTGCGGAGCATTGTAGCTAGATGGAATAAATATGTAAATATATAAACACACACAGTGCGGAGCACCGTAGCTAGATGGAATAAATATGTAAATATATAAACACACAGTGTGGAGCATTGTCGCTAGATGGAATAAATATATAAATATACAAACAAACACACACAGTGCTGAGCATTGCAGTTAGATGTAATGAAACAGCATAACCGTCTACTTAGTTATCCTACATGGTATGATTATGTACCCATACATATTGTCACCTTCCGTAGCTACCGGTATTTTCCTAGTTGTATACCGGAGGGGACCATTGTGTAAGTCTATTGCATCTTTTGCATTCAATACTATTAGGTTGTCACGTCTTTTTGCTATCTCTGCGAGCAGCCCTGCTTAGGTTATACAGTCTGACAGCCGTTGGTATCTACTTGGGCGGCCTTTCAAAGTATGTACCGACCACAGCAGCCTGCATTGGTTAACCCGAATGAAAGAGCCAGAAGGTCAGTTAGCCCGGTGGCTTGAGAAGCTAGCAGAGTACGAGTTTAAGATCATTCATCGCCCAGGTCGCTTACACACTAATGCTGACAGTCTCTCCCGCAGGCCCTGCTGCCAGTCCTGTCCTTGTAAACTGCAGGACCCCTCCTCACAGCCGAGAACCACAAGTCACCAAGCCATTCAGTGTGAATTGGACTCTGACACCAGCTCCCTGTCGCTGAGTCCGGTGGGGGTAGAGACATGTCCTACAACTACAGCTGTGAGTCCGATAGGGGTAAGTGCAGACAGCTTTACCAATACAGACACTTTAAAACTAAAAGAGACAATTTATGTGACAAATACAAACGAGACCACGCTGTTTCCTGGCTGGACTATGGAGGAGTTGCGCCAGGCCCAAGCCGCTGATACAGACATTGCACCAATAAAAGCTTGGTTAGAGGCCAGCAGTGAGCGCCCCCCCCCCCGGACCACAGTCACCCGTTGCAGTCCAGCCACCAAAACATACTGGAGTCAATGGAAAAGACTGTATTTCCGAGATGGAGATCTGGTCCGCCGCTTTTACTGTTTGGACAACACACAGTACTACCCTCAAATTGTCCTGCCACGCAAAATGCAACCCGACATTATGCACCAGATGCATGAGGGGCCAATAGGTGGACATTTTGGTATTGAACGGACTGTGGCCAGACTTCAAACCAGATACTACTGGTACCACATGAGAGAAGATGTGGCCCTCTGGTGCCGGACTTGTACTAACTGTGCATGCAGAGCCAGACCCCACAAAACACCACAAGCGACCAAGGACGCAATTTTGAATCAGAGGTGTTTCAAGAAATGTGCCGTCTATTTGGCATTGAGAAAACCCACACTACGCCATTCAGACCACAGTCAGATGGCCAAGTTGAACGTTTCAATGCCACACTTCAAAAGATCCTGGCCTCTACTGCAGAACGCTGTCACTGGGATTGGGACCTGATGATCCCATATGCAGTTATGGCCTACAGAGTGACTAAGCACAGTGGTACTGGTTTCACCCCCAACTATATGATGTTCGGACGTGAAATAAATGAGCCAACTGACCTTGTAGCGGGTTTGCCCCCGGACTCTGACCCTGCACCTTCAGCCCCAGAGTACGTGCAACAAATACGCGAGCGGCTGGAGCTGGCTCACAACATTACTCAAGAAGCCCTGGGTGAGTCAGTCACACATGCAAAAAGACAATACGACAAAAACGCTTGCCACACACAGTATAAAGTCGGAGACGCAGTGTGGTATCTCATCAAAGGAACATGTCATGTCAAAAACAGAGTCAGAAAGTTCCTCCCCTCCTACAAAGGACCCTTCTTTGTTATGGGACAGTTGGATGATCTAGTCTACCGGATCCAAAACAGCTCCAGAGCCAAAGTCAAAGTCGTCTACCATGACCAGCTGAAACACTACCACAGCCGTGAGCCGCTGGACAACACTTGGGTCCTGGACCAAGCGCAGAACTGGACACCTTCTGAGATCTTGCCACCGGCTGTGGACGGGGACCCAGCAGACCAGGACCTCAGCCTGTACAACTTTTTCGCTACTGCCTCCAGTGATGGCCCCAGCAATTCTCGGCCGTCTACTTCACCTGCTAATGTTCCCAATGTGATCAGGTCTCTTCCATCCACTCCTTCCCATGTGATATTTGACCATGGTGGGGGTGCGGTGGGAGAGCCACACCATCAGGCTCAGCACGTGTCACGGCCCAAACGTCGGCGCAGAAGACCGGACCGTTACGGGGACTGGGTTACTGAGTGAGCCAACTGTAGCAGTTCATATTTTCACTAGAGACTCTCCAGTTTACATTTTTTTGGACTCTAGTCTAGTTATAATGTTCTATACGTTTGTTTAAAAAAAAAAGCTGAAGAGACAATGCTTTCATATACCTATATGCACTTTATTTCATTTGAATGTATTGTATTCTGATTAGTTGGTCAGTATTACTTCCGGTCGCCAAGGAATAGGTTTTCAAAGTGTAATGTACTCTTTGTTTAATTAGAGACAATTGCATTTCAATGTATTTTTCACTCGCGTTTTCACTGCTAAACGAGCTAATTTTTATCACTGCATAGACACTTGTCATTATAGTATAACCTACCTACCTATTTGAATTCCTGTAATATATTGGACACTGCAATCTCTTCACATTTTTTTGTAGGTCTACTTCACACACACGTACTTTAGACCTACGCAATCACAGCAACTTTATAGTCTATATTTTAACTGAGCGGCTCCATACTCGTGGATGCACACCTCAGCAGCAAAGCACTTCTAAAATCTTTGGTTGCGAAGCATTGTGGTGACTGACAGGCCGTGATGCTGTGTTATCCAATCAGCATGGCCGTGATGCGGCATATTCTCCAATGAGCATGGAGTCAGTCCGAAACCCCGCCCACACTTCTTGAAGCCAGGGGGATGAAGACATCGAGCGAGCACCCAACGGTGGCTAAACTTTTATTGATAAAAATTACACATTTTAACCGAGTGACTCCATATTCGGGGATGCAAACCCTCGTAGCTTCAGCAAAGCACGTTTAAAATCTTAGGTCAGTGTGACGAACGGTTTGAGAGAGATCTGAGGGACACACACACAGACACACACAGAAACATAGATCCCTTGAATTTATAGATAGATAATGCTATGCATGGTGTTGTTTATTATATTAATATGTTGTATTATTGTATGATATGGGTGGTGGCTCCGCCTTTCCGGTTCCGCCATCACCTAGGGTGTAAAGGGCTGATGCGGAAGAGGCACAGCCTCTCTGACCACCTCTCTGCCTAGCGGGAGCGCCTGTTAGTAATACTGTGAGTCATATAATAAAGTCCTGTTCAGTTCACCACTCGCCTCATTATTGTGCCACGCTTTATGGACATAACATTTGGCGACAAGGATAAAGTATGGATGTGGGCGTGTCGTCTTTTTGGCCATTTTTGGAGACTCCAGGGGAGCCTCCACTGCCTTGGATGAGGTGTTTCGCCGCATTTCAGAACTATCTGGTGGCACTAAATATCGTCGAACTGAAGAAGGTACGAGCAAGTGCAATTTTGGTCCATAATTTGGACATGGAAGGACAACGTATCCTTTCTACTTTGGGAGCTAGCGATAGCATTGATGACATGATTGAGCGAATGGTGCGACATTTTCACCTGCCTACAAACATCATCGTCAGGAGGATCCAGTTTTGGTAACGCATCCAGCAGGCCAGCGAGTCGGTGCAGCACTACGTTGCAGACCTATGGCAGCTGGCTGGGGACTGCCAGTTTGGGGAGTTGGGAGAAGAAATGGTCCGCGACCAGCTGGCAGAGCACACGCTGTGGTCGTCAGCTCGTTTGAGATTGCTTATACACTCTGGTGAATTAACTTTAGCCACAGCTGGGGAAATAGCCCAACAGTGTGAAGCGGCGGACAAGTTATCACACAACCTCGGTGAGAGAGCTACACTATGCCGCCATGACTCACAATCGATGACGCAGGTTGTGGATCCGGACAGCGAAGACAGGGAGCAAAAAGAATGTGCTGCAGCTGTAAAGATGAGGTCCGCCCCTGGATCACCCAAACGTTCGGGTTGTGGGTCCACGAAGCACCAGTACAAGGCTAGAGAGTGTCCGGCAAGAGGTAAACGCTGTGGCAAGAGTGGACTCCTGCATCACTTTGCCAGGGCCTGTAAAACGTTTGAGCGAGGGGAACGGCGACACAAAGCGGACACCCCTGCTCCAATTCCCACGGTTATCCACACTGTTTCCCCGGACACCGACGGCCGTATGTATTGTATGGTGGAACTTGATGGTGTGGAGGTACCATTATTGGCTGACATGGGCACAGTGTGGTCGGCGTTGAGTTGGCCCACCGTGAAGAGGTTTTTCCCATACCACCAGCTGAGAGGTCATTTAAAGGCATTATGCAGCTATGGAGGAAGGAGGCTGCCCATTGTGGGTTCGGTGGAGCTGACGGCTCGTTACAAGTCATCGGTGGTCGCCAACCTGAAGTTTATTGTGACTGGCATTGGCGAAAATGTGATGGGCTGCGATGGGTTTTCCATCACCAGGGGCGTTGGCGAAGAGTGGTCGGTCTGTAGTTTATGGGACCGACCGATGCCAGCAGTGATGGATGATGCAGTATGGGACGAACCTCGGCCTAGTAATCTGGAAAGTGAACAGGACCAACCCCATCCAGGGCCATCGCGGGAGAGTTCCTGCACTAGAGCCCAAGTTACCCTAGTTGAGGGAGCTGGGCGGCACCGTGGGACGCCCGTGACGGTGGATGGAGCCAAGTGGCTGACTCATTCTGTTTCTGGAGTTCAGCTGGGAGGTACCGAGAAGCAGGGGGTCACAACGGCTTTGCCGGCATCTAAAATGAAAGCAAGCGGGGCAGGACTAACTGGCACGGTTAAACGACGGGCCACGCAGGAACACTGGAAGCCGAGCAGGGCTCCTCTGGGGGCTGCTGATTTGGTCCGAACCAGAGCAGAGGACCAATTGAGAGGAGCCCACAGGCAGTGGAGGAGACAAGAGGACCAGGTGTGGCTACAGGTGGTGGCTGTCCAGGAGGACGGTTACCTGCAGCTGACAGATGGTACGGAGAGACACCCCAACAAGCTGTGGCGTGTTTATGAGGAAGGTGAGGCACTTCAGTACCGGCGTGGGTCATCCCCGGGTGCCAAGAAGAGGCGACGCTCTGGTTGGGACCCGCCTGACAGGTCTCTGGGGGGATGAGCTCTCCACTGAGTGTGACTGATGAGTTAAAGGGGGCAATATGTTTACGGTGTGTTATTATTGATTGCCCATGTGAAAGAGGAAAAACCCGTCGTGTTTGTGTTAACATGTTTGTCGCCCCCGACAGACTGCTATGATGATGATGACGATGTTTGGGGGTTTGTTTTAGTGTGTGAATTGCTAAATATTAATGTGTGCATTGTTCTGGTTACGTAGGCAGTATGTGAATATGGTTAATACACAAAATTACTATGTGAGCTGTCCATGGTGCTGAGTGATTGTCTGACGTGTTTAGCACATGGGGCTGTGGTGTGGGCTGCCCAGGTTGTGGGGTTGATGTGTATACTGACATTTACGGTGATTAAGTGGTTTATTGAATTCAAGTTTGAAGGTATAACCTGTGTGTATATATGTTTGTGGGACTGTTTTATGTTTACAGTAGGAACACGGCAATCTTTCTTTCTTTCTTTCTTTCTTTTTTTCTTATGGACTATAGTATAACAAAGATGGCAGAATAATCCATCAATAGTCCATCAGCATGTCCTCCATCAATGGAGGACATGCTAATACAAACGAACCTGAGATGGCTTGGACATGTTGAGAGGATGGACCACCTGCATCTCCCTTGGCAGTTACTCTACTCACAGTTATGCGAGGGCAAACGCAATCAGGGTAGACCAAGGCTCAGATTTCAAGACACTGTACAAAGAAATTTGAAGAAGTTGGATATAGACAGGAGTTCCTGGCAGCGGAAGGCTAAGGACAGAGCTGCGTGGAGGAATATGATCAGACCTAAATGAAACAGTCATTGTCGCCCACGACAGACTGCTATGATGATAATAATGATGACGAGTATAACAAAGATAGCAGAATAATTTTTTTTTTTTTTTTGTTACTTATTTGTACCCGTAGGTAGACTTGGTTTGCAGTCTGGTGACAAGCCACCGGCTGCTGGTCGCTGCGTGCGCGAGCGCCCTAAACCTACATGTTTTTGGTGTGCGGGAGGAAACCGGAGAAATCCCGGAGTAAACCCGCGCAACACGGGGAGAACATGCAAACTCCACACAGCTCACTGTTGGTCGGGGGCTGGGATCGAACCCACGATCTCATGATCCCCGCGATCCCCCGGCCGAGGGTAAAACTGTGCTGCCACAGTGCTAAACCACTGCGCCACCGTGCAGCCAGAATAATACGTCTGGCTGTGTGGGGGTCGGACAGTAGTCCACCTGTCCCCCTCTAGTTATAGTTGTTTGTGTGTGCATGGATAGGCCTTATTACCTTGTTTATTGGTAGAGTGTGATTCGGGCACTAAATTTGGGAGGGTCTAATTGGTGTGCATCCATTTTGGACTTTTTTTGAAGGGGGGGATGTGGTGTTGTTTATTATATTAATATGTTGTATTATTGTATGGTATGGGTGGTAGCACTGTGGCAGCACAGCAACTCACCCTTGGCCGGGGGATCCTGGGTTCGATCCCAGCCCCCGACCAACAGTGATCTGTGTGGAGTTTGCATGTTCTCCCCGTGTCTGCGTGGGTTTACTCTGGGATTTCTCCGGTTTCCTCCCACATGCCAAAAACATGCAAGTTAGGTTAATTGGCATCAAACTGGGGATTCTAAATTGTCCTTAGGTATGACTGTGAGAGTGAATGGTTGACTGTCTCTCTGTGTTGGCCCTGCGGTGGACTGGCGATCTGCCCAGGGTGTACCCTGCCTCTCGCCCAAAGATGCTGGGATAGGCTCCAGCCGCCCGCGACCCGAAAAGGATTAAGCGGAAGAAGATGAATGAATGAATGGGTGGTGGCTCCGCCTTTCCCGTTCCGCCGCCACCCACGGTATAAAGGGCTGATGCAGAAGAGGCACAGCCTCTTTGACCACCTCTCTGCCTAGCGGGAGCATTTGTTAGTAATATTGTGAGTCATATAAAAAAGTCCTGTTCAGTTCACCACTCGCCTCATTATTGTGCCACGCTTTATGGACATAACACTATGATCTGTTAATGGAGCACTGGATAATGACACCTGAAACATATTTTACTATTGCAGGGGTTGCTGACCATAAATCTATTCTGGATTTACAACTGCCATTCTCTTTAAACCATGAAAATTGTTTGATATCCGGATTTTTGTCTCTCCAAATATCTATTAAATTATTTGAATTAGCAAAATCAAATAAAATATGATTCCATTGATTAATGTTGTATCTAGGAGGACATCTATCCTGCCGTTCATTAGGTGCCAGATTAAAATCTCTGCCTATCAGGATACAGTCTGTGTGGTATAATTTCTTGTACGCAATGATAACCTCTGCTATTTTTGACAATAATGCCTTATTTTGGTTACCATTAGCATACCTATAAATATCAAGTCAATATGACAAAGCTTCTTCCTCTCTCTCTCTCTCTCTGAGTGGGTGTGGTCGTGAGTGCGAGCTGAGAGCGTGTGACAGCGTGAGTGAATTATCTCAAACTTTTCTCTATCTTTTGGTGTTTAAGGTGTTTTTTTGTTAAATAATCTTAATTTTTGTTGTTTTCTGTAGCTGGGGTGGGGTAGGCGTTTTGGGAGGGGGGTTTCTGCTGCCAGCTCTGCTGGTCAGCATGGTTTTGGAGCGAGGCTCCGGTTTTGAGCAGCTGACACGCCGCCATGCTGTCAAACTGACACCGGCTGTCAGCTGCTCGGTGGAGGAATGTAGTCTGGCTGTGGGGGAGCTGGTCGGTTATGAAAGTGTTAGATCAGCTTCTAGAATGAATAGTGCCGTGGTGATTTTCCTCGATAGTGTGGAAAAAGTTAACCGGGTAGTGGAGAGCGGGGTTGTGATTAAAGACACACTGGTTCCTGTTCTGTCTCTGGTGAATCCCGCGAAGAGAATTACCATCTCAAATGTCCCACCATTTTTAAAGAACGAGCTGTTGGAGAAGGAGCTGTCGAGACACGGGCAGCTTTTGTCCCCCATTAAGCACATCCCTCTCGGTTGTAAGTCCCCGCGTTTAAAGCATGTCATGTCTTTTAGGCGACAGGTGCTCATGATTTTAAAGAATAGCGAGGAAAGCCTCAACCTCGTGTTTAAATACCGGATTGACGGCTTTGATTATACCATCCACGTCACCTCTGATAATATGAAGTGTTTCGGCTGCGGAATGGAGGGACACTACTATCACTACTATCACTTAATCTTATCCTACACTTTATTACATGTATAGTTTATTTCTCTTATCTTATCATGTTTAATGTTGCAGCATTGTACCGAGACAAATTCCTAGTTTGTGTACTACATGAACAATGGCAATAAACCTGATTCTGATTCTGATTCTGACACTTGATTCGATCGTGCCCTCAGGGAGTGGGGGGTGATCACTCGGGGGGGGCCGCTAGTGCGGCCTCGGGGCCGTCTGGCGGCGGAGCGGCTTTGCCGCCCTCCGAGGCTGACGGCGCGGTAGCGCCGTCGGGCGTTTCGGCCGGAGCCGCAGGGCCGTCTGGCGGCGGCGCTTCGGCCGAGGCCGCGAGGGTGTCTGGCGGCGGGGCGGCTTCGCCGCCCTCCGCAGCCGGCCTGTCGATCATAACTGAAACGGCAACAACAGTTAAAGCACATCGCGGGGCTGCTGCACAGACCAACATTGCAGACAAGGGTGATATTACCGAGAGGGATCACGCTGAGGGTCAGACAGAGGAGCCGAATGAGGCCCAGGTAGATGGTGGGACCAGAAAGATGAATATAAAAGCACAGCACAGGGTGAGCGAAAGACAGGAAGAGACAGCTACCAGGGTGGCTGAGTCAGTGTTGGAGGATGAGGATGACATCGAATTAGATGAAGAGTTATGTAAAACCTCCATCAAGCGGAAGAATTTGGAAACCAAACAGCAGAGGAGCAAAGTAAAAAGGGTTGTCAAAGACAGTTCTGAGGTTTCTCTATCTCAGCCAGATTCTTATGCTGGGTCTGAGATAGAGAGTGATGGTGAAAGCAGTGATGATGTGGCCAGTGGAGGCGGTTACCCCTTCACAAAAATACAGAAGTTTTTGCAGGACACTAAGGGGGTCAGAATGGTTAAAGTTGAAAGCTTCTTCCCTGATCTAAAACGCTTTGTTGACTCTGCTCGGGCCTACATGAAAAATAGGGGAGAGCTTGAGCAGGAAAGTTTCACTGATCAGGAGATCTACAGACTAAAAAAGCTTGTACTAAAAGTTAAGAACCAAATTGCCCAGGATGATTAGTCTTTTATCGCTCATTCTTTCTTTTCTGTTTTTATATTGGCTTTGCCCTCTTATATACATGTGTAGTTTTAATTTTGGCACACTCAACATCAATGGGGCAAGAGAAATGTCCAAGCGAGCGTGTGTTTTTACTCTTGCAGAATGCAAGAAAATTAATGTTCTGCTTGTTCAGGAGACTCATAGTTCTGAGGACAATGCTGCTGACTGGAGGAGGGAATTTCAGGGTGAAATTATTTTTAGTCATAGAAGCAGCAAATGTGGTGGGGTGGGTATTTTATTTTCTCGAGATTTTATTCCACTTTCTTATGACATTGATGAGATAATTGCAGGCCACATTTTAAAAGTTCGAGCTGTTTTTGAGAATGTGAAAGTTGTTTTTATAAATGTGTATGCTCCAACCGTAGGCACAGAAAGATTGGCCTTTTTAAATATTTTAGATGATACGATCAAAAATTGCAGTAATGATGACTTTTTATTTGTGGGAGGTGATTTTAATTGTACAGAAAATCCTCTTATGGATAGGAATCACCCAGAGCCACATGCTGCATCCAAAAGAGTTTTAAAAGGTCTCATAGAAGCTCATGATCTGTGTGATGTGTGGAGAAATTTTCATGGCAAGGCTAGACAGTACACGTGGAGCCATAGAAAGGACAATATTTTGTCCTTAGCTAGACTGGATAGGGTTTACAGTTTTAAGCACCATTTTAGCATTTTTAAAAGTGCTTTTATAGTCCCTGTTGGCTTCACAGATCATTCCCTGGTTCAGTGTTGTGTTTTTATCAAGAATATAAAGTGCAGTAGTGCATACTGGCATTTTAACACGTCACTTTTATCGGATAACAGTTTTAAAACTGCTTTTATGTTTTTTTGGAGTAATTTTAAATTGACAAAATCTAATTTTAGTTCTTTGCAGCAGTGGTGGGATGTAGGGAAGAGCCAAATAAAGAATCTGTGCCTACAGTATACTCGCAATGTCTCTGGAGACTTGGCCAGGTCTGTCAGGGACCTGGAGAGAGAAGTAGTGGAGCTGCAGTCTTTGGCAGGCTCCACAGGAGAAAGAGGACATTTTGAGGCCCTCAATGGCAAAAAGTCTGTTCTAACTGACCTACTGGGTGTGGCTGCCAGGGGCGCTGTGGTACGCAGTAGGTTCCAGAACATCGCACTAATGGACGCTCCATCTCATTTTTTCTTTGGTCTGGAGAGGAAGAATGGTCAGAGGAGGATGATCCACTCTCTCAGCTCCGAGGACGGGCGGCCGATCCATGAGTCTGCGGAGATCCGTCGCTTTGCAGTTGCTTTCTACAAGGATCTCTTTAAGAAAGAATTTGTTGAGAATCCACATGCACTGAGTCATTTTTTGACGGACTTGCCAAAAGTGATGGCTGGCGTGAATGCGGAGCTGGAGAGCGGGATCACTCTGCAAGAACTGGCAGTGGCTGTCCAGTCTCTTCAGTGTGGAAAAGCCCCAGGGATAGATGGCCTACCAGCGGAGTTCTACAAGGCGTTCTGGTCTGAGATCTGTGAGGACTTGCTGGAAGTACTGTCTGACAGTCTGCGGAAGGGTCACCTGCCCCTAAGTTGTAGGAGAGCAGTCCTCACCCTCCTTCCAAAAAAAGGCGACTTGAAAGACATTAAGAACTGGCGTCCGGTGGCCCTCCTCTGTACTGACTACAAAATTCTCTCCAAAGTGTTGGCTACCAGACTGAGGAAGGCGATGGAGCAGGTCATCCATGTAGACCAGACCTACTGTGTACCTGGTAGGTTGGTTACAGACAACATTTTTTTAATTCGTGATGTTTTGGACCTCTCCAGCTCATTGGTCAAAGAACTTGGTCTTATTTCAATAGACCAAGAAAAGGCGTTTGACCGAGTTGAACATCCATACCTTTGGCAGACATTAGAGGCCTTTGGTTTCAGCTCAGGGTTCATCGCCATGATCCAGGCTTTGTATAGAGACCTTGAGAGTATTCTTAAGATTAATGGTGGTTTGAGTGCTCCTTTCAAAGTTGAGAGGGGTGTCCGACAGGGCTGCCCCCTCTCAGGTATGCTGTACTCTCTTGCCATTGAGCCCCTCCTTTGTAAACTAAGGCAAGGCCTCACTGGTTTTAAAGTCCCCAACTCTGACTCTGTTTTTAAAGTGTCTGCCTATGCTGATGACGTTGTTGTTTTTACAAGAAATCAAAACGATGTAGACTACCTTTTAAGAACTGTTAATCTTTTTGGTGAGTGCTCCTCAGCGAGAGTGAATTGGGGTAAGAGTGAAGCTGTTGTGGTGGGGGGGAGACCACAAAAAATTGCCCTACCTGGTGGCCTCTCGTGGACACAAGGTGGTTTTAAATATCTTGGTGTGTTTTTAGGAAATCAGACTTTTACTGAGAAAAATTGGGAGTGTTTTTTAGAAAAAACTGAAGGAAGACTAAAAAAATGGAAATGGATTCTGCCAAACTTGTCCTTCAGAGGTCGTGTTTTAATTATCAACAACTTGATTGCTTCAATGCTGTGGCATCGACTGTCTTGTCTGGACCCTCCACCCAATTTGCTGGCCAGAGTACAATCTATAGTCGTGGACTTTTTCTGGGACCGTCTTCACTGGGTTCCACAGAGTATCCTGTTATTACCGAGGGAAGAAGGTGGTCAAGGGCTAATCCATCTGGCCAGCAGGGGGGCTGTCTTTCGCCTGCAGTTCATTCAGCGACTGCTGAGTGGCCCCCTTGACCTTGTGTGGAGACCTATTGCCAGGGCTGTCCTGGCTCGCTGTGGAGGGCTTGGACTAGAGGAGTCGCTGCTTTTAATGGATTTAAGGGGCCAAAAACTCCCAGAACTTCCCCAGTTTTACCAAAGTGCTTTTAAAATCTGGGGACTTTTTAAAAAGAACTCTCCCCAGGCTTCCTTGTCGCCTTTCTGGCTTTTAAAGGAACCACTTGTGTTCGGGACCCGTTTTGATGTGGGCAATGTTTTAGGACCTTCTGTTTTAAAAAAGTTTATTTTTGCAAAGGTTACAACGCTGGGACATTTGGTGAATTTATGTGGTCCTAACTTGGACAATGCTGTTGCCCTGTGCTCTGCTCTTGGCGTCTCTTCAGTCAGAGTTATAATGAACTTGTTGAAAGATTGGAGAGACTGCCTGTCTGCAGAAGAACACTCTGCTATTGTTTTACACTGCGAAAACTCTGTACAAACTGCTGATGAACCTTTTCCTTTTAGTATTTTATCTCCTGATTTTAAAGATGGCACTGGTGTGTTTTTAAACTCTGAGCACATTGACATTTGTGACTCTCCTGGTAAAAAAATGTATGGACTTTTGGTGAAAATTCTAAATGTGAATAAGTTAAAAGGTCGAGCTGATACACCATGGAGGAAACACTTGGGTCTGGGTCCTGAGGTGAGGCCTGCCTGGAGAGCACTCTATAAACCACCATTAACTAAGAAGGTTGGAGACCTACAATGGCGCGTTTTACATGGTGCTGTGGCTGTAAATGCTTTTATCTCTCTTTTAAACCCAAATGTTGTTGAGGTTTGTCCATTTTGTCCTCAGAAAGAAACTGTGTTCCATTGTTTTCTGGACTGTAACAGACTGCAATTGTTGTTTGTTTTTTTGGGGAAGCTGTTTTATCTGTTTGGAGAAGTCTTTTCCCAGCAGATTTTTATCTTGGGCTTTCCATATAGACAGAGGACTAAGAAAAAGAGTGAACTCTTAAATTTCATCCTGGGTCAGGCTAAAATGGCTATTTATGTTAGTAGGAAAAGAAAAATTGAACAACTGCTGGATTGTAATGTAAAAGACATGCTGGTTGGCATGATTAAGGCTCGAATAGTGATTGATTACAATTACTATCATCTGATGCAGAATGTTGAAACCTTTGAGGCTATGTGGTGCTTTAAGCACATCCTGTGTTGTGTTAAGGAGGGGAAAATTATCTATGGTATAATCCTGATGTAAGAAGCAAGTTTTTTGTTTTAGTTTTCCTTGTTTGGTTACTTGTGTCTTTGATTTCTTGTCAGTGAGACATTTTTCTTTTCCATTGCTTCTTTTAGTTGTTTTAGTTGTTGTGTTTTTCTGTTGAATTTGTGACAATAAAGGTGTGTTGAAAAATCTCTCTCTCTCTCTCTCTCTCTCTCTCTCTCTCTCTCTCTCTCTCTCTCTCTCTCTCTCTCTCTCTCTCTCTCTCTCTCTCTCTCTCTCTCTCTCTCTCTCTCTCTCTCTCTCTCTCTCTCTCTCTCTCTCTCTCTCTCTCTCTCTCTCTCTCTCTCTCTCTCTCTCTCTCTCTCTCTCTCTCTCTCTCTCTCTCTCTCTCTCTGCCCAAGGTACTGGTGTAGTTAAAAAAAAAATCCTTTCAGATTATTGCTTGCAGCTGCAGCATAAACGGTCTCATCCTGCAGCAGGACAAACATATATGTAGTGGGATGAAGCCGGCGTTGAATGTGCAGTTCATGGCTCTGCTATTAGAGTGATATTGTTAATTGGTGAGGAGGGAGAATGTTTTTTAAAACTATAATTTTATACTTATCATTATCATGTTTGGTGTGGATAGTCCTTTACCCTCTAAATATGTATTGTTAATGGACTGGTCCAGGGGTGTTAAATATCTCACTGTGGACCAAAATCTGTCTGCCAGGGCATCCAGATTTTCTCAGTGAATTTGCAGCTTTCTTTCTAGTAAATTTCTGATCTTTTTTAACTGATTAAAATTGTTCATGTAAATTTGAGACATTTTCCGCCTTAAGATGAAACTTTTTTCCTCATCAGTTTTTTATTCTTTCTCTTCTCTTTTCTGGTGAAAACAGGTAGTGTCCATTTTAGTTCAATCTAGCAGCAACTACTAATGACAGTTCAGCCTGAAGGGATGTCCCAATTAATATGGGTCATTTTCAGCCCTAAAGGGCCACGAGGTAGGGGACAAATGAGAATTAGGACGACCGTTCTCACATTGCAAATATTTTTCTCTCCTGTTTTACAGTATTTACTGCTGTTCATAAATAGACAGTGTTTCTATTTTTTATGTATGTAGTATAAGGGTCATTTACATTTAAAGAGGTTGTAAATTTAGTTCAAGTAAATTTTAGCATACAATAGTCAAATTCAGTCATATTAAACATAATTTTCCAACCACAAAATTGTGGCTAGTGGAAAGGCTGAGCGGTGAGTAACTTTGGAAAATTCCTAGCCACAGTGGCTGGTGAGCAAAAAAGTTAATGTCAAGTCCTGATTCCTTTTCATATTGTTAGGAAGGAGTTAGCAAAGACAGCTAGTAGCAGACGTAGCATTGTCAGTCAACCACTGTGCTGTATTTGGATATGAGAGAAAGAAGCTGTTGTTTTGATATGAGCAAAATATTAAAGCCAAGCTGTCACTGTTTCTATGTATCATCACATACCATGTTCACTCACTAGAAGCCAGGGAGGAGATGTATAAAAGATGATAACTCTAACAAAACTAGAAAAGCACTCAGAGAGCGCATACCTCCGGCAAGGCTCCTTCAGTCTCTCATGGATCACCTCCAAAATGTAATGGGTTTGTGTGTAGGCCTAGAGCCACTTGTGGTGAAAATTGCATCAAAGTCTGTCTATCAGTTTTGGAGTATTGTTGCTGACGCACTGTGAGAAGATAAGAGCCTTGGCTGAGGTATGCTTTCTCAGATCATCACCAAAATATAATGGGTTCCTCTCTAGCCCAAGAACCACCTCTGGTGAAAATTTCATCAAAATCCATGCAGCAGTTTTTGTGTAATCCTGCTGCACAAATACAAACAATGCCCTTGGTGGAGGTATGCACTCTCAGAGCATCACCAAAATCTAATCATCTGTTCCCCGTGCCATTACACACCTTTCCTGAAAATTTCGTCAAAATCCGTTCATAGCTTTTTGAGTTATGTTGGTAATAGACAGACAGAAAGACAAACAGACAAACTGCAGTAAAAACATTACCTCTATGGCGGAGGTAATAATAGGCCCTGTGATGGACTGGCGATCTGTCCAGGGTGTACTCTCGCCCAAAAGATGCTGGGATAGGCTCCAGACCCCCCGCGACCTGAAAGGATTAAGCGGAAGAAGATGGATGGTTGGATAGATGGATAATAATAATAATAATAATCACAAACTGCTCAAGTAGGTTCATTTTGTCTTCTTTTAATTATTTATCTTTTGTTCTTATTAAAGACAAGAATAGAAAGGAGATGTATTTACCTTCTTAACATGTTTCGACTGTACACTGCAGCCTTCGTCAGAAGAGTCAGCTGATTGCTGCCAGGTGACATTTATCAGCTGATTTTCATAGGCGGGGCCAGCTCAGCAGATCTGTCAGATCCACCGAGCCGGCCCCGCCTTCCGCCGTCAGATGGTCTCTGGAGAATGTGATCCCAGGCGTGGGAAAGCATAAAGGCCCCCTCATCTCGGTTCATGGTGTCTTTTCCCCGCTTCCTGATTTCTATGGCCTCCTTGATCCAGCGTTTGTGTCTGTTGCTCTCTGATCCAATAATTTTTGCGTTGTCCCAGTCCATGATGTGATTATTTCTTTTGCAGTGATCTGATATTGCTGATTTTAATGTTTCTTGTTCTGCCTTTTCTTGGCACCATAGCCTTTCTGGACATGAAAATCCACCACAATGATGACGGCAGCATAAAAAATCACAGTCTACAGGAAACTAACCCACACAGATCAATACCTACTATGGACATTGGAACACCCCACAGCACACAAGCTATCAGTTGTCAGGACGTTATATGAACGGGCCACCATCATCACAGACCAAGAAGACAGACAGGAGGAGGAAAACCACATAAAACATGCACTTATATGCTGCCAATATCCAGTATGGGCCATAAACAAAGGGAAACAGCAAGTCAAAAACAAAGAAAACAAACAGGAAATAAGACAAAGTAGAAAAGCCAAAATCAAAAACAAGGACACCATAAATATACCATACATACGAGGGATCACGGAACCAATTCAAAGGATCATGAAAAAATACAAAATAAACACAGCAGTAAAACCACACAAAAAAATAAGACAGTTGTTAGTACACCCCAAGGACAGAATAGAACAAGACAAAAAATGCAATGTAATATATGAAATATCATGCAGATCATGCAACAAAACCTACATTGGAGAAACTGGAAGATTATTCACCACAAGAAAAAAAGAACACCAGAAGGAATGTGAGAAGGAAACACAAGGACGACTCACAAGATCACAAAAAGAAAAGGCAGAACAAAAAACATTAAAATCAGCAATATCAGATCACTGCAAAAGAAATAATCACATCATGGACTGGGACAACGCAAAAATTATTGGATCAGAGAGCAATAGACACAAACGCTGGATCAAGGAGGCCATAGAAATCAAGAAGCTGGGAAAAGACACCATGAACCGAGATGAGGGGGCCTTTATGCTTTCCCACACCTGGGATCACATTCTCCAGAGACCATCTGACGGCGGAAGGCGGGGCCGGCTCGGTGGATCTGACAGATCTGCTGAGCTGGCCTCGCCTACGAACATCAGCTGATAAATGTCGCCTGGCAGCAATCAGCTGACTCTTCTGAGAAAGGCTGCAGTGTACAGTCGAAACATGTTAAGAAGGTAAAGGCATCTCCTTTCTATTCTTGTCTTTAATAAGAACAAAAGATAAATAATCACAAACTGTATTAGAATATACAGGATGGTGTTTGTGTGTGTGTGTGCGTGCGTGCATGCGTATGTGTAAAAAGGGTGGCTGCGTGGAGGTGGTTGAGCTCATTGGGTGCTCAGCACCCTTAAAGCTCTGATCCTAGAACGGCCCCTGCTATTGACTCATTCAGTCATCCTACAATAAAACTGCTGTAAAAACTGACTTAACCCTGGTGCTCCCCATGATGATGGTGATGGACAGGCTTTACTGAGGGTGTAATTTTAGGCAAACAAAATGTAATCAAACCATTACAGCAGTGTTTCTTCTTCATCATATCCACCTTGTTCCTGGGGGTACCACTGTAGGAACGATTATGAGCGGAGCATTTAAAATAGCGTTTTTAAAAAGTTTTTCAAATTTATTTTAATGTATAGTCCACATACGTGTTTTGCACTCAAGTGGCTGTGTGGTGACACAATCGGAAATGGCACTCCACCCAGGACTTTGGAGTACTGGGGGAAGGAAAAGGAGAGATGGTAATGGGGGGAATAAATGAGACGGGTGCCAGAGCGCTAGTGGGTATTAAACTGAATAAAGATGCGCCTTCGCCCCCGCTGTGCCAGGTGTGGGATGTATTGTGGAGAGGTAAGACGCTTTTCACACCTGAGGACTCCGGGGCACGAAAGTATTGTTTTAAGCCATGCTCTGTGACATGTATATGGATGTGTCTACATGCTCTCTGACGCATGTGTCGATGTGTTCACCCTGGGTGCCAAAGGCGGGAATAAAGTGGTATAAAGGAGTTTGCTTTGGCACCCAGATTCATTCTGTTCTGTTGTTGGAGGTGAATAAAGTTCTGTGTCATCAGCTCGCGTCTCGTCTGATTCCATCCTCCACAGAAGCTAATTTCAGCACTTGTAGTTTTTGTACTTTTTGAATGTTTTGGCATAGTTCTGGTACTTGTTGCTGGCGTTTGTGGTTGTGCCATAGACTGCATAAATGGAGGCTTCTCACCAGCAATGCGTAGATGATGCACTGAAAATGGAAAAGGACTGTTCATGTGATCAGTGGTACAGACAGGACAGACACAAGAGCACAGTATGGATGTCACAGATCTGACGTTTATGTGTTATATATGTCACCAGAATGAAGGCTGCATAACATAATAACAAAAAAATAATAGTAACAGTTTGCTTCCTAAGGGGGTAACAATATAAGAAAGATATCAAACAGTTTTTTGTTTTTTGTTTTTTTTGGGGGGGTTGCATTCGTTGCACTGCCTTGGAACAATATGGACTTCAGCATGCATTCATTTTTAAATTATCACAATGAAATTCTGAACAATTGTCAGAAAATGTCTGTACGTGTAAAGTTAAATAACAAGCTTTTATGGCATGACAGCAACATGAGCATTTTTAATTTCGGGGTAAAACGAACAGCTGCAGCTGTCTGTATTTACCATGACAGCCAAACACGGTGTTGTGGCGTACGTCTGCTCTGAGGTAAATCTGATTATGTCCAACATATTTTAACAAAATGCAGCCGACTTTATTGTGGTGGAAACATTGCTATATCTCAGAGCTTTTATTTGTTTACAGCATTAGCATCTTAGCAGTGGCGCTAACAAATGGAGCTACTGTCTGCCAGGCCACTTTTTAAGGTCATCTTCCAATTCCTCCATAGTCATGGGAAGTGGTATGATTATATTACTGTTTTTGAGGCGCAAAAGGCCGTGTTCCCGCATTTTTGATGCTGAAGTCATTGTTTTTTAACAAGGAAAAGTCTCCAGTTTCAGTGACAACCATATGTTCTAAACTAGTAGCTGATGACGTCATCATGTTAAAATCCTTTGACTGAATGGTCATGGTTACAAGTCCATTGAGCATTCTAGTCCAGATGAGGTTGAATGTGAGGAAGAGTGAAAACTGTTCTGTCCCTTAGGAAAGACTCTCATTGGCCCTGTTGCTGAACACAAAGGCTGTACTTGATTGGTTGACACATCCAGCCGTGGGTGGTCTTTCACAGGATATCAGCTCTTGGACAACATGGCCGACTGTGAATAAACTTTGAGTTCTTTAAAACAAAAAAGTGTTTAACAACATCTGAGGTGAGAAATAATCGGGTCAGTTACTAAATCCGTTGTTATTTGACATCAGCAACCACTGGTTTAAACGTTCAGTATGACATCGCTACAGATGTTTGTTTTTTTTTACAAACTATGTATATTAGGAACATTGTAAACGACACTGCTACAGCTGATGCAAGAAAATGTATAAAACAAAAAGATACAGAAAGCTGCAAATGTACATAAAATATCTTTATTTTGGTGAGGAAGAGGCAGATGTGACTGACCGTGAGATTTCAGTCGACTCAAGTTGGCAGCTACTTTAAGCCATTATGTTCTCATTCCTATTTTGTATTACTGAGAATCCAGCCAACGTTCATCCTGGAACATCTCAAAGACTCCATTGACATACATTTCAATTAGGCTATGTTCACACTGCAGGTTTTAATGCTCATTTCTGATTTTTTTGCACAAATGTGAGCCATATCTGATTTTTTTAATGACAGTCTGAATAGCACACATCCAATTTTTGCACACCAGACCCAGGCCACTTTCATATGTGGTCCTAATTTGGATCCGTATCTGATATTTTCCAAAGCGACCTCAGTCTGAATGGTCATGTTGCATTTCATTCGACTTTTTCCTCATTGAAAGTGAGACAGACACTACAATTCTGCGGTGGAAGATGCGGCAAGCATGACAGACACAGCTGATTTGTGCTCTCTTTTTAATCAATTTTCATCCCTTTATCACTGGATCGTAATTTTGTCAGATCCGACTGCACAACAACTTCAGAATATGGGGCGGGGGAGGCGGGGTTGAGGCTGAAACTGTCAGACATTACAAGCGCACAGTACCAGCACATTTACGGCCCTTTTTACTGGATGCTGCAAATTCCTTTTTCCCTGTAAACAGCACACTGTCAGTCCTGGCCGCTGTAATATCTAAAATGTAAAGTTAATACCGACATGACTGTGGAGCGGAATGGCCAGATATGGGGATACAAGAGAGGGGAGTCTGTGGCGGCTTCTCCTTCCTGTGCGGAACCGGTGTACGCCGCTGGTACAGGCCAAGCCACTGATGACGTCAGTGAACGAAAGCCCTATTGTAATCGCTAGGATTATTTATTATTAACCTTATTTATACAGGTAATCCGATTGAGACACGGGGTCTCATTTTCAAGAGAGCTGTTTAATTGATCAGTTCTGTTAAAGCAGAGCTGATCACAGCAGTCATCTGGCCTGTAGAGGAATGAAGCTGGTCTCATTTATTTTGTGCATAATCATTTCTGAATGATTTTAATATTTTATTTTGCTGCACTGCATCAAGGTGAAGAAGTTCTGTCCCCCTCAATTGTTCGGGCCTCATATTTACTTTCGTAAACACAACGCTGTGTCTGACGTTACATTTTCTTCTGCGCATGTTGGTCACTTCATAGCTGTAGACCGTTGCATTTAAATTATAATGTGAACACCCGCACAAAAAGATCAGATCTCTGCAAAAAATCGGAATTGAGCATTAAGATCTGTATGTCATGGCGGCCGCTGGGCTGTCATCAGCCTCGGCTGCGCGCACACCTGCCGCCAATCATCAGCGGATCTTAAAAGCCGTCGTCTCTGATGGCTCAGCACAGATGATACTCTGCCTACTGCGAACAGCACTAATCTATCTGTGCTCGTGTGTTCCAGGGTTGCCAGGTCGCAGCAGGACTCGCTCAGCCCCAGCGGTTCCACAGCATCACACTCACTCACACCTTCACACACATTACACACCTAATTCAATAAATAGGCAGTCGTCTGCCTACTTCGCCATGCAACGCTTTACGGACTCATCCTCTCGCCAGAGCATCCATGACGCAGTCTCGCCAAACTTCGCCACGTAAGCATCAAAGTAACTTACCTCGTCAAAGTGTAATCCCCTGTGCACAGGTGGACCTCCCTGGCGGCGGACCAGTCTCCCCGAATAACGGAGCCACTCCTCCTCCTCCTCGGAACTCCTCCACCTCTCCACAGCACCAAGTGTCACCCACACCGAGCCACCGCAAGCCGCAGAGCCAGCGCAAGCCTTCCAGCGCCACCTGCAAGTAAGCAGTACTCATCATTACATCTCTGTACTGCGAACAGCACTAATCTATCTGTGCTCGTGTGTTCCAGGGTTGCCAGGTCGCGGCAGGACTCGCTCAGCCCCAGCGGTTCCACAGCATCACACTCACTCACACCTTCACACACATTACACACCTAATTCAATAAATAATTGTCAAAATAGTCTACTCATGTCAGTGTCTGTCTCCTGGGTCAAACAGCCATGTCACTGTAGTGTGATCATAGCCTTAGTTTTGCAGCATTGATAACGCTACACCCAGTGACAAGGACAACTTGGTTTGCAGTCCACTCTGCAGAGAACAGCAACGTGTTGGACTGAAGACCGGATCGTCCAGGTCTCTTGCTAGATGAAACATCCTCCTGCAGGTCAGTGATGTTTGAGTATCATTAACAATAAACCCTTCAGATTTGATGAACGGATAGGGTTTGCTGAAATGCTGTATAAATGGTGCTCACCTACATACAGTAGAGCTTTTTTCTCATCTCTGGATGACCAAAGCACTTTACAGATCCTGCTATTCACACACACATTCACACACTGATGGCGGCAGAGCTGCCATGCACAGGTGCTGGCCTGACCCACCAGGAGCAAGTTTGGGTTCAGTGTCTTGCTCAAGGACACTTTGACATGCAGACTGCAGAGAAAGTGAGAATCAAACGACTGACCCTCCGATCAGCAGTCGGCTACACTAACCTGTGCTGCAGCCATCCCATAAGGAACTCAAAACTACTATTAAAGTATCATAGCAGTCAGATCTGACCATTTAAAAATGTGCTTTATATATTTGTTTTTCCATTTAATTCAGTTACAGAGCTAAAAGTTTTTTAATATATTATAAAGTCAAAAATGCAAATATTTGATTTCATTTTTATTCATCAGTTTTTACAGGAGTTTAGTTTATTTTTTCTTTCCACAAAACAACAAAACAAACACCAGTAAACATCATCATTACCTAACAAACATCAGCACTATATTATAATTACCATCAAGTCACAGAAAGAAAAGCGTGTAGGCAGAAGTAGAGCTTATAAATACCTACCCCATTTACTTAATAAAACTTATCGAACCATGAAATTATACAACTAAAGACCTTGATTTATTAGGACAGGCAAAAGGAGAATTTATAAATAATTAAATTAAACAAATAAACAACCAAATTAACAAAAACATCGGGCATTTCACTGTAATTTAAACATACATCTTGCCAACAAAGGGTTTTAACAGTTTTTTTTTTTTTATTTAAGTTTTTGTAAAGGGTATACAGGTCATTACAGCATTGCATTATTTACATTTTCATCACGTTCCCTTCTTTTTTGCTATTTGACAACATTGGAAGAATAAATATTACAACACCCCTTTTTTTTTTAAAGTGAAAGGAAAAAGTGAAATTAAAGCGAATAAAACAAAACAAAACAAAAGAGCAAAAAACAGACAGAAAAATAAAAATAAATGGTTAAAAAAATAAAAGAGCATCTAAGTAGCGTTGGAATAAAGAGCAGAGCCATTATTGAAATGGTATTTGTCAAAGATTAGATCTAATGGAAGACACATATGCGATCCAGGGTTGCCAAAAGTTCAAGAACCCATCCATGTCCTGTCTCGGTGCGAATGTCAGCTTTTCCATCGAGTAAATGTCTTGGATCACATTAATCCAATCTTCAGGTGTAGGACAGTCCTTCAACATCCATTTTTTAGTTAGGGCTTTTTTGCTTGCCAATATTAAAACAGTGAATAAGTATTTTTCTCCTCGTCTTTCCAGTGAGTCCGGTAGTAAACCCAAATACAAAGTTACAAAAGAAAAGGGGACTGTTATTTTGAATATTTTCCCCAATATTGTCTGTACATTGGTCCAATATTGGTGGATAACTGGGCATGACCAAAACACATGAAAATGATTTGCAGTCTCTTCACCACACAAGCGCCAACAATTCAACCCCTTACGAGTAAATTTGTTTTGTGCAGGTGTTCTGAAAAATCTTACCAAATTTTTCCATCCAAATTCTTTCCACTGCAGGGATGAGGTACTTTTCCATTGCTGTTTATTTAGCTTTTCCCATATTTCCAGTTGTAAAGTGAAATTCCCCTCGTTTTCCCATATCTCTTTTATATATGATGTGTTGTCTCCTTTCAAGTCTTGAAGACCTTGGTATATTTTAGAAATGTATCTGATCCCTGGGATCCCTTTATATGCCAATAAGAAGACATTCAGAACACCTGACTGGGCCCTATCCAAATCCTCCTTTTTAAGTATATTGTTTATGTGGTGTCTAAGCTGAAAGAACCTGTAAAGGTCTTGATTTATTAGACCTTGTTTTTCAAATCTTCAAAACTTCTTAAAATTTGCCCTTTAAAAAAATCGTAATATTTTATCAGTCCGTTCTCTTTTCACTTTTTAAATCTAGTGTCTGTTTTATTAGGAGTAAAGTCTTGATCATAGGCAATCCATTGCAGAAATCGATAGGGCTCTTTAGTATGATTCTCTCTGACTATCTTAAACCAAATTTTTAGTGGGGTCTCTATCCACGGGTTAGTGTTATTCAAAAGTATAGGTAAGGCATTGTTCCCTATTATTGCCTGTAGGGGGATGTCACTTGTTATTTGGCATTCCATCTCCTTACATTGTGCAGTGTAGACTGGGTTACATATCTCTACTAAAGTTTTAATTTGTGCGGCTTTAAAATAGTCCCTGATATTTGGCAGCGCAAGCCCACCTTTGTCTTTGTTTAGCTGTAGGGTTCTATATCTGATTCTAGGTCTCTTGCCCTGCCATATGAATCTTGAGATCCTTCTGTCCAGTTCTTGCCATATTTTTTTGGGAGGTTCTACTGGTATTGTTTGGAAAAGGTATAGAAGGCGTGGAAGTATATTCATTTTGACTGCTTCAATTCTTTGTGCAGTACCCAAGAATGGTATCATATTCCATCTTGCTAGATCAGATTTTATTTTAGCCACCAGTGGATCATAGTTTAGTGTTATAATTTTGTTGAGTTGTTTCGGGATATTGACCCCCAGATATTTCATAGATTCCATCTCCCAGTTAGTATTGAGTTTGCTTAGTGAATAATGATTTGGGTCATAGTTGAATGTTAAAACTTGGGTTTTATGCATGTTTAATTTGTACCCCAATAAATCTCCATACTCTGAAAAAACTGAGATTAGTTCTGGTAAAGAGATGTCCGGCTGCCCCAGGTATATTAAAATGTCATCAGCAAAGAGTGCTATTTTATGTTCCTTCTGACCAAGTGTAATACCCTGAATTTTTTGATTCCATCTTATCCATTGGCTCAGAGGTTCTATGAAGATTGCAAAGAGCAGTGGAGACAAGGGGCAGCCCTGGCGACATCCTCTTTCCAGCTCAAAAGATGATGATAAATTACCGTTAATCTTTATTTTAGCTGTTGGTTTTTTTTATATAGTGCCTGGATAGTTCTAATGAAGTTGTTATGAAAATTGAAACTGGATAAGATTCTGTATAGGAAAGACCAATCAACCGAATCGAATGCTTTTTCAGCATCTAATCCCAATATGACTGCATTTAAGTTATATTTTTTTATATGATGAATTATGTGTAAAGTGTGTCAAATGTTGTCTTGTGTCTGTCTTTGTCTTATAAAACCTGGTTGGTCTAAATGAATTAAGTCTGTCAGTATATTTTCTAACCTTTTGGCAAGGATAGTGGTAAAAAGCTTATAGTCCTGATTTAATACACTGATTGGTCTGTAGTTGGAGCATTCTAGTTTATCCTTTTCAGGTTTAGGTATAACTGCAATGACCCCTTCTCTCCAGGAGGGGGGACTTCCCCTGTGTGGAGGACATAGTTAAATGTTTTCAGGAGGAGAGGAGATAGTTGCTGTTTAAAGGTTTTGTACCACTCTGCTGTATAGCCGTCTGCTCCTGGGGATTTGTTGGCTTTAAGTTTCATAATTGCTTTTTCCAATTCTTTGGGTTGTATTTCTGACAGTAGTGTTTTGCTTTGAGACTCAGTAAGTTGGGGAAGGTTTAATGTGTTTAGGAATGCTTCGGATGTGTTTTTATGTTTTTTGAGGGAGTATAAGTTCTTATAGTAGTTCTCGAAGCTTTTAAGAATATCCTGAATTCTGAATTTTATTTCCTTTGATACTGGGTCTCTGATTTTGTAGATTGCTCTTTCTGTTTGTTGTTTCCTCAATTTATAGGCTAGTAATTTTGCCGATTTACTGCCTGCTTCATAGTATTTTTGTTTCAGAAATGTAAGTTTCTTCTGGATTTCAATTGTGTAGATCTCATTTATTTGATTTTTAATTTCCTTAATCTTGAGCGAGTCATTAGAATGGGTATTGCCTTTGTGTTCTTTTTCTAGGTTCTTAAGTTCTGACTCTAATGTGATTAGTTTTTCTTGTCTCAGTTTCTTTTGGATTGCCAGTTTTGCAATAATCTTCCCCCTTATTACAGCTTTGCATGCATCCCACAGTATTAAAGGGGATACTTCTCCATTATCGTTTTCTTCCAAATATCTGAGAATATCTGATTCCAATTCATCTTTCAGTGGTCCTTTCAGGACATTTGAATTCAACCTCCAAGAAAATGTATTATTTGTGTACTTTTGGATACTTAAGTCCATATAGATCAGACTGTGGTCAGAGAGATCCATCAGTCCTATTTTACATGTTTTTACTCTTCCAATGTCTCTATTAAACATAAAAAAGTAATCAATCCTTGAGTAAGATGAATGTGGCGTTGAGTAAAATGTATAATCTTTTACACTGGGGTTAAAATTCCCTCCACACATCACAGATTCCCATTTCTTTTAGTAGCATTCGAGTTTTCCTACTTTGAGTGTTATTTTGATGTAGAGAATTACCTGATGCATCCCAGTATGGATTCAGTCTTAGATTGAAGTCTCCACCACATATCACTAAACCTTGGGTTTTGGTTATCATTAGGTCAAATACATTTTTATAAAATTTCCAGTTAGCCCCTGGAGGTGCATATACATTCAGCAGGGTGATATCTTCTCCCTCTAGCCGCCCAATTACCAAACTGTATCTCCCTTCTTTATCTTTGTGTTCTGATTTTTTTTTTCAAATGTAATTTTGGTTGATATCAATGTCGCTACTCCCCTCCTCCTCCCTGACTTATATGAAGATGAAGAGATCATTTTAAACCCTTGTCTATTGAGTTTAGTGTGTTCCATGTCTGTTAGGTGGGTTTCTTGTAAAAATATTATTCCTGCTTTGTCTTTTTTCATTTTGCCTAGAATCTTGGATCTTTTAACTGGATTCAGGATCCCCTTTACATTATATGAGATTATTTTGGTTACACCCTGTTTCTCCATTGTGTTGTCTTATTTAGTATAACATTGTGGTGGCCCTCTTTTATGCTACTCAGAAACTGAAAGAACATTAAGAACATAAAAAACATTAAGAACATAGTGTATAAAACTTTAAAACAAAAAACTGTCAAAAGAACTTCCTGAGCTGAGGTCTTTTTAAAGACCCTAGAAGAGCCTCAATGGAGTGTAGGCTCTGAGGGGAATTCCTCAAACTCTGTTACGTGTTGAGGGCCCTCTCTTACCCCTGTAAGTTGTCCCATGTTTTTAACGTGAATATCAGATCCTAATCCGAACTTGTAATGATTTTTTTTTTTTTTTTATGTCTATATCCTATGAAATTGTGTGCACCCTCCCACCCCCATCACAGCACAGGGCGGACCCATGTAACTCCTTCGGGCTGAGCCCGGCCGGGTCCCATGGGTGGAAACCCGGCCACCAGACGCTAGCCTTTGAGCCCCTCCCCCAGGCCTGGCTCCAGGGTGGGGCCCCGGTAACCCCATACCGGGCGGGGTACACTGAATCCTTGATATACAATTTATCATGAGAGTCTGTTGGATCGTTCTTAGTCTGGCCCTTCACCCAGGACCAGTTTGTCTTGGGAGACCCTATCAGAGGCAAATTGCCCCGGACAACATAGCTCCTGGGATCACTGGGGCACGCAAACCCCCCCACCACGATAAGGTGACGATCCATGAGGGGGATGGGGATGGCCGCCAGGGCTGCCCTTTGTCACCGATCCTATTCATAATTTTTATGGGCAGGATTTCTAGGTGCAGCCAGGGAATGGAGGGTGTCATGCTTGGTGACCACAGGATCTCACCTCTGTTGTTTGCAGATGATGTTGTCCTGTTGGCTTCATCCAGCAATGACCTACAGCTCTTGCTGGGATGGTTTACCGCTGCGTGTGAAGCGGCTGGGATGAGAATCAGCACCTCCAAGTCCGAGTCCATGATCCTCAGCCGGAAAAAGGTGGATTGTCCTCTCCAGGTTGGGGACAGGCTCCTGCCCCAAGTGGAGGAGTTTAAGAATCTTGGGGTCTTGTTCACGAGTGAGGGGAAAATGGAGCGAGAGATCGACAGACGGATTGGAGCAGCATCTGCAGTGATGCGGACGTTGTACCAGTCTGTTGTGGTGAAGAGGGAGCTTAGTTCTAAGGCAAAGCTGTCGATTTACCAGTCAATCTACGTTCCTACTCTCACCTATGGTCACGAGCTTTGGGTAATGACCGAAAGAACGAGATCGTGGATAAAAGCGGCTGAAATGAGCTTTCTCTGTAGGATTGCTGGACTCACCCTCAGAGACAGGGTGAGGAGCTCAGTCATCCGAGAGAGGCTCAGAGTAGAACCGCTGCTCCTCCACATTGAAAGGAGTCAGTTGAGGTGATATGGGCATCTGATTAGGATGCCTCCTGGACGCCTCCCATTTGAGGTGTTTCAGGCACGTCCCACTGGGAGGAGACCCTGGGGCAGACCCAGGACTCGCTGGAGAGACTATGTCTCCCAGCTGGTCTGGGAACGCCTTGGTATCCTCTCTGAAGAGCTGGAGCAGGTGGCTGGGGAGAGGGAAGTCTGGGCTTCTCTGCTTGAACTGCTGCCTCCGCGACCCGGACCTCCAGAAAAGCGGTAGAAGATGGATGGATGGATGGATGTATTCCCGGCGCTTTTTAAGAACCTCCGGGGCGTAATCATGTTCCACGAAGACTTTTCTCTCTTGGTGCATAAATCCTTTTTTCTGCCAAGCCAGTCTTATAACCTCTTGTTTTATTTTGAAATTGGAAAATCTCACCAACACCGAACGTGGGGGCGCTTCCGCCGCTGGCCTAGCGGCTAATGTACGATGGGCCTTTTCAATCTTCAAGTCGATGGTTTGGGGAATATCCAACTTCTCTCTCAATAAAGATTCCACGCATTCTGCCATTGTGTTGAAACCATCTTCAGCTCCTTCTTTCAGACCGTGAATTCTTATGTTGTCTCTTCTCAGTCTTCCTTCTTGTTCGGCTAGCTTAGCCTCTATTGTTGACTGTCTTTTGTGTAGGTCCAACACGGAATCTTCAAGCACTTTTATTCTTTCTTCTGCTTCCAAGATTGGTTCTCGGCCTGGTCCACTCTGCTGTTTGTCCTTTTTAATTCCTCTCTGAATTCATGAAATTCGGCCCAAACCTCTCGGCGGAATCGTCGTAATTCTTCAAATAGCGTTTTCAAGCTAACCTTCTTGTTAGCTACATTCAGCTTCTCGTCTTCTGAACGGAAATCTTCCGGATCAGATTCTTTGGCCGATGCGTGTCCTGGCCTGGAAAAAGCCGGTTTCTTCTGTTTTCCTTTAGGCATGATGATTTTGTCTTTTGGTTTTCACTCTTCCAAAAATCTGATAAGTCTGATTTTCAAGATATTTTCCTGGATTAGGTCTGGGAGCTTCAGCGTTAAGCTGCAATCACCATGGTGTCCAGAACGGAAGCAGCCGGTTTTAACAGTTTTTAAACACTGGTAATGTAGAACATGTTTTTAAGTTGTCATCACAGCAATTCCATAAATTTACCCCTGCAACTGAAAAACATTAGTTCTAATCTTAGGTTTGTCAAAAACACACAGTTCACGCAGGTCATATTTGCTGGTCCTTTTCTTAAACAACTTTTGGATACTTAAGGGTAATAAACCATTTTTTGTTTTTGACATGTTCCTGGGGCACAGGTTAGAGCCGTGCCCAGTTCTTCTGCCCAGTGAACATTTTGCTGTTTATTTTCTGTTATTTCTTAGTTTATTATGATGTTTTGGAATTTTGCTGTTGTATTTTCTGTTTCCGGTTTGCTTATTTTGACAGCGCTGTGCAGCTTCCGGCTGTCTATTCCTTGGGGCTGCACAGCTGTTGCCCATTGTTTACTCATGAGCTACACCTGTCTATAATGATGTGTATTTTTTTTTTTATAACTTTGATTTTTATTCATTTTTCATCATACATATTACATTCAGATCACAGTCTCTATATTTAAAAAAAGGAGCTAACCATACAGTCAAAAAGAGAGAAGAAGAAAAAAAAAATAAAAAACATAAAAGGGGGGGGACAAATGTTGGAGCATCAAGTTTTTAGTTTCCATCTCTAAATTCTTCTGGTTTTTCCAGTGTCTTTGGTTATTCTTTCAATTTCTGTCTCGTTGTTGCACTTTGTAGTGTGTCCATTTCCACCATTTTTTTTCATATTGTCCTTCTTGCATTCTTTGTCGATATGTTAGTTTTTCCATTAAACGTATATCCTCAACAATGTCTGTCCATTGCTCTTGGTCAGGAAGAACTTCTGATTGCCATTTTCTTGTGATTGTTTTTTCACATGCAATCAGCATGATTTTAACTAAATATCTGTCCTCAGCCTGTATTACATTGTCTCTTTTAAGATCACATAAATACATCAAGTTACAGTTCATTAGTATATTATATCCTAATATCCTCTGTATTGTC
Organism: Pholidichthys leucotaenia; assembly: GCA_020510985.1. NCBI lineage: Eukaryota > Metazoa > Chordata > Actinopteri > Cichliformes > Pholidichthyidae > Pholidichthys > Pholidichthys leucotaenia. The sequence goes on along the minus strand of CM035840.1, from coordinate 280,774,712 downwards.
ACATGTATAGATTTCCAGAATGATGAGATTTTGCTGCATTTCCAGAACATATGCGAGTGGTCTGCATTTTGAGCCCCACAGCCCCTCCAGCACATAGATTTGGTATTTGTGTATTTTCTTTGGATCTGTGGTGTAATGAAATAGCGAATCAGGTTTTTCCATCCAAATTCCCTCCATGTCCTTGAACTTGTTGATATGTGTTGTGTTTTCCATATTTCTTGCCAGTTTTCTTCTGTTATGTTTAAATTTAGCTCTTTTTCCCATTTCTCCTTTATATAGTTACTTGAATGTTTGTTTGCCGTAAGTTTCTGATATAGCTTTGAAATAATTCTTATTTTATTTCCTGCATACGAGCTTAAAATGAATTATATAATCTCACTCACATCTGTGTGGAGGTTATGCCTAATCTTTCTCATATAATAATCTCTCATCTGCAGATATCTGAAGAATTCAGATTTTTCTAGTTTAAATTTTCTTCTCATGTTTACAAAACTCCCAAAATCTTCTTTCCCATATTGCCCCATGCTGTGATTCCCTTGTTCACCAGATTTTTGTATCCCCTATCTTGCTTTGCCTGTTCAAACTGACTGTCAAATGCTACCCATTTCAATACTTTTATGTCCTCCTTTATATTATACTTTTGTACTATTTTATACCACAGTTCCAAAGTAAATTTAGTGATTGGGTCTATTTGTTTGATCTGCTTATATGCATCCTTATCTCCCATTATGCTTTGCACTGGGAGTCCCTCAATTTCCTTTTCCATTTTGCCTCGTATCCTCCGTCACACCAACATATGATATATCTTATTTGTGCTGAGTAGTAATATTCCTTTAGACTCGGTAGACCCATGCCGCCTTTCTCTTTTGGTAATTGGAGAGTTTTATATTTCACTCTTGGCTTTTTACCTCCCCAAACAAATCTTGATATCATCCTGTCCCACTTTGAGAACTGGGCACCAGGAATCTCTGTTGGTAGAGCCTGGAAGAGGTAAAGCAGTCTAGGTTGTATGCTGATTTTGACTGTCTTAATTTTTGAATTCAGATTCATATTTAAGATTGACCACCTATCAATATCTTTTCTTATTTCTTGTTCTAACCTATCATAGTTTGCTTTATAGATTTTGTTTAAATCTTTGGGTATGTTCACTCCAAAGTATTTTATTTCTTTTTGTTTCCAGTTTAGTTTGATCTTATCAGTTATCTGGTTTAAAGGGTTATAGTGGAATGTCAGTATTTGTGTTTTTGGTATGTTTACCTTGTATCCTGATAATTTTCCACAATTTTCTATCAAGTCCATCATTTCCATTATTGATTCATCTGGTTGTTCAAGGTAAACTATAATATCATCTGCAAACAGCCCAATCTTGTGTTCCACTCCCTTTATTGTTACACCTTTTAATTTCTTATTTTGTCGCATCGCTTGAGCCAGTGGCTCTATGAACAGAGCAAACAAGGTGGGCAATAGGCAGCATCCCTGCCTAGTTGATCTTTGTATATTTACTTTGTCTGTTAAGCTACCGTTTATCTTGATTCTTGCCACAGGTTTTTGATACAGTGTCTTTATGCATTGCACTGACTTTTCATTAAATCCAAAGCGTTCCAGCACATTATATAGAAACATCCAATTAACCCTATCAAATGCTTTTTCTGCATCTAAACTCATTATTACTGCGCTTTTTTTTCTTTATGTATTTGATTAATTATGTGTATTGTTCTCCTGATATTATCATGTGTTTGGCATCCCTCTAGGAAACCAGTTTGATCATCCTCTATCAATTCCGTCAAGAATGTCTTTATTCGTTTACAGATAATTGTTGTATATATTTTATAATCCACATTTAATATAGAGATTGGACTATAGTTTCCGCATTGTTCCTTATCTTTTTCTGGCTTTAAAATAACTGAAATAATGGCTTCGTTCCATGATGGAGGTATTTTGTTGTTGTTTAATGTCCAATTAAATGACTTTAGGAGCTGTGGCTTGAGTTCTTCTATAAACAGTTTATAGAACTCAGAAGGGTATCCGTCACTACCTGGTGATTTACCATTTTTTAGTGACTTAATCACATCTTTAATCTCTTGTGTTGTTATTTCTGCTGTTAGCTTTTCATTTTGTTGGTTTCCTATTGATGGCAAGTCCAATGTGTATAGAATTTTTTTAATATCCTTAACATTTGTCTCTTCAGGTTGCGAGTATAGTTCTTGATAGAATTTATGGAATATTTCTTCGATGTTTTCTGGGGTAACTGTGGATTTATTTGTGATGGGGTCCTTAATCCTTGTTTTCTTAACCGTTTTGCCAACAGTTTTGTGGCCTTTGGCCCCGTTTCATAATATTTTTGTTTTAAATATCTGTTTTTCTTTTCAATTTCATCTATTTGTATTTCTTTTATCTTTATTTTTTCTTCCTTAATTTCTTGATATAGTATTTTTGGGTCATTTGTGTTTTGATGTTTACGTTCTAATTCCCTCAGTCTCTCACATCTTTGTTCATATGATTCCAGTTTAGACTTTTTTGCTTTTCCTGATTCAACAATTAATTTACCTCTTAACACAGCTTTTAGTGCATCCCATAGTATTGTTGGGTCCACTTCTCCATTATCATTATCCTCGATATACTCATTTATGTTTAATTTTATTCTTTCTTTCATTTTCTCATCATTTAATAGTCCTACATTAAGTTTCCATGTTGTTTGTTGTTTTCTATTGTTTAAATATATTTCCATGTATATAGGATTATGATCTGATATTTCTGCCCCTCCAATCCGACAATTTCTCACCCTGTGTCTGTCACCTTCATTCATAAGGAAGTAATCTATTCTAGAGTGTACTTTATGGACTGCTGAATAATGTGTATAGTCTTTTTCGAGTGGGTGCAGGTCCCTCCATATGTCTACCATACCCATTTCTGCCAGTGAGGTTCTTATGAACTTTGTTACATGTTTTTTTTGTCTTCTTAACACTTGTTGTGTCAACTTCATGATCCATGACAGCATTTAAGTCTCCTCCACAAATTAGGACTCCTTCACTGTGTGTTGCTATGAGATCAAACAGATGTTGAAAAAAACCCTTGTCACTTTCTGGTGGCGCATAGATGTTCACTAATGTGATCTGCATACCATCTATTCTTCCCTTTACTATTGCATATCTGCCTTCTTTATCCTGGATTTCTTGTTCACATTCAAATTGTATTTTATTTGAAATTAGTATCATAACCCCCCCTTTTAGTTCCTCCCTTAAATGAACTGTAGTAGGAGTTCTTATAGCCAAATCTCTTTAGTTTCTCATGTTCTGTCTTGTTCAAATGTGTCTCTTGCATAAATATAATTTCGGCTTTTTCCTTCTTGAATTTTTTTATTATTCTTTCCCTTTTAACAGGTGAGTTCAGACCATTCACGTTTAATGTCATTATCTTAAGATTTTTAACCATATTCATGTTTTTCCATTTTTTTAACTTGTGCTTCTAGCCCCTTTAACAACAAAACTAACACATATACACTACCGTTCAAAAGTTTGGGGTCACCCAGACAATTATTTTGTGTTTTCCATGAAAAGTCACACTTATTTACCGCCATGAGTTGTAAAATGAATAGAAAATATAGTCAAGACATTGACAAGGTTAGAAATAATGATTTGTATTTGAAATAATAATTTTTTCCAGATATTCAACCTGCTCAAAGGAAGGTCAGTTTTATAGCTTCTCTAACCAGCTAAACTGTTTTCAGCTGTGCTAACATGATTGCACAAGGGTTTTCTAATCATCCATTAGCCTTCTGACGCAATGAGCAAACACATTGTACCATTAGAACACTGGAGTGATAGTTGCTGGAAATGGGCCTCTATACACCTATGTAGATATTGCACCAAAAACCAGACATTTGCAGCTAGAATAGTAATTTACCACATTAGCAATGTATATTAGATATTAGAGTGTATTTGTGATTAGTTTAAAATTATCTTCATTGAAAAAAACAGTGCTTTTCTTTCAAAAATAAGGAAATTTCTAAGTGACCCCAAACTTTTGAACGGTAGTGTATGTACAAAAACACATTAACGAACCTCGACCTCCGCACTTTGGGTCTTTCTTTTGCCCATTGGTCCCTGTTGGAGGGTAGAGGGAATGTCCTCACCGAGTGAGGGGCCCACCCTAGACCTGTAGTTACTATCCAAGTAATAGTCATTAGTCTAGAAATGTCCAACAAAAATCACTTTAACCTCTCCTAGTCGTTTGTTTCTCTTTTACCTTGTCTTCTTGGCCTTCATTTCTTCTATGCCCTTCTTAATCTTTGTTATAATCTAATCCTTCCATAGAAAGCCTTGCAGATTTTCTTGGGCTCAGTGCACCACGTCCGTCTCCCGTCCTCTGTCGCTCACTCGCCTCCACTCCGGCTGTCTCGGTGCTCTCTGTGCCGCCGCTGTTCCAGCCGCTTCCTCGGGTACGCTCACCACAAAGCCTCACTCCTTCATGTCCCGCGCTGGCCGTGTTGTAGGTTTTCACGCCGTCATCCCAATGAATTCTCATCTTCGTTAGTGGCGTTTGGAATCTAATTTTTTTCTCTTTCAGCATTTTTTTAATGTTGGCATATTTCTTTCGCTGCTGCACAATTTCTGTCGGGTAGTCATGGTCAAAGAATATCTGTTTGTCGCCAACTCGTATCTTTTTTTTCCACACTTGTGTCAGGATTCTTTCCTTTACGTCGTATTTTAAAAAGTTTACCACAACTGACCTGGGTGCAGAGTTTGAGTTTGGTTTCTGTGCCAAGGCTCTGTGCGCACGTTGGATCTGTAGGTCTGTTTCATTGGGCAGCTCAAGCTCTTTTTTAAGAAATGATCTATGAATTTCGTCATCGAGTTGCCTTCAGTGCCGTCCGGAATCCCGAAGATGCGTATATTGCTCCATCTGGACCTGCTCTCCAGGTCTGTTATTATTTCCTGCATCCTCTGTGTTTGTGCCATCAGAGTCTGTAGCAGCTTGCTTGCCTCGGTCTTCCAGTCTTCCAACTCTGATATTCGAGCTTGTGCTTCTGCGATACACGCCCGCTGAGTGCGCAGCTCCTCCATGTTTTCTGCTAGCTTGCGGTCCATTTCTTTTCGGAGACCCATAATTTCCTCCTTCACCTCTTTTTTCAGTTCTTCCTTAAGAGCCCTTAAATCCTGTTGGAGTTGTCGCTTGAGGTCTTTTATGTCCTTACTTATATTGGCGAAGCCAGTGTTCATAACATCGAGGTTGGCGTCCTCCATTTTCTCTGAAGTCTCCTCGTTTTTGTTGGCCTCGTGTTCAGCAATTTCTCCAATGTTGTTGAAGAGGGATTTTTTAGTTTTATCCTGCTTTTTTCCATGTGCCCGGGTTCTTCGTGCTTTCATCCCTTGGTTTATTGACCTATTTATGTCGAGTTGGCCATTTAGCAAAGATTTTTAATCCAACTAGGGAGAGCTCTCTGTTTAAGCATTATGCCTCTCCGCCATCTTCCCGGAAGTCTCCGATGTATGAGTATTTAAGGAACACGACAACATCAGCTGTTGCTGTGTCCTACTGCTCTCTTTCTGCCGTCTCCTGCCGTGACCTATTTTCATGGTTAGGTCCTGCTTCTGAAGTAAGTTGGTGTGCTTCGTCTTGGTGCCTTTTCCTGCTTTTTTCTCAGCCGTCGAGCCATTGCTCTTGGGGTCTCCGGCTGAGCGTTTTCTCTTGCTTAGGCGTTCCTTGTTTTTTGGTACCTCTGACGTCAAGCCCAACTAGCCTCCAGGATTGGTTATGTTCCATTTCACTTTGTTATATTGTATGTAATCTCAGTTGCTCGCCAGTTTGCATGTCGGAGCACTGTGTATTCATTCAGTATTCTCTCTGCATGCTCTACCGATCAGCTTGGGAGCATTTGTATTTTTTCTGTGTTTGCTCAGCCAGTTGGGAGCATGTTGTGGTTATTTTTCTTATTTTGTTTCACCAGTTAGTTTGGAAGTTTTTGTGTTGTCCTTTATGTTAATAAATGTGCAGAAACCTACAGCATGCCTGTGGTGTCCTATCTCTTGCCCGTTAAACGGGCAATTCATGACAGTTTTATACATATTTTGTAAAATTTTAAAATCTTTTAATTCTGTAAATTTTAGTGTGTTCAGTTCTTTGAAAAAGGATTAGTTGATTCTCTATAATGTGTCCCACTTAGGGTTCTGATTGCCTTTTTTGTAATAAAAATACAGAACTAGTGACCATTTTATATGCATTTCCCCATACTTCCACACCATATGTCATGTAGGAAACTACAGTATGTACAATAGGTAGTACAATAAGAGTGAGTCTTTGTTCAGCAAGTGTTTTGCTATGTGTAATATTGCAATAGACTTTGATATTTTGGTTGTAACGTGCTACATATGAGGTTTCCAATTTAGTTTATCATCTAGTATCACATCTAAGAATTTTGTATTTGTTACCCTTTCAATCTCTATATCATGTATCATAAATTTTATATTTGTATTCACTGTTTGATTACTGAATATCACAAGTTTAGTTTTGCTTAAATTTAATGATAACTTGTTAATGTCAAACCACTTTGTAATATTTTTCATTTGTTTTTATAGTATTCAGACGTTGTTCAAAATTTTCACCACTATTAAAGATAGTTGTGTCATCAGCAAATAAAATACAGTGTAAACTTTCAAGAGCCATCCTTAAATCATGTATGTACAAAATAAAAAGTAGTGTACCAAGTACAGAACCCTGAGGAACACCACATGAGACCCTAGAACACCACAAGTTTATATTTTTAAGTGGACATACTGGCATTGATCTTCGCGATAACTACTTAACCATTTGTGCGCAATCCCCATGACACCGTATATTTTGTCACCATTTGCACTACGGGTAGCATTACTGTACATAGACTGCTGTTGTTTTTCCAGCCTTATTCCTTTTTCTTTTTTTATATTGTGCACACCACTGAAGAGAGAGAGAGAGAGAAACACCATTTCAATTCTCCTGTATGTCTTGTACGTACAGTAGTATTGACAAATAAAAATGAATATATTTCAATTTTTTTTTTAAATAGTTTATGGTCAATAGTGTTGAATGTTTTTTTTTAGACCTAGATGCTCAATAGCATATTTTTTTCTTTCTATACTCTCAATTATTTTTTTATAAACTCAATTAGAGTCAGTATGGTGTTCCTCTTTTTCCTAAAACCATACTGCTGTTCACCGGAGTGGTGGCCTACTTGGTAAAGCATCTGCCCCACAACTGGGAGGTTGTGGGTTCAAATCCCGGCCGGGTCATACCAAAGAGCATATAAAAATGGTACTTTCCACCTTCTAGCTTGGTACTCAGCATAATAGAATGGGGAAAGGAAAATTAACGCACAGAGCTACCAGAGGACTGACCCCCCCCCCCCCCGACTGTAGCTTTCACTACTTACAGTAGCTGTGTGACCTAGGGTCAGAGAAGTGGAGATAGGCGCCGCCCCTATACACCACATGGTGTCCCACATGCTATGGAAGGGAATTAACTTAATTAATACTGCTGTTCACACAGCATGTTATGTTTGTATATGATTTCATTCAACCTTACAACAAATATTTGTTCCAAAATTTTTGAGAACTGAGAAAGCAAAGTTCCGTGGTTATGAAGTCATTTCACTACTTCTAAGACATGAAATCACAATCAGAAGTTACCATGGAAACGAAAGTGGAACATTATCCACCATCAGCATTTAAACCACAGAGTTGAAGCTGCTGTCACTTCCACATAGACTCAAATTACAGAGAACACAGACATACTGAGGAGTCAGACCCAACCCAGAACCCAGGATAGAGAGGTTCAGTGAATGTGGTGTTGAAGGTGTGGAGGTGGATCAGTGTGTCAGAGGACATGCTGTAGAAGGACAAGAGACCAGCAGGACAGTCCACATACACACCTACTCTATGAGACTCAGAGGAGGAGGAGACGGAGGTTTCTATGTTGTTGTGATGGACAGAGTAACCATGATCAGAGCAGATCAGACTCCAGGACTATTACATCCAAACACACAGTCATCACTGTGTTGTTTCTTCCCGATTCCTCTGTAACTCACTGATATATAAACTTTTTCTCTCCACTTAACTTCCCAGTAACAGCGACTGGTCAGACCATTTCTACACAGCAGTTGAGACCAAACATCAAATCTGTCTGGATGATCAGGTTAATTATGATCCTCTTCAACACGTGATCCTTTATGATCCTTTATTCATTCATTATATATGAATGAATAAATACCACAACTATCAACTTTGGATTTAAAGACAAACTAACAGCTTCTGTTTTGTCATCATCAGTAAAACTTACATTTCCTCAGACCAGGTTTTAACCTCTGCTCTCCACCATGGTCTACCCTGGAGAAAGAAACAGAGTTGATAATTCAGGGTTGAATCTTGACCATCCTGACCAAATATCTCTCCAAAGTAGGTGATAACTTGTGTTTTCTTCCTGATCTGCATCATTCACTTTATACAGAACCACAATCCAAAGGTCCCTCAAAGAACTGTTAGGAGATAGAGTAACCCCATTTAGATTAGTTTAATGTTTATTTAAAAGGGACATTACATACTAATGAACATTATTACAAATGTAAGTATGTCAGATTTAACAATACTGCTAATTTGCATCTGTAGTTCTCCAGCGAGTCACAAAAATACACATACATGAGAAGAACATCTGCAATAAACTGCACAAAGTGGATATGCAAAAGCACAAGAGTTAAGGTGCTACAAAAAACATTCAAATGTCACACAAGTGAAGTGCAGTGTATGCGTACACACACACATGCACCCAAGCACCTCACAACAGCAACAGACAAGAGGTGGGGCATATGTGTGTGACGCACGGGCACACAAATATGTGCATGCTGCAGAGCAACCACTAGTTATGGGTACAGTTTTGGTGTGAATATTACCGTGTCATCTGCATTCATTTGTATATGAATGTCTCTGTATGCATTTGGTAAATCAGTTACAGTGGTATGAAAAACTGTTTGCCCCCTTCCTGATTTCTCATTTTTTTGGATGTTTGTCACACTTAAATGTTTCAGGTCATCAAACAAATTTAAATATTAGACAAAGATAACACAAGTGAACACAAAATGGAGTTTTTAAATAAAGGTGTTTATTATTAAGGGTAAAAAAAAATCCAAACCTACATGGCCCTGTGTGAAAAAGTGATTGACTTCCACCCCATGTTAAAACATAAATTAACTGGTTTATCACATCTTTGGAAAACTGAGTTCAATTTCTCTAGCCACACCCAGGCCTGATTACTGCCACACCTGTTCTCAATCAAGAAATCACTTAAAGAGGATCTTCCTGGCAAAGTAAAGTAGACCAAAAGATACTCAAAAGCTAGACATCATGTTGCGATCCAAAAACATTCAGGAACACATGAGAAACAACGTAATTGAGAGCTATCAGTCCAGAAAAGGTTATAAAGCCATTTCTAAAGCTTTGGGACTCCAATGAACCACAGTGACAGCCATTATCCTCAAATGGTGAAAACATGGAACAGTGGTGAACCTTCCCAGGAGTGGTCAGCTGACCAAAATTACCCAAGAGCACAGCAATGACTCATCCAAGAGGTCACAGAAGACCCCTGCAACAACATCCAAAGAATTTAGGCCTCACTTGTCTTCAACCATAAGAAAGTCTGTGACTGGGCAAAACTGGCCTGCATGGCAGAGTTCCAAGACGGAAACCACTGCTGCGCAAAAAGAACATAAAGGCTCACCTCAGTTTTGCCAGAAAGCATCTTGATGATCCCCAAGACTTTGGGGAAAATACTCTGTGGACTGACGAGACAAAAGTTGAACTTTTTGGAAGATGTGTGTCCCATTACATCTGGCATAAAGGTAACACAGCATTTCAGAAAAGGAACATTATACCAACAGTAAAATATGGTGGTGGTAGTGTGATGGGCTGGGGCTGTTTTGCTGTTTCAGGACCTGGAAGACTTGCTGTGGTAAATGGAACCATGAATTCTACTGTCTACCAAAAAATCCTGAAGGAGAATGTCCAGCCATCTATTTGTGACCTCAAGCTGAAGCGCACTTGAGTTCTGTAGCAGGACAATGATCTAAAACACATCAGCAAGTCCACCTCTGAATGGCTTAAGAAAAATAAAATGAAGACTTTGAAGTGGCCTAGTCAAAGTCCTGACCTGAATCCGATTGAGATGCCGTGGCATGACTTTAAAACGGCAGTTCATACTCAAATACCCTCCAGTGTGGCTGAATTACAATTCTGCAAAGATGAGTGGGCCAAAATTCCTCCACAGCACAGTAAAAGACTCATTGCCAGTTATAAACGCTTGATTGCAGTTGTTGCTGCTAAGAGTAGCCCAACCAGTTATTAGATTTAGGGGGCAATCACTTTTTCACACAGGGCCATGTAGGTTTGGATTTTTCCCCTAAATAATAGACACCTTCATGCAAAACTGCATTTTGTGTTTACTTGTGTTATCTTTGTCAAATATTTACATTTTTTTGATGATCTGAAACATTTAAGTGTGACAAACATACAAAAAAAAAAGAGAAATCAGGAAGTGGGAAAAAAGTTTTTCACACCACTGTATGTATAAGGAGAATAATATTGGTCCAACTACGCAGCCTTGTGGGACTCCCATTTGACATTTCAAATATGGCAATTTGACACTGCTGACCATTACATATTGCTGCACCCATTTTTCAATTATTTTGGAGATGACGGGAAAGATGCTGATTGATCTGTAGTTGTTTACATCAGTTTTGATCCCTGTTGTGGAAATTGGTCTGACCACTCCTACCTTCCAAGCAGCTGAGCTGACAGCATATTTGATTGACAGATTGATTAAATGAGTAATTGGAGAAATGAGAGGTTCTGTATGTTATTTGAATAAATTGGTGCTAAGGCCATGTTCATCTGTTGCTTTTGAGCTATTCAATGAGCTGATGATATTTGCGACTTCATTTTCAATTATTTCTATTATATTAAAAACTGGCTGTGTGGGGTTAATGGGACAAGAATTATGATCAGGTGGATTAAATGAATGGACTATTTCTAGCACAGAGTTTATGAAAAACTTGTTAAACTCTAGCAATGACCGTGGGATTCTGTACCAATTTGTTATTAATATTAAGTTCTATGTCTCCATCTTCTTTTTTGTTCTGTTTATTAGTCAACTTTTTAATATTATTCCAAATTGTTTTGCCATCTCCTTTTGCATTTTCAATAATGGTTATAAAAACGTTTGCCTTAGTCTTCCTCAGAGTTTGCGTTACCTTATTTCTAGCAGATGTAAATTTTTGTCTGTCTGTTGTTAAACCTGTTTTTAGCGCTATTTTAAAAAGTTGATCTCTGGTCTTCATTAGTTGTAGACTTTCAAAGTTGAGCCATGGTAAACTGATTGCTCTTCTTGTCATTTCCTTTTTTGAAAATGCCGCAATAACCTCTTTGATTTTCATTTTTAAAAAATTTGTTGCTGTGATTTATGTCATTTGAAGAGGTAATTTCCTTCCATTCAGTTTGTGATATTTTGTTGTTGTTGGTTTTTTTTTTTTGGAATTATATAACGTACTGTGTTAACTGACTTTTTAAATCGATTTGAAAGCTGTTTCCATGGAAGTTCTCTTGTTGCTAACATTATATTGTGGTCAGACAGTCCTGTTAAAAAGTTATAAGTCTGAGGGAGCCTTTCAAGTCTATTTGTAAAAAGTAAAGTCAAGTTTTTGACTGACTTGTGACACTGGTTGGTTTGTCTATTAATTTATAGTGATCTGTAATGATTTTTATTTTTCCTGTCTTTTTGTCATCCCAGTTTATAATAAAATCACCCAATATGATTAATTCATTTTTAGTATTGCATTGATTAAGAAGCACTTTAAATTGCTCATAAAAATCTGCTTTAGAGGAGGGTTTGTGGTATAAACAAATAACAGAGAAGGTCATATTGGCTGACAACTTAATGTTAACTCCTACACATTCTAGACTTAAATCTTTTGACCATTCAATTTTATTACATTTTAAGGTGTTTAGATAGATACAGTGGTGTGAAAAAGTGTTTGCCCCTTCCTGATTTCTCATTTTTTGTACGTTCGTCACACTGAAATGCTTCAGATCATCAAACGAATTTAAATATTAGACAAACACAAGGAAACACAAAATGCAGTTTTTAAAAGAAGGTGTTTATTATTAAGGGGGAAAAAAAATCCAAACCTACATGGCCCTGTGTGAAAAAGTGATTGTTCCCTAAACCTAATAACTGGTTGTGCCACCCTTAGCAGCAACAACTGCAATCAAGCGTTTGCAATAACTGGCAATGAGTTTTTTACAGTGATGTCGAGGAATTTTGACCCACTCATCTTTGCATAATTGTTATAATTCAACCACACAGGAGGGTTTTCGAGTATGAACCGCCTTTTTAAGGTCATGCCAAACCATCTCAATTGGATTCAGGTCAGGACTTTGATCAGGCCACTCCATAGTCTTCATTTTGTTTTTCTTAAGCCATTCAGAGGTGGACTTGCTGGTGTGTTTTGGATCATTATCCTGCTGCAGAACCTAAGTGCGCTTCAGCTTGGGGTCATGAACAGATGGCTGGACATTCTCCTTCAGGATTTTTTGGTAGACAGCAGACTTCATGGTTCCATTTACCATAGCAAGTCTTCCAGGTCCTGAAACAGCAAAACAGCCCCAGACCATCACACTACCACCACCATATTTTATTGTTGGTATGATGTTCCTTTTCTGAAATGCTGTGTTACTTTTACGCTGGATGTAATGGGACACACACCTTCCAAAAAGTTCAACTTTTGTTTCATCAGTCCACAGAGTATTTTCCCAAAAGTCTTGGGGATCATCAAGATGTTTTTTGACAAAACTGAGACGAGCCTTGATGGGGATTTTTTTTGCTCAGCAGTGGTTTTCATCTTGGAACTCTGCCATGCAGGCCATTTTTGCCCAGTCTCTTTCTTATGGTGGAGTCATGAGCACTGACCTTAACTGAGGCAAGCAAGGAATGCAGTTGTTTGGATGTTGTTGTGGGGTCTTTTGTGACCTCTTGGATGAGTCGTCGCTGCGCTCTTGGGGTAATTTTGGTCAGCCGGCCAGTCCTGGGAAGGTTCTCCACTGTTCCATGTTTTCACCATTTGTGGATAAGGGGTCTCACTGTGGTTTGCTGGAGTCCCAAAGCTTTAGAAATGGCTTTATAACCTACTCCAGACTGATAGATCTCAGTTACTTTGTTTCTCATTTGTTCCTGAATTTCTTTAGATCGCAACATGATGTCTAGCTTTGAGGATCTTTTGGTCTACTTCACTTTGTCATGCAGGTCCCATTTAAGTGATTTTTTTGATTGAGAACAGGTGTGGCAGTAATCAGGCCTGGGTGTGGCTAGAGAAATTGAACTCAGCTTTCAAAAGATGTGATAGACTACAGTTAATTTATGTTTTAATGGGGAGGGGAATAACTTTTTCACACAGGGCCATGTAGGTTTGGATTTTTTTTTTACCCTTAATAATAAACACCTTCATTTAAAAACTCCATTTTGTGTTCACTTGTGTTATCTTTGTCTAATATTTAAATTTGTTTGATGATGTAAAACATTTAAGTGTGACAAACATACAAAAACATGAGAAATCAGGAAGGGGGCGGGCGGGCAGGCAGGCAGGCAGATGTGCTTTATTGATCCCAAACTGGGAAATTGCAGTATAACAACAGCATGACAGTAGACGACCAAAATGACAGAAACACACACAGCATAATAGACAAAGGGATTACCAACTGAAAGAAAGTAAAGTGATTTTAACATACAGTAAAACTCCTCCACCTTTTCCTTGCTCCCTGTCTTTCCTAAACACATTATAGCCAGGCATGGTAACAACAGTTTCAAGTGACGAAGATGATAACCAGGTTTCAGACAGACCCATAAAATCAATATCAGAGTTTATCAGCAGATGTTCTAGTTGTTCACGTTTAGAGATCATACTCTGTACATTTACGTGCCCCCCAAGCAGACCTTTTTTTTTTTTTTTTTAACTTTCAGGGTCTCAAATTAGTTTTGCTGGGTTCAGGGTTTGAAAAACTTTGAGGGATCTATGTTTTTTTAACACTGGATTTCTCTGACGAATTTTACACTCACTGATGGCTGGTTGCTGCATTGCCGCTGTGGTGGAGTCCAATCGCTGGGCTGCTGCAGCAGGGACCAGCCTCTGGATTGTAGTGCAGAGGGCCGGCTGCAGAGCCGGTGATGTGGGGATGGTGATGTGGGTTCTCCGCTTTGCCAGGGTGAGGTGGACTTCTTGGTGTGCTACAGGGACGAGGGTCGATCAATGGGTTCCGCTGTTGGTCCGTGACAACATCATCAGGCTGCCACGCCACGGTGATGTTGGTGGGTTGCAGGACCGCAGTGGTGTTGGTTGGTGTGGGTGATTTGTGTGTGCGTGTGCACTTTATTGATCCCCAGAGGGGAAATTCAGGGCATCCACCTGGATGGATGAGGCAGCCACGGTACGGCGCTATCCCTTCACCATTCATACACACATTCACACCTAGGGCCACTTTAGAGTCTCCAATTAACCTAGCCTGCATGTTTTTGGCCTGTGGGAGGAAACCGGAGAAATCCCAGAGTAAACCCACACAGACACAGGGAGAACATGCAAACTCCACAAAAATCACTGTTGGTCAGGTGCTGAGATCGAACCCAGGATCCCATGGCCAAGGGTGAGTTGCTGTGTTGCCACAGTGCTAACCACTGTGCAGGTGTGAGCCGCCTTAGCCCTGCCAGTATTGGTAGTGGAAGCAGCATTAATACTGCTGGCAGTAGTGATCATGTCCATCCTGGTCCCGCAAACAACTGTGGTCTTGTTGTCTCCACTGGCGATGGAGGCGTCAGCCGCGCTAGTCCTGCTAGCACTGATGGCATCTGTCCCACACACATTCAAACTAAGTGCCTGATTTGGAAAGTGTTTCTAAGGTTTCTTGGGCCAGCTAGAATGACTTCAGTCTTATCTGAATTTGATACATAAATAAGATTTGAACCACTCCAAAGACATTCCATTAAGTCCAACAAGGTGTTCTAATCTCAAGTAAATCAAGTAAAATATCATGATCAATAGTATCAAAAGCTGCACTAAGTTCTAAAAGGACAAGTACAGAAACAAATCCATTATAATATCCTATAAGGAGATTGTTAGTGACTTTCATTAAAGCTGTTTCAGTACTATGATGAATACTAAACCCTGACTGAAACTCTTCAAACTAGAAAAGCACTCATAGAGCGCATACCTCCGCCAAGGCTCCTTCCGTTTCTCATGGATCACCTCCAAAATGTAATGGGTTTGAGTGTAGGCCGATAGCCACTTGTGGTGAAAATAGCATCAATGTCATGGCCTGCTCTGCTAATCATCCCCAGCTGTGCACTCACCTGGTTCCCATTACGGCTGGCCTATTTATACCGTGCTGCCCTGACTGGCGGTGTGGAGATGTCTCACTGCGCTCCAGAGGAGCTTCATCGCCAACTCCTCCTACTCGTCGTGATCTCATCCAAAGCCTGCTTTGTTCCTCACCGGAGAATCCCTCCAGCCATCCGCATAAGCGCAGTCCTCAACTCACCCTGTCTTCCAGTCCCCTGTGCACAGGCGGAGTCCGTGGCGGCGGATTCTTCCTTCCCTCCTTTGTCGTCGAACTTCCCAGACACTCACCTGCAGGAGCTGCACTCCCGACTAAAGGACACTGCCTTCCCGGCCGTAGCCGTCGTGCTGAACCTGAGGCCGTCTCCATCTGCTCCCACAGTGAGCAACAGTGTAACTGTTTAACTCCAGTTACGACGCTCACTAATAATCCCTCTCTGTGTGTCTTTAGGGTTGCCGGGTTGTACGGTGTGCCGCTCTGTCCCTGCTGCTCCTGCCTACACTCTCACGCACCAACATACACATTCTTGCTGTAAATAAACCTAACTGTATCAATTCGAAGTCTGTGTTTTGTCACTGGGTCAACGAACCATGTCAGTGCATCTCCGCCAGAATGACCCAGCTGACAGTGCTTTGGTGCACCGTGTCAGCCACATGGAAATTCGAATTGCTCAAATGGCTTATCAGCAGCAGTCTATTCTGACCCAATTAGCCCATGTCACAGATCGGTTAGACCGATTAACTAACTTCCAGCCTTTGTCACAGGCCCAACCTATTCCCAGTATCTCCTCAGCTCCCGCTAGCATCCCAGCTAACTAGCCCAGACAGGGGTCCCCGGCTGGTTTTCCAGCGGGTACCTGAGGACTTTACTTCGGACCATAGTAAGATCGGCTATGTGATTAATTTGCTGGAGGGAAGGGTGCTCTCCACCCATAACTGCGTAAGCCATAACGCTTACGCAGTTATGGCTAGGGCCGACTACACTAGCATGACTTGTGGTCAGTTTATTGATGAATTCAATGAAGTATTTGATCATTCAGACCGACAGCATGCTTACCTCTCGGCTGCTGAACCTGAGGCAGGTATTGTATTTGTCTACCTTGATGACATTCTGATTTTTTCTCGATCCCTAGAAGAACATCGGGTGCATGTAAGGCGAGTGCTGCAGTGGTTGTTGGAGAACCAACTTTATGTCATGGCGGAGAAGTGTGAGTTCTACACCTCCAAGACATCCTTTTTGGGGTTCATCTCGCATAAGGAGATCCTCCCGGACCCTGGGAAAATTAAGGCGGTAGTGGAATGGCCGACCCCATCCTCCAGGAAGCAGCTCCAGCAGTTCCTGGGGTTTGCAAACTTCTACTGTCGGTTCATCAAGAACTATAGCAGCCTGGCCCTTCCCCTGACACGCCTCACGTCGACCAAAGTGCACTTTCAGTGGATGGAAGAGGCGGCTACAGCTTTTGCAGACCTTAAGAGACAGTTCTCCGAGTCCCCCATTCTGGTGCAGGTGGATCCTGATCTTCAGTGTCTGGTGGAGGTGGACACCTCAGATTCTGGAGTGGGGGCCATCTTATCTTAGCACTCCCCAGCGGATGGGCAGGTCTGACCGTGTGCCTTATTCTCCCGGCGGCTGTCCCCTGCAGAGCGCAACTACAGCATCGGCGACAGGGAGCTTCTGGCCATTAAGTTGACTCTAGAGGGGTGGCGCCATTGGCTGGAGGGGGCCTCGCAGCCATTTGTGGTTTGGACGGACCACAGGAACTTGGAGGTACCTTAGGACGGCCAACCGCCTAAATGCCCGCCAGGCCCACTGGTCCCTGCTTTTTGGGCAATTTGACTTCACCATCACGTATCGTCCCGGGTCCAAGAACACCAAGCCGGACGTTCTCTCGAGGCAATTCGCCACAGATGCCGTGGAGCCTGAAGATCATCCTGTCCTTCCTGCCTGCTGTGTTGTGGGCGCTCTTTCATGGGGGATCAAGGAGAAGATCAGGAGGGCACAAGAGACGGAAATGGACCTGGGCAGGGGGCCATCGGGTAAGATGTTTGTCCCATCGGCCGTCCAGGGTAACGTTATCGAATGGGCCCACTCCTCTAAGTTTGCCTGCCACCCAGGGAGACGGTGCACGGAGGAGCTTCTGCAACGTTCGTTCTGGTGGCCCTCTCTTCAGAAGGACGTCGGGGAATACGTCCATGCAAGGGTGATACTGAGATCTCGACTGCAATAAATAGGCCAGGTCTGGCTCAAAAACTGTGGTTTTGATGCGCAAGATGTCACGCAGGTGAGTCACTTAGTCTCGTCCTCACATGGTTCTTGTTAATGTTCATAACCGAGGATGTCTTCTCGCACAAGTATGTTGAGCCAAACAAGCTCAGCATTTTCTTAGCAAATGTTCGAATCTCTTGGAACCTGCCTTTATCCAGCTGGCGGTAAAAGTTGACAAGAGGGAGCTGTTGGTGACACTGTGACACTCGGTGTCAAACTGCAGCTCAGTAAGCTCCAGCTGCAGGTGGTCTGGAGTGTCATCAGGGTCCACAGAGAAAAGAGAGGAAAAAAGCGTGATCTCCTTTTCAATAGCTTCAAAATCCCGAAAGCGCCATTGAAATTCTTCAGCCAGAGATGAGATGTCTGCTGCATACCTCCTCATCTGCGCACTGATATTGTTCTGTTGAAAACCGGTCATTATTTCCTGCAGCGATGGGAAATGTGTGGTATTGGGCTGTGTTTGTGACAGGTGCCTTTGGAAAAGTAGCAGCTTGGTCCCAAAGGCTTTGATGTGTGAATACAGTTGGCTTACCACTGTATTTTGCCCCTGAAGGCTCGTGTTCAGCGCGTTCAGATGTCGTGTTAGGTCAGCTAAAAATCCAAAATCAGCCAGCCAAATAGGATCAGATAGTTCTAGCATCGACTGTCCCTTTTTTGCCAAGAATTGTCCAATTTCCTCTCTAAGAGAGTAGAAGCACTGCAGTGCAGACCACCGACTGAGCTATCTTACCGTCGTTGTGATGCACAACATCTCCATATTCAGCCTGGATGCCGAGTAGAAACTGTTGAAACTGGCGGTGGCACAGGGCTTTGGAGCGAATAGAATAAATACCCTTTATAACCGGTTTCATAACATGATCATATTTCAGATGTTTGGCACAGAGAACTTGTTGGTGAATAATACAGTGGAGTTTTATAGCTTTGCCTCCTTTTTCACTGACTTTGTTACAGACTAGAGTTGATAATCCACTTTGCTCATCAGCCATGTAAGGTCCATCATCCGTAATAATCCCAGTGACTTTATTCCACGGGAGTTTCATGTCATCTACGACGGAACAAATGGAAACAAATAAATCTATTCCTCTTGTTTGGTCCTTAAGGCTCTGGAGGTCAAGTAGCTCTTCACTCACGTTCATTTCATCATCCACTCCTCTTAAAAAAAATCAGTAACTGAGCAGTGTCTGATGCATCTGTGCTTTCATCGCAGGCTAACGAAAAAAAGTCAAACTCTACTCCTTTTGCCTCTGTCTCTTAATATCAGATGAAATGTCTTCAGTTTTCCGTACCACAGTGTTACGTGCCAGGCAAACATTGGCAAACTCTTGCTTCTTCTCAGGACAAATTTTCTCCACCATTTTCATCACGCAGTCTTTAATAAATTCACCCTCAGTAAAAGGTTTGCAGTGCTGGCAATCAGCGTTGCCACCTCGTAGCTCGCTTTTGTGGCATTTTCATTTGACTCAATGGCTCTTGTGAAAAAGCGCTGCTGTGCCGTTAAAACATCTAGGTGCTTCAACTTTTCGCTGCGTTTGTTTACAGTTAGCTTGTTGTAATTAGCATGTTTCATCTGGTAGTGCCTCTTGATATTGAATTCCTTGAAAACAGCCACAGTCTCTTGGCAAATTAGGCAGACACAGTTGTTTCGTATTTCAGTGAAAAAATACTCCAATTTCCACTTGTCCTGGAAGCGCCGGCCCTCGCTGTCAGCTTTCCTTTTTTTAGTTACAGTCGCCATTTTAGTAATGTACTGGAAAGGGTCACACAAGGGTCACGCAGTGGGAGTGCAGCCAAAGGGCTACTGCCATCATCTGGTGAAATATAAAATAGCTTTTTTGTACGCGTGTATTTTATACTGTGGTCAACAGTGCTGGCGGGCCACAAATTACTGACTTTATGACAGAGGCTGCGGGCTGGTGGAAATTTGAGCACGGGCCGCATTTGGCCCCCGGGCCGGACTTTGGACATGCCTGGTTTAGACGGCTGGCCAGCTCTAGGAAGAGTCCTGGTGGTTCCGAATTTCTTCCATTTACAGATGATGAAGGCCACTGTGCTCACTGGGACCTTCAAAGCAGCAGAAATTTTTCTGTACCCTTCCCCAGATTTGCACCTCAAGACAATCCTGTCTCGGAGGTCTACAGACAATTCCTTTGACTTCATGCTTGGTTTGTGCTCTGACATGCACTGTCAACTGTGGGACCTTATATAGACAGGTGTGTGTCTTTCCAAATCAAGTCCAATCAACTGAATTTACCACAGGTGGACTCCAATTAAGCTGTAGAAACATCTCAAGCATGATCATTGGAAACAGGATGCACCTGAGCTCAATTTTGAGCTTCATGGTAAAGGCTGTGAATACTTCAATACATGTGATTTTTTTAGTTTTTTATTTTTAATAAATTTGCAAAAATATAAAAAAAAAAGTTTTTCACAGTGTCATTATGGGGTATTGTGTGTAGAATTGAGGAAAAAATGAATTTAATCCATTTTGGCATAAGGCTCGAACATAACAAAATGTGAAAAAAGTGAAGCGCTGTGAATATTTTCCGGATGCACTGTAATATTCAGAGCTATGTTATATATAAAAAACTTTATAAGCAGCATAATCTTTATTTTAAAGGTCAGATTGCTGTTGCGGCCCTCAGCCACTTCTATTTTAGTCAGAGATGGGCAAAATGGCTCTTTGGTTGGCAAAGGTTGCACACCCCTGGTTTAGACAGACAGAGCTGTGCTCAATCATTTATGTTTAACATCCCTCCAGATCATAATTTAACCAAATCAAAATTATCAAGAATCATATTGGTGCTGTTTTACACGACTCATGGTCAATTATACACTGCCTGGCCAAAAAAAAAGTCACCACCTGGATTTAACTGAGCAAATTGGTAAGAGCCTCCCGTTGGATAATTACTGGTTTAGCTCTAGGTTCAGCAGCATTATGTGCCCAAAGAATGAGGTCAGATGACTACCTGAATACAGTATACTGAAAGACCAGGTCATTCCATCAATGGATTTTTTTCTTCTCTGATGGCACGGGCGTATTCCAAGATAACAATGCCAGGATTCATTGGCCTTGAATTGTGAAAGAGTGGTTCAGAGGGCATGAGACATCAATTTCACACTTGGATTGGCCACCACAGAGTCCAGACCTTAAGCCCACTGAGAATCTTTGG
Organism: Pholidichthys leucotaenia; assembly: GCA_020510985.1. Taxonomy (NCBI): domain Eukaryota; kingdom Metazoa; phylum Chordata; class Actinopteri; order Cichliformes; family Pholidichthyidae; genus Pholidichthys; species Pholidichthys leucotaenia. The sequence goes on along the minus strand of CM035840.1, from coordinate 280,753,879 downwards.
GATGTGCTAGAGAACATTTTGCGCAGTGGTCCGACTCTCCCATCATCAATACAAGATCTTGGCAAAAAATTAATGCAACTCTGGATGGAAATACAGTGGTGTGAAAAAGTGCTTGCCCCCTTCCTGATTTCTTATTTTTTTGAATGTTTGTCACACTGAAATGTTTCAGATCATCAAACAAATTTAAATATTACACAAAGATAACACAAGTAAACACAAAATGCAGTTTTTAAATGAAGGTGTTTATTATTAAGGGTAAAAAAAAAAATCCAAACCTACATGGCCCTGTGTGGAAAGTGATTGCCCCCTAAACCTAATAACTGGTTGGGCCACCCTTAGCAGCAACAACTGCAATCAAGCATTTCTGATAAATGGCACTGAGTCTTTTACAGCACTGTGGAGGAACTTGGGCCCACTCATCTTTGCAGAATTGTTGTAATTCAGCCACATTGGAGGGTTTACAAGCATGAACCGCCTTTTTAAAGTCATGCCACAGCATCTCAATTGGATTCAGGTCAGGACTTTGACTAGGCCACTCCAAAGTCTTAATTTTGTTTTTCTTAAGCCATTCAGAGGTGGACTTGCTGGTGTGTTTTGGATTATTGTCCTGTTGCAGAATTTAAGTGCGCTTCAGCTTGAGGTTCCGAACAAATGGCCGGACATTCTCCTTCAGGATTTTTGGTAGGCAGCAGAATTCATGGTTCCATTTACCACAGCAAGTCTTCCAGGTCCTGAAGCAGCAAAGCAGCCCCAGACCATCACACTACCACCACCATATTTTACTGTTGGTATGATGTTCCTTTACTGAAATGCTGTGTTACTTTTACGCTGGATGTAATGGGACACACACCTTCTAAAAAGTTCAACTTTTGTCTCGCCAGTCCACAGAGTATTTTCCCAGAAGTCTTAGGGATCATCAAGATGTTTTCTGGCAAAACTGAGATGAGTCTTTATGTTCTTTTTGCACAGCAGTGGTTTTCGTTTTGGAACTCTGCCATGCAGGCCAGTTTTGGCCAGTCACTTTCTTATGGTGGAAGACAAGTGAGGGCTGCAGTTCTTTGGATGTTGTGGGGTCTTTTGTGACCTCTTGGATGAGTCATTGCTGTGCTCTTGGGTAATTTGGGTAATCTTGGGTAATATAACTTTACCTTCAAATTACCTGCTAATCCTAGAGGTTCACAAACTTTTGCAACTCACTGATATGTAATATTGGATAATTTTTCTCAATAAATAAATGAAAAAGCAATTTTTTGTCATTTATTTAGCTGAGTTCTCTTTATCTATACCACATTCCAAATTATTATGCAAGTGATATTTGTCTCTGATTTTCCTAAATAGTCAATGCAAATGACAGTCAGTATAATTTTCAAGTCATCAACCGTTTCAACCGTTTTCAAATTTTATTGAACAAACTTCCCAATGATAACTTTTTTTGCAAAAATAAAAAAAAACCTCAAAATGCACTGTTCCAAATTATTATGCACAACAGTTTCAAAACATTTTATTGGTTGTAAAGAATTGAAAATGGCCATTTGTTGAATTTGCAGCATTAGGAGGTCATATTTACTGAAATCAAAAGCTATTTCAATCAAAAACATCTTAACAGGCCAAGTTACATGTTAACATAGGACCCCTTCTTTGATATAACCTTCATAATTCTTGCATCCATTGAACTTGTGAATTTTGGGAGAGTTTCTGCTTGAATATTTTTGCAAGATGTCAGAATAGCCTCCCACAGCTGCTGTTTTGATGTGAACTGCCTCCCACCTTGATAGATCTTTTGGTTGAGGATACTCCAAAGGTTCTCAGTAGGGTTGAGGTCAGGGGAGGATGGGGGCCACACCATGAGTTTCTCTCCTTTTATGCCCATAGCAGCCAATGGCACAGAGGTATTCTTTACAGCATGAGATGGTGCAATGCCATGCATGAAGATAATTTTGCTAAAGAAGGCATGATTCTTCTTTTTGTACCATGGAAGAAAGTGGTCAGTCAGAAACTCTATATACTTTGCCAAGGTCATTTTCACACCTTCAGGGACCCTAAAGGGACCTACCAGCTCTCTCCCCATGATTCCGGCCCAAAACATGACTCCGCCACCTCCTTGCTGACGTCGCAGCCTTGTTGGGACATGGTGGCCATCCACCAACCATCCACTACTCCAGATATCTGGACCATCCAGGGTTGCACGGCACTCATCAGTAAACAAGACGGTTTGAAAATTAGTCTTCATCTATTTCTGGGCCCACTACAACTGTTTCTGCCTGTGAGCATTGGTTAGGGGTGGCTGAATAGTAGGTTTATGCACAACTGCAAGTCTCTGGAGGATCCTACACCTTGAGGTTTGTGGGACTCCGGAGGCACCAGCAGCTTCAGATACCTGTTTGCTGCTTTGTAATGGCATTTTAGCAGTTGCTCTCTTAATCCAATGAATTTGTCTAGCAGAAACCTTCCTCATTGTGCCTTTATCTGCACAAACCCATCTGTGCTCTGAATCAGCCACAAATTTCTTCACAGTACGATGATCACGCTTGTTTTCATGAAATATCTAATGTTTTTGTACCTTGTCCAAGGCATTGCACTATTTGATGCTGTTCGGCAGCAGAGATCCTTTTTCTTTTTCATACTGCTTGAAACCTGTGGCATGCTTAATAATGTGGAACATCCTTCTTAAGCAGTTTTCCTTTAATTGGGCTCACCTGGCAAATTAATTATGACAGGTGTCTGAGATTGATATCAGTGATCCAATGAGCCCTGAGACACAATACCATCCATGAGTTTATTTGAAAAACAAAAAATTGAATGTTTATGACACTGAAATCTTATTTGCATAATAATTTGAAATGCGGTGGACTTGTGTGAAAATTTGATAATGTTTTAGGTCATATTTATGCAGAAATCTAGAAAATTCTAAGGGGTTCACAAACTTTCAAGCACCACTATACATAATTCTTTTCTGTATCATTTCGTGGTCTCTGTCCATACCTGAGAGTCTCCAGTCCACAGTGTGGATCCTCCTGTAGATCAGACAGGATCTTCACTCCTGACTCTCCAGGATGGTTGTAGCTTAGGTCCAGCTCTCTGAGATGGGAACGGTTGGACCTCAGAGCTGAGACCAGAGAAGAACAACCTTTCTCTGTGACCAGACACCCTGATAGACCGGAGTTAGATAAAAAATATTGAAACCAGAAGAAAACGGAGAAAAAAAATTATTGTTTTTGTCATTAAACAAAATTTGTTAACTTCTCAATCATCAGCTAATTCCTGACCTCAGAGTTGTCAGTCTACAGTGTGGACTCTCTAGTCCAGCTGACAGAATCTTCACTCCTGAATCCTTCAGGTTGTTGTTACTCAGGTCCAGTTCTCTCAGAATAGAGGACCGGGAGCTGAGAAGTGAGGACAGAGCTTTAGTTTCTCTCTGAGAAGTTACAGCTGCTCAACTAACTAACTAACTACTAACTAACCTGCACTTATATAGCGCTTTTCTAGTCACAAAGACCACTCAAAGCGCTTTCATTAATACTAACCCTCTATTCTAAGGGCCTATAGGAAACAGATATCTAGGGACAATTTAGAACAGCCAATTAACCTAACATGCATGTTTTTGGCATGTGGGAGGAAACCGGAGAAATCCCGGAGTAAACCCACGCAACACAGGGAGAACATGCAAACTCCACACAGATCACTGTTGGTCGGGGGCTGGGATCGAACCCACGATCCCACGATCCCCACAATCCCCCGGCCAAGGGTAAACTGTGCTGCCGCAGTGCTAACCACTGCGCCACCGTGCAGCCCTGAGGAATAACCATAACAAACTGAATTAATTTTCTTCATATTAACAAAATAAATTTATTTGAGCGCTAAATAAATCCACCTACACAGCTTTGTTGGAGGCTTTGACCACTGGCAGCAGCCTCAGAAGAGCCTCCTCTGAAGCAGAGTATTTCTTCAGGTCAAACACATCCAGATCCTTTTCTGAGGACAGTAAGATGAAGACCAGAGCTGACCACTGAGCAGGAAACAGTTCATCTGTGGAGAGACATCCTGATCTCAGGAACTGTTGGATCTCCTCCACTAGTGAATGATCATTCAGTTCCTTCAGACAGTGGAACAGGTTGATGCTTCTCTCTGCAGACGGATTCTCACTGATCTTCTCTTTGATGTACCGGACTGTTTCCTGATTGCTCTGTAACATGCTTCCTGTCTGTGTCATCAGGTCGTGTATGAGAGTCTGATTGGTCTGCAGATACAGACCCAGGAGGAAGTGGAGGAACAAGTCCAGTTGTCCATTTGGACTCTGTAAGGCCTTGTTGATGGCACTCTGGTGGAGATGATTCTGTTTAGGTTTCTTTTTAAATAATTTAAACCACAGAGATGTTTTTGGTTCATCCATGAGGTTGACAACCAGAATTGATGAAAGTCAGATGGACATGAAGAGCAGCCAGAAACTCCTGAACACTCAGATGGATGAAGCAGAACGCCTGGTCCTGGTACAGACCTCTCTCCTCTCTAAAGATCTGTGTGAACACTCCTGAGTACACTGAGGCTTCTCTAATATCAATGCCACACTCTGTCAGGTCTGATTCATAGAAGACTAGGTTTCCTTTCTTCAGCTGCTTAAAAGCCAGTTTTCCCAGAGACTCAATCGTCTTCCTGGTGTCTAAACTCCAGTGTGGATCTGTCTCAGTTACTCCTTCATACTTGACCTTATTCACTTTGGTCTGAACTACCAGAAAGTGGATGTACATCTCAGTCAGGGTCTTGGGCATCGCTCCTCCTTCTCTGGTTTTCAGCTCATCCTCCAGAACTGTAGCAGTGATCCAGCAGAAGACTGGGATGTGGCACATGATGTGGAGGCTTTGTGATGTCTTGATGTGGGAGATTATCCTGCTGGCCTGCTCCTCACCTCTGAATCTCTTACTGAAGTACTCCTCCTTCTGTGGGTCAGTGAACCCTCTGACCTCTGTCACCATGCCAACACACCAAGGCGGGATCTGACTGGCTGCTGCAGGTCATGTGGTTATCCAGAGGCGAGCAGAGGGAAGCAGTTTCCCCCAATGAGGTTTGTCACCAGAACATCCACTGAGGCGGACTCTGTAACATCAGTCAGGAGCTCAGTGTTATGGAAGTCCAGAGGAAGTCAACACTCATCCAGACCATCAAAAATGAACACAACCTGGAACTGATCAAAGCTGCAGATTCCTGCTTCTCTGGTTTCAGTAAAGAAGTAATGAACAAGTTCCACCAAACTGAACTTTTTTCCTTCAACACATTCAGCTCTCTGAAAGTGAACGGAAACATGAACTGGATGTCTTGGTTGGCTTTGTCTTCAGCCCAGTCCAGAGTGAACTTCTGTGTTAAGACTGTTTTCTCAATGCCAGCCACTCCCTTTGTCAGCACTGTTTTGATTGGTTCATCTCTTCCAGGTGAGCCTTTAAAGATGTCTTCTTGTCTGATGGTCATCTCTGATGTGTGCGGTTTCCTGGATGCTGTTTCAATCTGTCTGACCTCATGCTCATCACTGACCTCCACAGGCCCTCCCTCTGTGATGTAGAGCTCTGTGTAGATCTGGTTCAAAAGGGCTGGGTTTCCTGCTTTAGCGATCCCCTCAAACACACACTGGAATCTCTTCTTTAAAGCAGACTTCAGTTTCTGTTGGCACTCTGCAACAGAGGATCCTGAACAAACAAGCAAGATAAACTTTTACAACAATATCTGAAATGAGAACAATCCCCCACATTACCTCCATTTCCTCTTTCCATCATGTTAAAGTTGTTAAAATCCTCTTACTGTTCTGCAGAAGTTCAGCCAACTCCTCCTGCTTCATTCTCCCCAGGAAGTTCAGTGTGATCTTCAGAAATGACTCTCTGCTGCTCCTCCTCTGAGCTTCATCCTCACCCGCCAACATCTCTTCATCCTCCCTCTGACTCTCTAAGCATCCTGGGTAATCTGCACTCATAACTTTCTGCACCTTCTTCAGCTCATTCTTCACAAAATGGACGAGCAGAGAAGCAGAGAAATGTAGAGAGTTTACTTTAAAACTCGGTTTCCATCCATCCATCAGAATCAGAATCAGAATCAGCTTTATTGGCCAAGTATGCACAACACAAACAAGGAATTTGACTTTGGCTAAAACTTGCTCTCGTTGTTCAGGTGTAAGATTTAAATAGGATTTCAATGACAACAGAGTATGTACGGTACAGTAAATTACAGTCTGTCCACGTTTCTATAAAAGGATGCAAATATATACAGGAATATATGCAGTTATTTACAGTTATTTACTCAGACTATCCACGCTTTGCAAAATTATATGAAAAAATATACAGTCATACAGTATTTCAATGTGAACTCAGATTCAGTAATAAGTAATACTGATCTGATCCATCCATCCATCCATTTTCTACCACTTTTATGGAGGTCCGGGTCATGAAGGCAGTAGCTCAAGCAGAGAAGCCCAAACTTCCCTCTCCCCGGCCACCTGCTCCAGCAATTCAGAGAGGATACCAAGACATTCCCAGGCCAGCTGGGAGACATAGTCTCTCCAGCATGTCCTGGGTCTGCACCGGGGTCTCCTCCCCGATGGACGTGCCAGAAACACCTCAAGTAGAAGGCGCCCAGGAGGCATCCTAATCAGATGCCCAAACCACCTCAACTGGCTCCTTTTGATGTGGAGGAGCAGCGGTTCTACTCTGAGCCTCTCCAGGATGACTGAGCTCCTCACTCTATCTCTAAGGGTTAGTCCAGCAATCCTACGGAGAAAGCTAATTTCAGCCGCTTGTATTCACAATCTCATTCTTTTAGTCATTACTCAAAGCTCATGACCATAGGTGAGGGTAGGAACGTAGCTTGACCAGTAAATTGACAACTTTGCTTTAGAGCTTAGCTCCTTCTTCACTACAGCAGACCGCTACAACGTCCGATTCACTGCAGAGACTGATGCGATCTGTCTGTCAATCTCACTCTCCATTCTCCCCTCACTTGTGAATGAGACCCCGAGATACTTAAACTCCTCCACTTGGGGCAGGAGCTTGTCTCCAACTCAGAGAGGACAATCCACCTTTTTCTGGCTGAGGACCATGGACTCTACTCGGAGGTGCTGATTTTCATCCCAGCCACTTCACACTCAGTAGCAAACCATCCCAGTAAGGCCTGTAGGTCATTGCTTGATGAAGCCAACAGGACAACATCATCCGCAAACAGCAGAGATGAAATCCTGTGGTCACTAAGCATGACATCCTCCAATCCTTGGCTGCACCTAGATATCCTGTTCATAAAAATTATGAACAGGATCAGTGACAAAGGGAAGCCCTGGCGGAGTCCAACTTTCACTGGAAATGAGTTTGACTGGGTGTTGGCAATACGAACGAAACTCTTGCAACGGTCGCATAGGGATCAGATAGCTTCGAACAATCAGCCCGATACCCCATACAGCACCCCCCACAAGAGACCATGAGGGACGCAGTCGAATGCTTTCTCCAAGTCCACAAAACACATGTGGACTAGCTGGGCAAACTCCCACGAACCCTCGATGATTCTCGAGAGGGTAAAGAGCTGGTCCGATGTGCCACAGCCAGGACGAAAACCACATTGCTCCTCCTGAATCCGAGATTTGACCAGCAGTCGGATTCTCCTCTCCAGTACCTTGGCATAGACCTTCCCAGGGAGGCTGAGAAGTGTGATCCCCCTAAAGTTGGAACACACCCTCTGGTCCCCCTTTTTAAAAAGAGGAACCATCACCTCGTTTTGCCATGCCAAAGGCACTGTCCCCAACTGCCACATAACATTGCAGAAGCGTGTCAACCATGACAGCCCTACAACACCCAGGGCCTTGAGATGCTTGGAGCGAACCCCATCCACCCCAGGGCCTGGCCACCAAAGAGTTTTTTAACCACTTTGGTGACCTCAATCCCTGTGACGGGCAAGTTGTCCCCCTCATCCTCAAACCCTGCTTCCTTTTTGGAAGGTGTGTCAGTGGAGTTGAGGAGATCGATCCTCAAAGTATTCCTTCCACCGCTCGATGATATACCCAGTCAAAGTCAGCAGCACCCCATCCACACCATACACAGTGTGAACAGGGAGCTGCTTCTCCCTCCTGAGTCACCGGACAGTTTGCCAGAATCTCGTCCGAGGTCAAACAAAAGTCTTGTTCCATGGCCTCACCAAAACTCCTCCTACACCTGAGTTTTTGCTTCCGCAACCACCTGAGCTGCACTCCGCTCGGTCTGCTGGTACACCTCAGCTGCTTCAGGAGTCCTACAAGCCAACCAAGCTCGATAGGACTCCTTCTTCAGCTTGACGGCCCCCCTCACCACTGGTGTCCACCACTTGGTTCAGGGGTTGCCACCACGAGATGCACCAACAACCTTGCAGCCACAGCTCTGGGCAGCTGCTTCATCAATGGAGGAGGAGAACATGGTCCACTCAGACTCCATGTCTCCAGACTCCCTCGGAATGTGGTTGAAATTCTTCCAGAGGTGGGAGTTGAAGACATCCCAGACAGGGGCCTCAGCCAGACCTTCCCAGCACACCTTCACTATACGTTTAGGTCTACTGGGTCTGAGTAGCATCCACCCCTGCCATCGAATCCAACTCGCTACCAGGTGGTGATCAGTTGACAGCTCTGCACCTCTCTTTCCCCAAGTGTCCAAGACATGTGGTTGCAGGTCTGATGACATGATAACAAAATCAATCATCAACCTGCGACCTAGGGTGTCCTGGTGCCAGGTGCACATACGGACACCCTTATGCTTGAACATGGTGTTCGTTATAGGCAAACTGTGGTTAGCACAGAAGCCCAATAACTGAACACCACTCGGGTTCAGATCGGGCAGGCTGTTCCTCCCAGTCATGCTGTTCCTCCCAGTCACGCCCCTCCAGGTTTCACTGTCATTGCCCACACATGCGCATTGAAGTCCCCCAGTAGGACAATGGAGTCTCCAAGAGGAGCACTCTCCAGCACCCCAGTCTGAGACTCCAAAAAGGGTGGGTACTCTGAACCATCATTTGGTGCATAGGCACAAATGATGGACAGGACCCGTTCCCCAACCCAAAGGTGCAAAGAAACTACCCTTTTGCCCACTGGGGAGAACTCCAATGTTGAGGCAGCAAGGTGGGGGGATATAAAAATACCCACCCCTGCCCGTCACCTCCTACCCGGGGCAACTCCAGAGTAGGCCAAGCTCCAGCCCCTCTCCAGGAAACTGGTTCCAGAACCGGAGCTGTGCATTTCTCATTTTCTACTCAGTTCATCTACTGTCTACTCAGTTCATCTACTCAATCATACTCAGTTTCTTATCTGTGTATAAATGTATTATTGGACAATATTAAGTCAAGTATTATAAAGTTAGCTTATTTTATGTTGTATAATTCTAACAGTTTGTCACTGAGTTTTTTTATTACCATAGATATGGAGTCCAGATGTGTTTGATGCTGAAGGACAGACTGACCTCTGAGAACCTCTGAGCGCTGCTGGTTAACACTGCAAAGACATTCAACTTTAGCACATGTACAGTTTGTTAAAAGTGTTGTGACCTAGAATGATAAATCTTGGCAGAAACACAAAGTGATCTCTGAGGGAAATGCTCTTCTCAATGTTGGATGTGATGTTTTTAAAGCATAAACACAGCCAACAGTTCACATTCTCACCCTAAATCAGCAGACTGGTGTCCATCTTTGAAGTTCATGGGTTTACCCATAGACCAGTCACTCTTCATGGACACACAGCTGGGCACAGGAGAGGCTGGTCTCTGCTGGAGGACACTGATACAAACAAAAACACCACAAACGTTATTAGGCAATACTCTACTGAAATCATTGAATCTTTACTTTCATTTTCTGGAATTTACGAGTAACATATAATAGTCTATTTTATTTATAAATCTTAAAATAAATATTTAACTGTTTTTACAGCTGACTATTGGCAAAATTATTTTGTGTTTGTGTTATAACCAAAGTTCACAAAGGGTAAATTCATGTAAAATAACCACATTAGAGGAAAAAAATTTCTCCATCAAAATGGATATGAAGTTGTATTCTGAAGTGGGTCTCCATTAATGTTAAATATATACATCATGAAGTCCGACAATGAAAGAATACTCTTGAGCTGAAATACACTAGTCCGGTAATACTGATATGACCTGAGTGGAATGTGTTTACTAGAGGAACTGGCGTCTAGAAGAGGTTTACTAGAAACAGATGGTTTACCATCAAAGTCATAAGATTTTCACCAAGGGTGGGTGATTGCCTTGAACAGTGGTTACTGGTTAGAGACTGTAAACGGCTGTATTTCTGTGTGTGTCACTCTCTGCCTCGATCACCGTATATGAGGTTTCTGTCACGAGTTGTGCTGGTTACAAAAAAGACCTCTAAGTAAATGTTGGAAGTGTCCATTTGTAAGGATAAGGACTTGTATTTATATAGCACTTTCTCTAGTTGCAAAGACCACTCAAAGTGCTTCACTAATACTAACCCTCTATTCTAAGAGCCCACTGGAGACAGGGACAATTTAGAATCACCAATTAACCTAACATACTGTACATGTATTTGGATTGTGAGAGGAAACCAGAGCTCCCGGCGTAAATCGACACAGCACAAGCCTGGGGATTAGAACCTGGAACCTTCTAACTGATATGCAACAATGCTAACCACTGTACCACCATGTTGCCATTGCCTGGACCATTGCCTAGTCCAGTTCATTCACACAAATCTACCACAGATGGTTTCTCTTTTTGTTTACAGCCAATCCTCACACTGAAATCTTGTCATTCAAGGAAAATTTTTTAAAAAGCATTTATTTCATACTGAACACAGGGCAGTCTTGGATATTGGCAAAAACTTTGGGCCGTATTACAACGACAGGATCAGCTGATCAATTGTCACTGACGCAGAATGCGTTTATGTGCATTTCCAAGTTCATTTCCTTATCACAACTGTGTAAAACAAACCTTCCACCGGTACATGATGCAAAGAGGCCGGTCTAATCATTCAGAGGTGTGTTTTGGATAATCCAATCCAAACCACTCCTTCCCATCTCTTTAATGCAAAGAGGTGCATTATCTAAAGTAAATTCTTATCATGACAGTTTAAGACGGGTTTTGCACTGACGAAAACCCGTGTGTGTGAGCCAAAATGCACACGATAGTAATGCTGCTTGGTCACAAGGAAGACATCAATCACAGTTGATGCCCAGTTAGTCATGTTAGGAAGAACAAACAGGTACGAATGGGCTGAAAAATCAGCTGAATGGTTTAATGGTTTTTGTAAATAATAATGTAACCTTGCCTTATTTTTTACGATGACAATTTAACATTTGTCCAGAGACTGTGAATGAAAAGTAGAAATTTTGGTAAATTCTGGTGCATTTCACAGTAATGTGAATTAATGTAATATTAATGCATCAGATTTATATAGCGCTTTTCATAGACACTCAAAGACGCTTTACAATGGATACATTAGGGCTGTGCGATATGATAAAAAAAATCATACCGCGATACAAGTCATCTTGTATCAGGATAACAATATATCATGATATACATTTTCAGTTTAGATAATCATATAAAAAGGACCATCTCTTTTTTTCACATGTACTCTTTTCCCTCATAATTTTGCAGTGTTGTTATAAAATAGTTTTTAATGTGCATTTGAGACTTGATTCTCATAAATTTCAGGTTTTTCTTATAAATCATATACGAATAAAAAGTAAACATTAATAAGTTAAATATTTCCTGCACCAGAGGAGAAAAGCAAAAAAACAGAAAACATGAAAAAATGTCTGAAAATGAGAAAATTAGCCATGGCTGTCACCAACTGATGTAGATTATTTGTTAGTTTAAACAGTGAAAATTTAAGTTTAGACCTGCAGCCTAAAGACTGCTATTCTAGCCTGATTTAACCTGTTTGCTTCTTACGAAAAATATTTCAGATTGGTCATGATCTGAAAATCAAAGACAAAAAAGGAAATGTAATAAAATACATGTGATGACTTTAACTTTATTCATTATCACTACTTGACTAATTAAAAGGATTAGAAATCAAATAAATTACATTAAGAGCCAACTTGCTCCTCCGACCCTTTGTAATTTATATTTCATTCATTCACTCCACAGACAATGGTAGTAGTAAACTATTACTATAGCCACAGCTGCCCTGGGACAGACTAACGGAAACGTGGCTGCCAATCCGTGCCAACCACTACCGAACATTTATACCCATTCATACCCAGTGTCATGGACACTGGAGGCAAGGTGGGTAAAGTGTCTTGCCCAGGGACACAGCAGCAGGATGTCTAGGGAGAGCAGGGATTCGAACCGCCAACCCTCCAGTTATTAGACAACCCGCTCTACCTCCTGAGCCACTGCCGCCCACATTTCCCTCCTCCATTCAATTTTTGCTGAGCACCAAGCTAAACAGCAGGAAGTTCCATTTTTATATGGTCTTTGGCATGACTCGGCTGGGACTTGAACCCCAACTTCCCGGTTCTGGGGCAGATGCTCTACCTCTAAGCCATCACTCCGCTAGAGTGGTGGTTTGTACAATGTACACTGTCCCTGTCAAATAAACCAGTAAATAAAGTCAAATAAATAAATGTAGTGCACACGAATGCAACACACAGACATGAATGGGTTTGAAACTTCAGGAAAAGAGGATAATGATCTGGCGTGGCTTCCCTTCCACCGCCAGCCCCTGCCATGAAGCGAGCCCACTCTCGGCGCCTCTGCCAGGGGCTGACGGATGGCTGTCAGGGAGCTTGCTGGGCTGGAAACCCGGGGCACACGGCCGAGGCAGATGTGGACGCATCCCGTGTCTCTCTGGGGAGTTATAGTGAAAAGTAAAATGCTGTACTCTCCTTGTTCATTCATTTATTCCCCTAAAAATAAACACTCTCATTTCTAATAAGTCTGTAATGAAAACAAAAATCCCGTCCTCTCTCTTGCGCCTCACATCACACTGGAACACACTGGCACACATGCTCCCTGTTCATTCATTCATTCCCGTAAAAAAAAATCCTACATTAATGCCTAATCTACAATATAGACTCCAACAGTAAGTCTGCAATTAAAATGACAGTGTGGATGGAACAAAAAAAAAACAAAAAACTAGTGTGTGATCATCATAAAATTTAAATGACAGGCATATGATGACTACTACAACTCACTCCATTAAAATAAGATCAGTGCATGCTCCTCATGACTTCCAGAGCTGCACGATTTCAAAACACACCACTGAAATATCATTAAACAATGTGCTTCTGACGATAGATCTCCTTTTTTCTGATCAAAAGGCGGATCTCATGGAATGCACTATAATAGTAATACGCATTAGATTGCGTGCCACCACACCTCTTTGAAATGATTCTTCTCCTCCCAGTGCAGAGCAGGCATACTGTCTACTGGTAATTTGATGGTGTCATGCAGAGCGTAAAAAAACAGTGTGCTGACAGAAACTAACAAAAACACTGGCATACGGCAGAAAGTCTGTCAGGAAAGTATGTAAAGGACCGTCAAAATAGGGCCCTTTAAGGTGCAGAGCTGCAGATAAAATGAAAATCAAAAGGAAATCTGTTCATTTTATATGTTCATGTTTATGTCCTCTCCGGGTTGGGGTTGGGGTCCTGCCCCAAGTGGAGGAGTTCAGTTCTCTTGGGGTCTTTTTCAGGAGTGAGGGGAGAATGGAGCGGGAGCTTGACAAACAGATCAGAGCAGCATCTGCAGTGATGTGGACGTTGTACCAGCCTGTTGTGGTGAAGAGGGAGCCGAGCTTTGAAGCAATGCTGTTGATTTACCAGTCAAGCTGGCAGGGAGTTCGGACACTGACGGGCTATAATTCTAGGCAGGGGGTCGATGATGACGACGCTTCACTTCCAGACAGGCTTAACGACTTCTTTGCACGTTTTGAAGCATCAAGCTCGACAATCAGAGGGAGGGCTGGCCCACCCCCACCATCGGTCGGACCAGCTTTTGCCATCATCACAGCGGACACATGGAGGACCCTAACCAGAGTCAACCCACGCAAAGCTGCAGGTCCGGACAACATTCCAGGACGTGGGCTCTGAGACTGCGCGAGCGAGTTGGCGGATGTCCTGACTGACATTTATAACATCTCCCTGAGTCAGGCCATTGTTCCCAGATGCTTCAAGACCTCTATCATTGTACCAGTGGCAAAGAAACCAGTTGTGTCCTGTTTGAATGACTATCGTCCTGTTGCACTGACACCAATTGTGATTTTTGATCCCTGTGATTTTTTTTTTTTTTTTGATCCAAGATGGCTCCCACAGTGGCCGCCATGGGGCTTCGCTGCGCTTTAATATCACTGTTTTCTTTTTGCATTACCGACTGCACTATGTGGTACTCTACAATATCTGCTGCTCGCTAATATATTTAAAACTTGCTTTGACTAGTATTACTCATTCTTATTCTACATTTTATTGCATGTATAGTTTTTTATTTCTATCTTTTATTTTTATCATGTTTAATGTTGCAGCATTGCACCGAGACAAATTCCTAGTTTGTGTACTACATGAATAATGGCAATAAATCTGATTCTAATTCTGATTCTGATGAAGTGTTTTGAACGGCTTGTCAAACCACACATTACAGCCTGCCTCCCTGCATCACACAACCCGCTCCAGTTTGCATATCGTTCAAACCGCTCCACGGAGGATGCTATAGTCACCACCCTACACTCTGTCATCACCCACCTGGACCAGAAAGACACCTACACCAGACTCCTGTACATTGATTTCAGTTCAGCATTCAACACCATTATTCCCCAGAGACTGATGGAGAAATTTTACCACCAGTAAATATACAGGGAACAGACATCGAGATGGTGACATCCTATAAGTACCTGGGTGTTCATCTGAACAATAAACTAGACTGGTCACACAATACTGACGCACTCTACAAGAAGGGACAGCGCAGGCTGTTCCTGCTGAGGAGACTCAGGTCTTTTGGTGTACAAGGGGCGCTGCTGAAGTCATTCTATGACACGGTGGTGGCATCAGCCATCACTTTTGGAGTGGTCTGCTGGGGCAGTGGCATTACTGCAGCCGATAGGAAGAGACTGAACAAACTGATTAAGAAAGCTAGCTCTGTCCTGGGGCAGCGCCTTGATCCGATGGAGGAGATAGGAGAGAGAAGGACGGTGGCTAAACTGTCATCTCTGCTGGAGTCCGAGTTCCACCCTATGCAGGACATACTGGATGCACTGAGGAGCTCATTTAGCAGCAGACTACATCATCCCAGGTGCACAACCGAGAGGTTTCATAGGTCCTTCCTACCAACGGCTGTCAGACTGTACAACCTAAGCAGGGCTGCTCGCAGAGATAGCAAAAAGACGTAACAAACTAATAGTTTTTTGAATGCAAAAGATGCAATAGACTTACACAATGGTCCCCTCCGGCATACAACTAAGAACATACCGGTCGCTATGGAGGGTGAGAATATTGTAGCGAACTCAATATGAGCACCCTACTTGGCTTGCCAAGTGGGTTGACCCTATTGGCGACACAGGTAGGGTGCGGGACTCCGGAGCGGGAGGCGTGAGTTCGAATCTCCCGGTGGGACGTCGCCATGTCGAGCAGCACGTTACAATATGTATGGGCACATAATCATACCATGTAGGATAACTAAGTAGACGGTTATGCTGTTTCATCCCATCTAGCAACAATGCTCTGCACTGTGTGTGTTTATATATTTATTCCATCTAGCTACAATGCTCCGCACTGTGTTTTTATATATCTACATATTATTCCATCTAGCTACATTGCTCCGCACTGTGTGTGTTTATATACTTGCATATTTATTCCACCTAGCTGCAATGCTCCGTACTGTGGGTGTTTATATATTTACATATTTATTCCATCTAGCTACAATGCTCTGCACTGTGTGTTCATATACTCATATATTTATTCCATCCAGCTACAATGCTCTGCACTGTGTGTCTGTGTGTGTGTGTGTATATATTTATTTTATAGTAATATGTACATATGTATATTAGCCGCTCTTGCTTGCTTGTTTTTTCTTGCCTTCTGATTGTTGCTCTGAGTGTTGCTATCCCTGTGCTGTTGCAATCCTGGAATTTCCCCGTTGTGGGACTAATAAAGGCTTATCTTATCTTATCTTATCTTATCTTATCCTGGATTTCCTGACTGAGAGACCTCAGTCTGTCCGGGTTGGAAACAACATCTCCAACTCTGTCACGATGAGCACCGGCACCGGATCCCCTCAAGGCTGCGTACTCAGTCCACTGTTGTTTACACTTCTAACACATGACTGTATATCCAGACACGAGGGGAACCAGATTATTAAGTTTGCAGACAACACCACGGTGGTGGGACTTATTCAGAGGGATGAGGAATCAATGTACAGGGAAGAAGTGAGAGACCTGGAGGGCTGGTGCAGGGAGAACAATCTGGTGCTCAACGTGGACAAAACGAAGGAGATGATTATCGACTTCCGGCGGTCACAGCCTGAGCATGTTCCCCTCAGCATCGGCGGCCATTTAGTGGAGAGAGTAGAGAACATCAAGTTCCTCGGAGTGCAGATCTCGCAGGACCTGACCTGGAGCAAGAATTCCTTGGAGATCAGGAAGCGGGCTCAGCAGAGACTGCACTTCTTGAGGAAACTCAAACAGGCCTCTCTCCCCATCTGCATCCTCAGGACCTTCTACAGAGGTGTGGTGAAGAGTGTTTTGATGTACTGCATTGCTACATGGTACTCCAGTTTCAGTATGTCAGACAAAAAAGCCCTGCAGAGGATAGTCAAGGGGGCTGAGAGGGTAATTGGAGTCTCCCTCCCCTCTGTCCAAGAACTTTTTCAGAACCGTTGTAGGAGCAGGGCACTGAACATTGTCATGGACCGTTCTCACCCTCTGCATAAACACTTTGAACTTCTTCCATCTAGTAAACGATTCTGGAGCATCAGAGGCAGAACCACCAGACTGATCAACAGCTTCCTTCCACAAGCTGTCAGGATGCTGAACAGTTGACCTGGAATCTCTCATACACGCTACTGCACCTACGGACATTTTGTATATTATTTGTATATTATAGTTAGTTAGTTTTGTTTTGGGTTTTTTTCTCCCCAAGTATGTCTCAGGGATGTGTGAATGGATGGGAGGGTGGGGGTGGGGGGTGGAGCTATGTGGGAGTGTGTCTTAAATCATGCTGCTTCTATTTATATGGATGTCGAGAGAAACGCAATTTCATCTTGCCTGCACTACAGTTGTATGTACAGCAATATGACAATAAAGTTTGATTTGATTTGATTTGATTTGATTTGAAGCTATTGTACGTTCCTACTGTCACCTATGGTCATGAAGTTTGGGTAATGACTGAAAGAATGAGATAATGGATACAAGCAGCTGAAATGAGCTTTCTTCGTAGGGTTGCTGGACTCATCTTTAGAGATAGGTGAGGAGCTCAGCCATCCAGGAGGGGCTCAGAGTAGAACCGCTGCTCCTCCGCTTCGAAAGGAGCCAGTTGAGGTGGTCTGAGCATCTGGTCAGGATGCCTCCTGGACGCCTCTCACTTGAGGTGTTTTGTGCATGATCCACTGGGAGGAGACCCTACGGCAGACCCAGGACATGCTGGAAAGACTATATCTCCCACCTGGCCTACGAATACCCCTTAGTATGCTCCTGAAGAGCTGGAGGAGGTGGTTGGGGAGAGGGAAGTCTGGGCTTCTCGGCTTAGACTGCTGCCTCAAGGACCCTGGGATAAGTGGTAGATGATGGATGGATGGATTGAACTTTGGCATATAACAGCTTTTAAGGAAGTTATACTGTACATTTGTGCCCTTAAATATGAAAACTGTCTGTGAGTCTCCTCCAATAAACCTGTAATTCTGTTCTTTTTCATTTAAATGTAACTTGAACACATTTAAGTAAACAGCTGAGAAAATGTGTCAGTGTCTATAAATAGACTCACACATTCACACATCAAACTTACAATTTTGGAGATGAATCTCCTCCTTTCATATTATTGGATCTGTTCATAGACCCATCACTTTTTATGGACGCACAGCTGGTTCCAGTTCCAGGACTATGTCTAAATTTAGGGGTAGGTCCACGTCCAGGTCCATCAGGGTCTGGTCTGGTCTGCTGCTCTGATCTGTGAGTGTGAATAATGAAGGTTTGGTAATGTGAGTGCTGAGCTCTGACATGGAGAACAGTCCTGGACAGTTAGAGACGGTCCTCTCACCTCTGACCTCTGGTCTGGATCTCATGGTCACCACAAAGAGTGGATTTAGAGGGAGGGACTCCATCCTCTGTGTCCTCACACTGATCCATAGCAGAGACCACACCTCAGACACAAACACAACTACCTCATCAACAATCACCAACACACACCTGAGACAAGGACACACACACACTGATCACTACAGGTTAGTTGTTTAACTGACTTTTTCACTGACACACATTGTCACATTCAAGTCATTTTAATCATCACTGTCAGAACTTTTTAGAACTTTTGGGTAAAGTGAAAAGCAAAGACTGATCATTTCTGTTTTTAAACTGAAACAGCTTCATGGTTTTACTGTGTAGCTGCAGAAATCATTTATTATTAAACTGGTATTTAAAGTGGTAATTAGACATTTTGTAACTTTACAGTCCATGTCTATAAAACCATCAGAGTTAACACAGCATAACCCCAGTCTAACATGGGTCAGAAACTGCATCACCTCTTCATCTTACTGTAAGAGGTAATTTTGGAAAACAGGCAGTTCTGTATTTGAAAAGTAATTTTCATGATTATTCAAACTGATTAGTTTAAATGTTTTACTTAAACATTTTAATGAATAATTTAGTTTGTTTATCCTGTTTTTGCTCTTTTGTGGTGTTAGTCTGGCAAGAGAAAGTACACAGAATGGAAAAGGCTTTTATTATGAAGGAGGAGTGACGGAAGTGAAGTGGGGGATGTTTCTGTAAATAGAACGATGGGTGCAGCTATGGCTGGATATTAAAGTTATGGGAAGAGAAAATGGCCTCGTTCTTGTGGCAGAAGGACTAACCTTCAACTATCACCCACGCAAGTTTCCACTGGTGGTAGCGGTGTTGGTTTTTGAGGACTCTTCTCAACTTGGTGAGCCTATTTAGCAATCCAACAGTTGGAGGCTAACTACAAGCTAAGCTAACGGCTACGTACAGTGAGCTAGTTGCCACCAATTCTGTTTGATTGTTTTGTAGCTCAGTGTTATTAGGCATCACGTACCTATTGCTTTCTCCTTTTGGAGTGGACACCATGCCACTATGTCTGACGGGGAGTTACCAGACACCAGTATCAGACAACGCAGCAGGCAGTCTGCCCCGGTTTCACCTGCAGCAGTTCAGGGCCCACCCGGAGGAATTTCGCTGCCCCCACCATTCTGCAATGACGGTCGGGAGTCCTTCCAATTATGGGCTCACCGCTATGAGGTAATTCAGGCCGCCCGGTACAAGGATCGCAATGTTGATTTGGATGCAGTATTGGCATTGGAGCTGCCCACAAGACTGCCGCCTGAACTGTTTATTGCATGGGACAACCTGCCTCCCACCACACAGGGTTCCTATGCAGATACAAAGAAACATCTTCAGGCTGCTTTTGGTCAAAAGGACGTTATTGCTTCTTTTCAGACATTCACAAATGCCCGCAGTAGAAAACCAAATGAGGCAATGTGCTGTGGATGTGTGCAGACTTGTGAAGGAGGCTTTCCCTGATTTTGAATACAGTGCATCCAAGTACATGAAAATGTCACGCTACATTGCTGGGTTGGATCAGGAGCTCTAAATTAAGTGTCATGAGAGAGGAGTGAAAAGTTTTCAAGAGGCTGTGGAAGTAGCCACTCTAGCTGAGCGTGCTCGCCCGGCTGCAAGGTTAGTGACACCAGTCTGCCCACATAATGTCACTACCAGAGATGTTGGCAACACAACCCAGTCAGTTAATTCTGTGACTGATAATGACACGTATGTGAGAACGGCTGTCCAGGACCTCACAGCCACCGTCCAAAATTTGAGCAAAGATCTTGTTGCGCTGAAGATAAAACTGGAAGAGCAAAGCAGAATGTACCAGCCAGAAACGCATGGCTACAGACACTCTCACAGGTCTCCTTTACGTTATGGGCGTAGTCCAGCTAGATACACTGAGACCCACAATGCACGTCTCTCCTCAAGACGCTGTCCCTCCTCCTCGCCTGAATTTAACAATCGGCCTTCACCAACCCACAATTACAGAGCTGAAAAATACCAGCACTCGTATAGCCCAAATACAGCAACATATTCAGCGGACAAGTCACGTAGCCAAGAATC
The DNA here is from genome assembly GCA_020510985.1 of Pholidichthys leucotaenia. Taxonomy (NCBI): domain Eukaryota; kingdom Metazoa; phylum Chordata; class Actinopteri; order Cichliformes; family Pholidichthyidae; genus Pholidichthys; species Pholidichthys leucotaenia. Next base: position 280,733,599 of record CM035840.1, on the reverse strand, counting down.
CTATTATTCTCCCGAACAGTATGATAACAGAAGTGGAGCTCACTGCTCTCTTTCAGGGCCCCCTTTGAGTTTGCGTCAGAGGAGCCCAAGTCCCCACTGTAAACATGTTTCATTCCAGGACCATCAGAGGGGCAGCCATGGATTCCAGCACCTGGTTCGTTGCCATCGGCAACACTCACAATATGACTACCTAGGACCACAAACCTCTCATCAGGGAAACAGGCGCTAGCTGAAGACGTGGGGCACTCTTCAGGGGGCCATTAGGAGCCCCAAATGAAATTGATAAAGCTGCACCACACATTAGTACTGCTTTGCTGCCCTCTAGTGACAACAGAGGTATTACATTTTCCCCTACTGAAAATCAAAACACTGTTGCAGTGGTAAATGAGATACCCTTTTCTTCATATGTAAATGGACTTGTTGAGGGTACAGATGCACACATTCTGTTAGATTCAGGCTCCCATATCTCATTTATCAGTGAAGCAACCAGAATGTCCATTTCAGTTCTAGCCAAAAAGCCTCTTATGAAGCATTACATTCTGTCTGAAGCAGTAACTGGGCACAGTTTAGATACTTGGGGCACCATTGATGTGGCTCTGAAATTAGGCTCCCATACGTTCCATCATAACATGCAGGTGATAAGAAATGTTACTCAAAGCACACTGTTGGGCCTAGACTTTCTTCAGCTCCATAAGGTCGCCTTGGATATGGGCAAGGGTGTATGTAGCCTTTATGGGGAGGAACTGCCACTGTTAAAAACTACACAGCTGGTCCCCTATAACTGTAAAGCAAAGGTTATGGAATGCACAACTGTACCCCCACGTTGTGAAATGAACTGTAAGATTGCATTAAACCCTCCCACAATCACTGCTGGCATCCCAGACAACTATGATGGCTGCCTAGAGCCACACCAGATGGACATTGAGGACATTGCAGTGGCACACACCTTGACAATGGCAGTAAATGGTGTGACTACAGTGCGGCTTCTGAATCCGACAGATAGTCCCATCACCCTGCAGCCAGGTATGCACATAGGACAGTTCATCCCTGTGTCACAAGATGACAGTGTCAGAGTCTGCCCCTGTATGCAATGTATCCAACTGCCCTTTACTATCACACAAGGCAGCAAACACAGCCCAAATCTCTGACAAATTGCCATTTGATGTTCAGTGTGGTGCTCTGACTGCCCCTGAGAGGTCTCAACTGACTGAACTGCTCCTGTGTTATCGCGATGTGTTCAGTAAAAGCCCTACAGATTTTGGCAGAACTGACATTGTCAAACACAAAATCCACACAAATGCTTCACCCCCCGTTAGAAAACGTGCCTATCGCACCTCACCCCAGATGCAGGAGGTGATACAGTCACAGGTGAATGACATGTTAGACAAAGGACTTATTGATATCAGCCATAGTCCCTGGGCAGCCCCTGTTGTAATGGTGCGAAAAAAAAGATGGCTCATGGTGTTTTTGTGTTGATTATAGGGGTTTGAATGCTGTGACCACAAAAGATGCTCATCCTTTGCCCAGAACAGATGATGCCTTGGATGCATTACGGAGCTCATCAGTGTTCAGTATCATGGACCTTTCATCAGGGTATTGGCAGGTGCAGTTGGATGAACAAGACAAAGCCAAAACAGCTTTTACTACTGGTAGGGGTCTTTACCAGTTCTGTGTTATGCCCATGGGTCTTGTGGATGCTTCACCCACATTTCAGCATTTGATGCAGCTGGTATTACAAGGCCTCTCGTGGAAAACATGTCTCGTTTATTTAGATGACATTATCATGTACAGCCCCAGTTTTTCCACACATATGGAGCATCTTAGAGAGGTGTTTGATCGGCTGAGAGCGGCTAACTTAACCTCTTGCACTCCGGGATACCACGGGCGGTCACGTCTCTGTGTCCTAGGGTGCACGAGGGCACTGAAAAAAAAAAAGCTGCAGACACAGCCGCGAACAGAAAGCCAAAGGAGTGCTTTGATTGGTTTAGATTTGATTGACCTCTCATTTGACTAATAAGAGCCTTGAATTGGGTTTCTGAAACCTTGAAGAACCAATGACTGAAAACCTAGCAAGAAGGACCCACCTACCAACGGCTGCGAATACAGCGAGCCAATTGAAGTTCCACGATTGAAAGCGTGCGTCCCGTGCATAAAATCTGTTTTGTGTAAGCCGCCGGGTGACACACACGCGTTCGCCAGTCTTTTTTTCTTACTACTGTTCTTATTTGTTTTGAAAAATCGTTCGCCAAAACCACAATCATGGAAGCGCAAAACCGCAATAATCGAATCATGGTTTGACCGGGTCGCATGACCAGAACCACGAGTCCGTAACAAGCGGACCAGCGTCATGTTCGTCTGACAATGAGGAAGAGAAGTTCGCCAGCGACACTACTGTTGTGGACAGGTAAGTGTTATAAGCTAAATTATTCTTTATCCCTGAAAATTGTAATCAAAATGACTTTTGACTGATCGGTAAATTACAACTGTGCGTCATCGCAACATGACGGGCCGCGGCGCACGGACTGGACACGGTCCGTGCGCCGCGTCCGGACCATGAACACCCCCCCCCCCGCTACTCTTCTGTAGCGGATTGCAGATATTATTGCAGATATTTTAGTACAACTGTGGTAGTAGACCGCGGCGCACCGTCCCCGCGGTCCGTCATGTAGCGATGGGCGATGTCCGTCCTCTGTAGTGGGGAGGGGGAGTTGTTATCTTCTACATTACAGATATTTTAGTATAATTTTTAGTGCACTGTAGGTTATTTTTTCTTGTAAAAAAAAAAAGCCACACATTTTTTACGTGGCATGCTTCTTTGTGTGTGGGTACTTGTTTGTTCATTCATTCATTCATGAATGAATAAACAACCCCCCTACACACACACACACACACACACACACACACACACACACACACACAGCCCTGAGTGTCACCTTTCATTTGAGCCCAAGATCAAGCTTCTATATTGAATCATTCAAAAGTTACAGACTTTTTTCCAAACTGTGCCATTTGGCACAATTTGGCACAGTTCAAAAACGCCTGGGAACAACCTAAGAAAAAAGCTGTGTAATATATTCATTTTTTGTGGTATTGTTACAAAATTTTGACCTCAGCTGGATAACACTTGGTTCTACATTTCTGTTGCATTTTCCAGCCCGAATCTGACAGCTGTGTGTTATTTGCAAGCATTTGTATCCAAAAAAACACCCAGGCGAAATTTATTTTCTTCAAGTTCAGTATGTTTAGATGACTGTTACTCAGTGGCAGGAGCACTTAGAGAGATTATGACTATTTTGCCAAAAAATTCAAAGTGTTTTCTTTTAAATGAGACCAACCCCATGAAGATGCTGCAAAGGGTTGAAGAACAGCTTTTGATTTACTTTGGGCACGTTATTTTTAGGCGTTTTTAGGGAAATTGACCAGAGTGCAAGGGGGTAAAACTCAAACCATCAAAGTGTCACTTTACTCAAGAAGAAATGTCATTTCTAGGGCATGTAATCTCTGCAGCTGATCTGAAACCTGACCCCAAAAACATTCAGAAAGTACAGGAGTGGCCCACTCCTGAGAACCCCACTGAAGTCAGAGCGTCTCTCGGCTTATGCTCATATTATCGCCTTTTCATCTATCAATGTGCTAAGCTGTCTGAACCTCTGCATAGCCTCACTCAGAAAGGGAAACCATTTGTCTGGACTGAAATTGAACAGCCTGCTTTTGACTGCCTTCGCCATGCCCTAACTCACACACCCATCCTCTCCTACCCGGATTTCTCACGATAATTCCTGCTCTTTACGGATGCATCCAACAGCCATTGGGTGTGTGTTATCACAGGTTAATGATTGTAATATGGAAAAAGTCATTGCCTATGGTAGCCATGTCCTGACACGGACTGAGAGACGCTGGTCCACCTATAACAGGGAGCTGTGGGCTGTTGTGCGGTCCATTCGTCACTTTCGCCAATATTTGACTTGACACCATTTTTGCATCATCACAGATCACAAACCTCTTCTTGGTTTGCAAAAACTTACCCTGGATTGTGACCCAACAGGACGTAGAGCAAGATGGGCTCTCGAGATAGACCCCTATGATTGGATGGTTGAACACAGGGAAGGCAGTAAACATGCTAATGCTGATTCTATGTCACATCGACCATCATCCACGAGGGCCATTGAATCTGTAAAAACACAGCTCTGTCCAGCTCAAGCAGTCCCACAGGAAAAAGCACCTGAGCAGGTGCCCAGTCCCCTGACAGCTAACTCCTCAGCAAGCCCTTTAAGCACTGTTTCTGCTGCTACACAGACTGATCAAACACCCACATTCCCAAAAACATCACAATCTGAGCAGGTGGTAAATGTGGAGCCTGAAATGGCCACCAATTATTCCTTCCTAAACAGGGACCGTAGCCATCTCATCCAAGCTCAGTGAGATGACCTGGTATTAAAAACTGTCACTGAGTGGGTGCTAACAAATTCCAGGCCACCATTTGCTAATCTCAAACACACTTCACCTGAGCACAGACATTTTTGGAGAGAGTTCCCAAAGCTTACTGTTGCTGACTCTATTCTGTGCAGAAAAGTAAGACACCCTCCAGGTGACCCAATCTTACAGATTGTGATCCCTAGCAGCTTACAAAGAGAAGTGTTTCAAACACTACATGGACATTCACTCACTGGCCATTTTAGTGCTGAAAAGACATTACAAAGTGCCCAGGGTAGATGTTATTGGCCATACAGTGGGGCAAAAAAATATTTAGTCAGCCACCAATTGTGCAAGTTCTCCCACTTAAAAGATGAGAGAGGTCTCCAATTTTCATCATAGGTATACCTCAACTATGAGAGACAAAATGAGAAAAAAAAATCCAGAAAATCACATTGAAGGATTTTTAATGAATTTATTGGTAAATTCCTCTGTAAAATAAGTATTTGGTCAATCCCAAAAGTTCATCTCAATACTTTGTTATATACCCTTTGTTGGCAATGACAGAGGTCAAACATTTTCTGTAAGTCTTCACAAGGTTTTCACACACTGTTGCTGGTATTTTGGCCCATTCCTCCATGCAGATCTCCTCTAGAGCAGTGATGTTTTGGGGCTGTCGCTGGGCAACACGGACTTTCAACTCCCTCCAAAGATTTCTATGCGATTGAGATTTGGAGACTGGCTAGGCCACTTCAGGACCTTAAAATGCTTCTTATGAAGTCACTCCTTCGTTGCCCGGGCGGTGTGTTTGGGATCATTGTCATGCTGAAAGACACAACCACGTTTCATCTTCAATGTCCTTGCTGGTGGAAGGAGGTTTTCACTCAAAATCTCACGATACATGGCCCCATTCATTCTTTCCTTTACACGGATCAGTCGTCCTGGTCCCTTTGCAGAAAAACAGCCCCAAAGTATGATGTTTCCACCCCCATGCTTCACAGTAGGTATGGTGTTCTTTCTCCTCCAAACACGACAAGTTGCGTTTTCATCATAAAGTTCTATTTTGGTTTCATCTGACCATATGACATTCTCCCAGTCCTCTTCTGGATCATCCAAATGCTCTCTAGCAAACTTCAGACGGGCCTGGACATGTACTGGCTTAAGCAGGGGGACACGTCTGGCACTGCAGGATTTGAGTCCCTGGCGGCGTAGTGAGTTACTGATGTAGCCTTTGTTACTTTGGTCCCAGTTCTCTGCAGGTCATTCACTAGGTTCCCCCGTGTGGTTCTGGGATTTTTGCTCACCGTTCTCGTGATCATTTTGACCCCACAGGGTGAGGTCTTGTGTGGAGCCCCAGATCAAGGGAGAATATCAGTGGTCTTGTGTGTCTTCCATTTTCTAATAATTGCTCCCACAGTTGATTTCTTCACACCAAGCTGCTTACCTATTGCAGATTCAGTCTTCCCAGCCTGGCGCAGGTCTACAATTTTGTTTCTGATGTCCTTTGACAGCTCTTTGGTCTTGGCCATAGTGGAGCTTGGAGTCTGACTGTTTGAGGTTGTGGACAGGTGTCTTTTATACTGATAACGAGTTCAAACAGGTGACATTAATACAGGTAACGAGTGGAGGACAGAGGAGCCTCTCAAAGAAGAAGTTACAGGTCTGTGAGAGCCAGAAATCTTGCTTATTTGTAGGTGACCAAATACTTATTTTACCGAGGAATTTACCAATTAATTCATTAAAAATCCTTCAATGTGATTTTCTGGATTTTTTTTTCTCATTTTGTCTCTCATAGTTGAGGTATACCTATGATGAAAATTGGAGACCTCTCTCATCTTTTAAGTGGGAGAACTTGCACAATTGGTGGCTGACTAAATACTTTTTTGCCCCACTGTATATGGCACGTTACAGCTGTGGACAAAACTGGTGGTACCCCTCTATTAATGAAAGAAAAACCCACAATGGTGGGAGCTTCCGGTGACGTGCAACAGCATGGACGCATAAAAACTGAGCTCTGGCGCTAGCTCTATTTTCCCCTGGACTCAAAATCTAAATTTGGGAAAAACGGCAATATTCTGTTGTCATAATGAGCGGGGACAAATCCAAGAAAGGCGGATAAGGGCTACGAAACAACCTTGATAATGAAATGGCAAAAGAAATCTTGGCTAATGAAACGGACCTAGCATCGGCCCAACATGGCGACCGCATGGCTAGCCTGGACTTGATTCGAGCTGCCGTGAGCAAGGCCATGGCAGCTGGAATGGCAACTCTTCGAGCTGAATTTAAAACAGATATACAAGATTTTCACTCAGTAATTCATGAGGACATGAAGAAACAAATGGATGAGCTCACAGCAGAAGTACAGCAACAGCTCCAGGAGACCACTAAACAAGTGCATGATACGGGGGAACGCATAAAACAGGTTGAAGAAAATATGGCAGAAATGGAGAGTTGGGACATAAAGACACGCTTGTTCAGCTGCTACAAAATCAGCGGGCACTTGAGGATAAGGTATCCGAAATGGAGGGTCGGGCCAGGCGGAATAATATTCGCATATACGGGGTACCCGAGGACTCAGAGCAAGGCACATCTGTAATTTCCTTTGCCGAAAGTCTCATTAAAAAAGAGTTTGGTGATGTTCTAGGCCAAGACTACGACCTTGACATTGAGCGCGCCCATTGTGCCTTGGGTCCAAAGCCGCCAACAAGTGCCCCGCCACGTTCAATAATAGTCCGCTTTCTTCGATTCACAGTTAAGGAAGAGATACTCCGCGTTGCATGGAAAAAGATAATACGTATTCACAACAAGCAAGTGTATTTTGACCATGACTACGCGGTGGAAGTACAGAAAAGAAGAAAGGAATATATCCCTGTTAAAAGAGCTCTAAAGGAGAAAGGGATTCGCTTTCAAACTCCACTCAACAAGATGCGTCGTTTTTACGCATCAGGAAGTGTTCTCTTCAATAGTGCCACAGAAGCCACGGAAGATTTACAAAGGCGAGGTATCGCCACGGTCCAGATAACCGCCGCCAGAAGCAGAGCTGCCCAGACAATGACGGAGGAGACGCTGAAGCAGCTTTTGCCATGGGAGACGCAGAGGATCCGCCATGGGGATTTCCACAAACACATCCGGGAGAAGCTGAGTGAGTTTCGGCGGACAACAGAAGAAATAACGGTGGACTAGTGAGTACTCCACGAGAACATACGACCTTATTATGGTGAGAGCAGTTTCTTTGGATTATTCATGATCATGACTTTGTAGCCTTATCCGATCCCACTATTGATGAAAGGGCTAGCGCCTGCAGACTCGATCTGAAGGTCACCAGACTACTTTACTCTTACTTTACTACTGATTTTCCTTTATTATTATTATTGGGTTGGGGGTTTTTTGGGGGGTTTTTTGTTCCCACGATGCTCACCGTGGAGAGGGGCCCCACCTTGTGGCCAGTCCCCTCTTTTTTCAAGGTCCATACTGTATCCTTCTTGTTGGAAGCCCAGTTCAGTGCTATGTTGTTTCATTGTTCAGCACGTTCATGTTCTGTAGTTACTGTTCTGAGGTCCAAGTTGACATTTTGTTTTCACATGTTAAGCTATGTCTTTAAGATACTATAATATACTGTCACTAAATGTTAATGGAGTAAATCATCCTGTAAAAAGAAGTAAACTGGTGGTAAAGATGAAAAAGAGAAAGTAGATATTGCATACTGGCAAGAAACTCATCTATCCAACACAGAACATGATAATTTAAAAAGAATGGGTTTCAAAAATACCTATTATTCCTCTCATAGAAGTGGCAAAAAATGAGGAGTAGCTATTTTGATCTCTAATAGAATTAAATTTGAATTTATATCTGAATTAAGTGACAAAGAAGGCAGATTTATTTTAGTGAAAGGTAAAATTGACCATAAAGAGGTTACACTATTGAATGTATACACCCCCCCCCCCCCCCGGGAGTAATATTAGTTTCTATAAAAAAAAGTCTTTGATCTGACTACCAAAGAATCTTATGGACCTTTAATTTGTGCTGTTGTCGCGAATTCGCATCAATCCAAAAAAAACAACAACAAAAAAAAACAATGATTTTCAATTATGAAAATTTTTTTTTTTTTAAATTTTGTTCACAATTGGAAATAAATTCAGGCGTCAAGGGGTTAATTACATTCTGAAAAGAGGCCCTGTACCTCCGTCGTGGAAGGAAGCCTTCATATCTGTTATACCGAAAGAGGGAAAGGATAAAACAGACTGCAAATCATATAGACCAATAAGTGTATTAAACACGGATTATAAATTATACACAACTATTTTGGTCAGACGAATGGACACTGTGATGCCCTCACTGATTGATGAAGACCAGACAGGTTTCCTAAAAAATACACAAACCCAGGATAACATAAGGAGAGCCTTACATATAATTGAACAGATTAATAAGAGAAAGATAAATTCAGTTATTCTCAGTCTTGACACTGAAAAAGCTTTCGATTCAGTTCAGTGGGACTTTCTCTATTTAGTAATGAAGAGATTTGGATTCTGCACTGATTTTATAAAATGCATCCAAGCCCTCTACTCTTCCCCTACTGCTAGAATAAAAATAAACGGGAGTCTTCCTAACCCTATACAACTACAACGTGGTTGTAGACAGGGTTGTCCCGGAAGCCCCAATTTATTTAATTTATTTATAGAGCCTTTAGCACAAGCAATACGCCAAGAGACCGCACTAAAGGGTATTCAGATTGGTGAGGAGGAATATAAATTGAGTTTGTATGCGGATGATGTGTTGATCACAATCTCAGACCCGGTCTCTTGTTTACCAGTGTTGAAGAAAATGCTAGAAATGTACGATTCGTTTTCTGGGTATGCTCTTAATATCCATAAAACTCAGGTTATGACTTTCAATTTTCATCCTGGACAGGAATTAACATCTATGACATGTTTCGGGACCCAGGAGACAGACACTGACACGAGCAGATAGTGACAATAATCTTTATTAAATTGTGAGTGAGTGTAATGCGAGTGTGAGTGCGAGGATATCGTTCTGGTCACTGGAGCTGAGCAACCTGGACGGAGACCCGGCAACCCTGGAACAGATAAGCAGAGACAAGTTACTAATGCTCCACACTAGCAAAGAGCTGCAGATAACAAGGCTTACTTGAGAGCAGCACTGGCTTCGCTCTGCTGAGTTCCAGCGGCCGGGCAGCGTGGAGGTGAAGGCGTCCGTGACCGTGCTGGGGTTACCACCCGTGGCTGTGACAATGACAGTCCTGACGATGACACCGGCTGTGACAATGACAGCCCTGACGAGGACACCGGCTGTGACTCCACAGACCGGGATGACGATGATCCTGACGATGACGCCGGCTGTGACTCCACAGACCAGGATGACGATGACACAGATGATGATGCAGACAAAGACGAGGTTAGTGACTCCACACACAGTGGCAATGACGACACAGCTGATGCTGATGACAGTGATTCCACCGATAACGTTGGCCAATACTCCTGTAATTGATACAATAATAGTTCTGGCAATTGAGGAGCAAGACGTACCGGTAGGCGTGGTGGTAGCGAGCCGCTACGAAGACGTGATGGCGTTACCCCGTCAGCTGGGGACGCAGGTCCGCCGCCAAGGTGGTCCACCTGTGCACAGGGGTAAAGGTTTGGCGTTGAGTAGCAAATGGTGCGCTTACTTGCTTGACGCTGGGAAGAGTTCCTGGATGCAGCAAGTGAAGCTCTTGACGAGACAAACGAGGTTCCATACGAGACAAACGAGGTTCCAGACGAGACAGACAAAGTTCCTGACGAGACAGACAAAGTTCCTGACGAGACAGACAAGTTCCAGACGAGACAAGAGATATTCTTGACGAGACCAGAGAGCGGAGTGCAGGTTCATTCTCCGTTGAGGAAGACAGACGACTCCGTGCCGGGCTGTCAGCGACACTGGCTTTTAACAGCCGTTGATTCACATCTGTTGGTCTGTGCGCAGCTGGGGCTAATGACACTAATGACGGCCCAGAGGCCGCCATGACAATCTAAATATAATTTTAATTGGTACTTTGACCATATAGAATACTTAGGAGTGTATCTACCCAAAGATTTGTCACAATTGTATGGTAAGAATTACAACAGACTAAACAAAGGAATAATTAGTAACTTTGACAGCTGGAGCCTGCTCCCCCTTGACTTTGGCAACAGAATACAGGCAATCAAGATGAACATCCTCCCTAAATTGTTATATCTCTTCTTATCTCTGCCAGTATCAATTCCTGACAAACAGTTCAGAGAATGGAATAAATATATTTCAAGGTTCATTTGGCTTAAAAAGAGACCAACAGTTAAATATTCTACTTTACAGTTGCCAAAGGAGAGAGGGGGGCAGGCTCTGCCCTCTCTACGAAACTACTATACGGTATATCAGCCCAGCTGAGGCCGCTGGTTTGTTTGTGTAGCCCATCTTATTATGCAAAATGGAAAACAATTGAGATGTCTTTATCTGATGTTCCAGTCCAGTCTAAATTAGGTACCCTTGAAAGCGAAACTATTTCAACAACTAGTCAGTGGGTTAACCTGGCATTTAAAACCTGGAAATCAGAGATAAGAAAACTAAAACTCCAGGAAGAAGTTAAACTTCTCAGATGGCCAGCGTATGATCCTGACTTCCTACCCGCCTCGCATGATTGTAGATTCAGACAGTGAGCACTCAGTGGTCTTACCACTGTGTGTACAATGTATGAGAAATCAAATTTAATGTCATCTGATACTCTATGCAGGAGGCACATCTTGGAGAAACAAGATTTTTTTAGATATTTGCAGCTTTGCAATTTTATTTCCAAAAGGATACAAAGCAACAATATTAAAGAACCTTCACTACTTCTCAATATTTTTATTAATGCATATAAGTCGACAAGTCTTAAAAGCCTCATTAGTAAACTATACTGCAGTTTAATGACACTTAAAACAGATTCAACAACATATGTAAAGCAAAAATGGGAAAAGGAAGTGAACATTGTAATAACTGAAGACATGTGGACAAGGGTTTGGGAGGTTCAATCCTCATCTACCAACTCCGGCACCTGGAGGGACTTTTGCTGGAAGACTCTTATTCGTTTTTTCATAACACCCAATCAGAAATCCAAGTCCAGCACAGTTCCTGCACATTGCTGGAGAGAATGTGGGGAAACAGCAGCAGACTATGGGCACATATTTTGGTCTTGCCCACTCATTCAGCCTTTCTGGACAGACGTAGCAAATGTCATTTCTAAGACAATGAACTTTACTATCAGCTGCTCTTTTATTTTGTTATTTCTTGGATGCTTTCCGGACAAGCTGACTGCAGATGATACTTATCTCCTGAAAATCTTTTTGGCATCAGCCAAAAAGGCTATAACAAAGTGCTGGTTACAAAAACAGCCTCCCACACTGAACCTTTTCACCTCCATAATAGAAAATATAAGGCTTATGGAACGCATGACCTATGCTCTGCGACTCCAAGAGGAGCTAGGAAAAAGACGTTGGAAAAAATGGCTGGACTTTACAGGCTGTGACAGTACTTATTAATATGTGGATTCTGAAATGTATATTTTTATCATATCTGATTTGTATCACAATAATCATCCCATGGCCTCATATGTTTGTGTTTGTGTTTTATAAATGAAAAATGTTCAAAAATAAAAAGTTTCAAAAAAAAAAGAAAAACCCACAATGGTCACAGAAATAACTTGAATCTGACAAAAGTGGTAATAAATAAAAATTCTATGAAAATTAACCAATGAAAATCAGACAATGCTTTTGAATTGTGGTTTAACAGAATTACTTTAAAAAACAAACTCATGAAACAGGCCTGGACAAAAATGATGGGACCCCTAGAAAAGATTGAAAATAATGTGACCATAGGCACATGTTCAACCAAGATGTGTCCTCTAATTAACATCACAGGTGTCTACAAACTTGTAATCAGTCAGTCGGCCTATTTAAAGGGTGACAAGTAGTCACTGTGCTGTTTGGTGACATGGTGTGTATCACACTAAACATGGACCAGAGGAAGCAAAGGAGAGAGTTGTCTCAGGAGATTAGAAAGAAAATTATAGACAAGCATGTTAAAGGTAAAGGCTATAAGACCATCTCCAAGCAACTTGATGTTCCTGTGACTACAGTTGCACATATTAGTCAGAAATTTAAGATCCACAGGACTGTAGACAACCTCCCTGGACGTGGCCACCGGAGGAGATGGATAATACGAATGGTAACAAAAGAGCCCAGAACAACCTCTAAACACATTCATGGTGAACTCCAAGGTCAAGGTACATCAGTGTCAGATCGCACCATCCGTTGTTGTTTGAGCCAAAGTGGACTTCATGAGAGACGACCAAGGAGGACACCACTGTTGAAAACAAATGATAAAAAAGCCAGACTGAAATTTGCCAAACTGCATGTTGACAAGCCACAAAGCTTCTGGGAGAATGTCCTATGGACAGACGAGACAAAACTGCAACTTTTTGGCAAGGCACATCAGCTCTATGTTCACAGACACAAAAATGAAGCATACCAAGAAAAGAACACTGTCCCTACTGTGAAACATGGAGGAGGTTCTGTTATGTTCTGGGGCTGCTTTGCTGCATCTGGCACAGGGTGTCTTGAATCTGTGCAGGGTACAATGAAATCTCAAGACTATCAAGGTATTCTAGAGAGAAATGTGCTGCCCAGTGTCAGACAGCTTAGTCTCAGTCGCAGGTCATGGGTCTTGCAACAGGATAATGATCCAAAACACACAGCTAAACACCCAAGAATGGCTAAGAGCCAAACATTGGACTATTCTAAAGTGGCCTTCTATGAGCCCTAATCTAAATCCTATTGAACATCTGTGGAAGGAGCTGAAACATGCCGTCTGGAGAAGGCACCCTTCAAACCTGAGACAACTGGAGCAGTTTGCTCATGAGGAGTGGGCCAAAATACCTGCTGAGATGTGTAGAAGTCTCATTGACAGTTACAGAAATCGTTTGATTGCAGTGATTGCCTCAAAAGGTTGTGCAACAAAATATTAAGTTAAGGGTACCATCATTTTTGTCTAGGCCTGTTTCATGAGTTTGTTTTTTAAAATAATTCTGTTGAACCACAATTCAAAAGCATTGTGTGATTTTCATTGGTTAATTTTCATAGAATTTTTATTTATTACCACTTTTGTCAGATTCAAGTTATTTCTGTGACCATTGTGGGTTTTTTCTTTCATTAACAGAGGGGTACCAACAATTTTGTCCACGTGTGTAAATGAATGTGCCTGCAGTGTGTTGCCTGTGAAGCACGGAGGCCACAGACTCCACAGCAACAAGCCCCTATGCAAAATATGGCTACTTCAATGCCTTTTGAGAAAATAGCCATGGACCTGACAGAGCTGCCTCTCACCCATCAAGGTAATAGGTGCATCCTTGTCATAATGGACTATTTCACAAAATATCTTAACCTGTATGCCTCCCTGATCAACGAGCAGTTACTGTGGCAAAATGTTTGTTCGAAGACTATATCAGCCGCCGTGGTGTGCCACAAAGCCTGCACACTGACCAAGGATGCTAGTTTGACTCAGATTTGGTAAAATGTCTATGTTCACTTTTGTGCATTCACAAAACAAGAACTTCTCCATATCATGCAATGTTCAGATGGCATGGTGGAATGGGCTAACAGATCCATAAAGGATCAGTTAGCGAAGTATCTTTTCACCAGAGGTGGAGAGTGGGATGAGCATCTTGAACAAGTTGAATTTGCTTAGAACACCACTGCCCACTCCTCCACCAAACACACGCCCTTCTTCTTAGTTTATGGATGAGAGGGTCGTCTACCCACTGACCTCCTTGTTGGAGAAACCCCTGGAACTTCAGGAAACACACAAGATGCGCCACATGATTATGCTCACTCTATTGTGAAAAAACTCTGTGATTCGTTCCACTCTGCTGCACATAATATTGCTGTTGCAGGTGTTCAGCAGAAGCATTACTATGATCGTTGCAAGAGACATATGGCTTATGAAGCAGGAGACCTGGTTTGGGTTGATCTCCCCTCTCTCGCTAGGCACAAACTGTTTCCCAGATGGACAGGCCCTTTCAAAGTCTTACGGAGGCTGGACTTCGGTACAGATGACAGTGGTGTGGTCTATGAGCTGTTGGATATGTTAAACCCCAGAGGCAAACCAAAAGTCATTCACTACGACCGTCTCAAGCCTTATCGATCCCCATGGTCTGCAGCACAGTCACCGCCCCAAACCTTGGAACCAGCACCACCTTCTGCCTCTAGTCCATTTACACCACCACTCACTGCACTCTCAGGCTCGAGGCCTTACAATGGGGCAAAAAAGTATTTAGTCAGCCACCAATTGCGCAAGTTCTCCCACTTAAAAGATGAGAGAGGCCTCCAATTTTCATCATAGGTATACCTCAACTATGAGAGACAAAATGAGAAAAAAAATCCAGAAAATCACATTGAAGGATTTTTAATGAATAAATTGGTAAATTCCTCGGTAAAATAAGTATTTGGTCACCTACAAACAAGCAAGATTTCTGGCTCTCACAGATCTGTAACTTCTTCTTTAAGGGGCTCCTCTGTCCTCCACTCGTTACCTGTATTAATGGCACCTGTTTGAACTTGTTATCAGTATAAAAGACACCTGTCCACAACCTCAAACAGTCAGACTCCAAACTCCACTATGGCCAAGACCAAAGAGCTGTCAAAGGACACCAGAAACAAAATTGTAGACCTGCACCAGGCTGGGAAGACTGAATCTGCAATAGGTAAGCAGCTTGGTGTGAAGAAATCAACTGTGGGAGCAATTATTAGAAAATGGAAGACATACAGGACCACTGATAATCTCCCTCGATCTGGGGCTCCACGCAAGATCTCACCCCGTGGGGTCAAAATGATCATGAGAACAGTGAGCAAAAATCCCAGAACCACACGGGGGGACCTAGTGAATGACCTGCAGAGAGCTGGGACCAAAGTAACAAAGGCTACAACAGTAACACACTACGCCGCCAGGGACTCAAATCCTGCAGTGCCAGACGTGTCCCCCTGCTTAAGCCAGTACATGTCCAGGCCCGTCTGAAGTTTGCTAGAGAGCATTTGGATGATCCAGAAGAGGATTGGGAGAATGTCATATGGTCAGATGAAACCAAAATAGAACTTTTTGGTAAAAACTCAACTTGTCGTGTTTGGAGGAGAAAGAACACCATACCTACTGTGAAGCATGGGGGTGGAAACGTCATGCTTTGGGGCTGTTTTTCTGCAAAGGGACCAGGACGACTGATCCGTGTAAAGGAAAGAATGAATGGGGCCATGTATCGTGAGATTTTGAGTGAAAACCTCCTTCCATCAGCAAGGGCATTGAAGATGAAACGTGGCTGGATCTTTCAGCATGACAATGATCCCAAACACACCGCCCGGGCAATGAAGGAGTGGCTTCGTAAGAAGCATTTCAAGGTCCTGGAGTGGCCTAGCCAGTCTCCGGATCTCAACCGCATAGAAAATCTTTGGAGGGAGTTGAAAGTCCGTGTTGCCCAGCGACAGCCCCAAAACATCACTGCTCTAGAGGAGATCTGCATGGAGGAATGGGCCAAAATACCAGCAGCAGTGTGTGAAAACCTTGTGAAGACTTACAGAAAACGTTTGACCTCTGTCATTGCCAGCGAAGGGTATATAACAAAGTATTGAGATAAACTTTTGTTATTGACCAAATACTTATTTTACCGAGGAATTTACCAATAAATTCATTAAAAATCCTTCAATGTGATTTTCTGGATTTTTTTTTCTCATTTTGTCTCTCATAGTTGAGGTATACCTATGATGAAAATTGGAGACCTCTCTCATCTTTTAAGTGGGAGAACTTGCACAATTGGTGGCTGACTAAATACTTTTTTGCCCCACTGTATGTGTATCAACACCCAAGCCCTGCTTCACCTCCAGTACTTGATGTTCCCCATGTGCAGCAACCCCCATATGGACATGTTCCAGTGAGAAACAATTTACCAGCTGTGCCTCCACAAAAGCCACCTGTTGTTGTTCAACCTCCCTCTCAAAGGAAGACCAAGTCAGGACGTTGTGTTCAACGGCCACAGCGTTACAGAACTGACACTTTCACCGTTTAGCGTTCACCATTGACCTTATATGCAAACATAAGCAGACTGGACTTAAAAACAAAACAAAACTGTACACCCCAGTTCTTCTCTAACAGTTTGGAAGTTTTCCCTGACAGACATGTAGTACTAGATTGTCCTTTTTGCTGTTGCTGTTGTTGTTGTTGTTGTGAAGCAAGGACACTTCTTTTGTGAAGGGGGAAGTAGTGTAAGAGGTCATTTTGGAAAACAGGCAGTTCTTTATTTGAGAAGTAATTTTCATGATTATTCAAACTGATTAAATGCTATACTTAAACATTTTAATGAATAATTTAGTTTGTTTATCCTGTTTTTGCTCTTTTGTGGTGTTAGTCTGGCAAGAGAAAGTACACAGAATGGAAAAGGCTTTTATTATGAAGGAGGAGTGATGGAAGTGAAGTGGGGGGATGTTTTTGTAAATAGAACATTGGGTGCAGCTATGGCTGGATATTAAAGTTATGGGAAGAACTCAAATGGTCTCGTTCTTGTGGCAGATGGACTAACCTTCAACTATCACCCACGCAAGCTTACATTACCTTTGATCAGAGTCCTCTGTGTCACACTCCTGATTCAGGCTGTAAAACTCTCCAATGAGGATGAAAAATTCCATCCATCCAGCTTCTTCTGTTTAATCCTTTTCGGGTAGTGGGGGGGGGGGGGCTGGATCCTATCCCAGCATCTTTGGGCAAGAGGCAGGGTACACCCTGGACAGATCGCCAGTCCATCGCAGGGCCAACACAGAGAGACAGACAACCATTCACTCTCACATTCATACCTAAGGACAATTTAGAATCCCCATTTTGATGCCAATTAACCTAACTTGCATGTTTTTTGCATGTGGGAGGAAACCGGAGAAATCCTGGAGTAAACCCACGCAGACACGGGGAGAACATGCAAACTCCACACAGATCATTGTTGGATGAAAAATTAATTTAAAAAATTATGGTCCAGCTAGGGAAAGAATAATAACGATCTTCTTTGTGAGAAACTACGACTTTTTCTCCTGGAGTTTCACTCACTGTCTATTAAGTTTCACTTTCATTGACGTTAAGTCACGCCCCCGCTACTTCCGCAAATTGGACCTTGTTTTTTAACTTTATTAGAACACACATACAATTACTACAACAAAACTGTTACTGCCAGGGGAATAATAAAACTTTTACATCTGGAAAAGTTTCAAGCCAAGATTGCAATACAAAAATAAAATTAAAATATGATATTTACGTACAGATACTAAATTTCTCAAGACTTTCTTATTTTTTATGCCGCTAATAGTTGTGCCATATTGTTTCAGTTCAAAATAAAAATGTTCAAAGTTTGGTTTCATTCTGGAGCTTGTCCACTTCTTCTTGTGTATGTGAAACTTCCTTTAAGCAATAACAATTGTATGAAATAAACAAAGTCCAACAGACTCTCATGATAAATTCTATATCAAGGATTCAGTGTACCCCCCCCCCCCAGTATGGGGTTACTGGGGCCCCACCCTGGAGCCAGGCCTGGGGGAGGGGCTCAAAGGCTAGCGTCTGGTGGCCAGGTTTCCACCCATGGGACCCGGCCAGGCTCAGCCCGAAGGAGTTACATGGGTCCGCCCTCCAGTGGGCTCACCACCTGCAGGAGGGATCATGGGGGTCCGGTGCTATGTGGATTAGGTGGTGGTCAAAGGAGGAGACCTTGGCGGACTAATCCCAAGCTTTCTAAACTGGCTTTTGGTACGTGGAATGTCACCTCTCCGGTGGGGAAGGGGCCTGAGCTGGTGTACGAGGTTGAGAGATACCGGCTAGATATAGTCGGCCTCACCTCAACACACAGCTCCGGTTCTGGAACCAGTCTCCTGGAGAGGGGATGGAGCTTGGCCTTTTCTGGAGTTTCCCCGGGCGAGAGGCGATGAGAAGGGGTGGGTATTCTTGTATCCCCCCACCTTGCTGCCTCTATATTGGAGTTTTCCCCAGTGGACGAAAGGGTTGCTTCCCTGTGCCTTCGGGTTGGGAAACGGGTCCTGACCATCATTTGTGCCTATGCACCAAATAATGTTTCAGAGTACCCACCTTTTTTGGAGTCTCTAACTGGGGTGCTGGAGGGTGCTCCTCTTGGAGACTCCATTGTCCTACTGGGGGACTTCAATGCGCACGTGGGCAACAACAGTGAAACCTGGAGGGGGGTGACTGGGAGGAACGGCCTGCCCAATCTGAACCCGAGTGGTGTTCAGTTATTGGACTTCTGTGCTAACCACAGTTTGTCCATAACGAACACCATGTTCAAGCATAAGGGTGTCCATATGTGCACCTGGCACCAGGACACCCTAGGTCGCAGGTCAATGATCGATTTTGTTATCGTGTCATCAGACCTGCGACCGTATGTCTTGGACACCCGGGTAAAGAGAGGTGCAGAGCTGTCAACTGATCACCACCTGGTGGTGAGTTGGATCCTATGGCAGGGGAGGAAGCCATTCAGACCTGGTAGACCCAAACGTATAGTGAGGGTGTGCTGGGAATGTCTGGCTGAGGCCCCTGTCCGGGAGGTCTTCAACTCCCACCTCCGGAAGAACTTCAACCACATTCCGAGGGAGTCTGGAGACATAGAGTCTGAATAGGCCATGTTCTCTACCTCTATTGTTGAAGCGGCGGCCCAGAGCTGTGGCCGCAAGGTGGTTGGTGCATCTCGTGGTGGCAACTCCCGAACCAAGTGGTGGACACCAGTGGTGAGGGGGGCCATTAAGCTGAAGAAGGAGTCCTATCAAGCTTGGTTGGCTTGTGGGACATCCCGAAGCAGCTGAGGTGTACAGGCAGGCCAAGCGGAGTGCGGCTCGGGTGGTTGCTGAAGCAAAAACCCGGGTATGGGAGGAGTTCGGTGAGGCCATGGAACAAGACTTTCGGTCGGCCTTGAAGAGATTCTGGCAAACTGTCCGGCGGCTCAGGAGGGGAAAGCAGCTCCCTGTCCACACTGTGTATGGTGCGGATGGGACACTGTTGACTTCGACTGGGGATATCGTCGGGCGGTGGAAGGAATACTTCGTGGATCTCCTCAATCCCACTGATACGTCTTCCACAGAGGAAGCAGGGTTTGGGGACGAGGGGGATGACTCACCTATCACAGGAGCTGAGGTCGCCAAGGTGGTTAAAAATCTCCTTGGTGGCCGGGCCCAGGGGGTGGACGAGATTCGCCCTGAGTACCTCAAGGCCCTGGATGTTGTTGGGCTGTCATGGTTGACACGCCTCTGCAACATTGTGTGGAGGTTGCGGGCAGTGCCTTTGGCATGGCAAACTGGGGTGGTGGTTCCTCTCTTCAAAAAAGGGGACCAGATGGTGTGCTCCAACTTTAGAGGGATCACACTCCTCAGCCTGCCTGGGAAGGTCTATGCCAAGGTACTGGAGTGGAGAGTCCGGTTGTGTGTCGAAGCTCTTTACCCTCTCGAGAATTCTTGAGGGTTCGTGGGAGTTTGCCCAACCAGTTTACATGTGTTTTGTGGACTTGGAGAAGGCATTTGACCGCGTCCCTCGCGGTTTTTTGTGGGGGGTGCTTCGGGAGTATGGGGTATCAGGCTTGTTGTTACGAGCTATTCGGTCTTCTGTATGACCGTTGTGAGAGTTTGGTTCGTATTGCCAACACTCTGTCGGAGTCATTCCCAGTGAGAGTTGGACTCCGCCAGGGCTGCCCTTTGTCGCCGATCCTGTTCATAATTTTTATGGACAGGATTTCTAGGCGCAGCCAGGGAATGGAGGGTGTCATGCTTGGTGACCATAGGATCTCACCTCTGTTGTTTGCAGATGATGTTGTCCTGTTGGCTTCATCCAGCAATGACCTACAGCTCTTGCTGGGATGGTTTGCCGCTGAGTGTGAAGTGGCTGGGATGAGAATCAGCACCTCCAAGTCCGAGTCCATGGTCCTCAGCTGGCAAAAGGTGGATTGTCCTCTCTGGGTTGGGGACAGGCTCCTGCCCCAAGTGGAGGAGTTGAAGTATCTTGGGGTCTTGTTCACGAGTGAGGGGAAAATGGAGCGAGAGATTGACAGACGGATTGGAGCAGCATCTGCAGTGATGCGGATGTTGTACCGGTCTGTTGTGGTGAAGAGGGAGCTTAGTTCTAAGGCAAAGCTGTCGATTTACCAGTCAATCTACGTTCCTACTCTCACCTACAGTCACGAGCTTTGGGTAATGACCGAAAGAACAAGATCGCGGATACAAGCGGCTGAAATGAGCTTTCTCCGTAGGATTGCTGGACTCACCCTCAGAGATAGGGTGAGGAGCTCAGTCATCCGGGAGAGGCTCAGAGTAGAACCGCTGCTCCTCCATATTGAAAGGAGTCAGTTGAGGTGGTATGGGCATCTGATTAGGATGCCTCCTGGACGCCTCCCACTTGAGGTGTTTCAGGCACGTCCCACTGGGAGGAAACCCCGGGGCAGACCCAGGACTCGGTGGAGAGACTATGTCTCCCAGCTGGTCTGGGAACGCCTTGGTATCCTCTCTGAAGAGCTGGAGCAGGTGGCTGGGGACAGGGAAGTCTGGGCTTCTCTGGTTGAACTGCTGCCTCCACGACCTGGACCTCCGGAAAAGCAGTAGAAGATGGATGGATGGATGGATGGATAAACAAAGTCCTTGTCCCTTGATTTTTGTCCAAATCCAAAAATGATGTCTTATGGTGACACTAGACACAGTGGGTGGATATCCTCTCACACCTAGAAGCAGTAAAGAGGGGCAGAACAATGGACTGAAGGGGGTAGCCCCCCAGAGGGGTAATTAGACCAGACTATTAGGCGCCTTCACCCCTTGCTGCTCCGAGCTGCAGCATGCAGCGCAGGGAGGCAAATATATTATGATGAATGTAACAAATGTTATGTTAATGTGTCACACAATGCCTTTGTACACACACATGCACAATGCACCAGCCCAGCTCTCTATGCATGATGATTAAAGCTATATAAGCGGAATGCAGAGAGAGTTGTGAGGCTCTTCTATAGGCTCTTCTACAGAGACTCGGCCCCATAGGTCACGCTGGGGACCATAGGCTGTATGTATAAGTTAGAGGGTCAATAAAGATTCAGTGTCGACCTACTCTCGGGCCTCGCCTCCACATCCTTCCCTTTTACCCTCTACGTTGGTGACCCAAAGTGAAATGGACAGTCTACTTGCTTTCACCGCGCTGTGGACTCCAGAGTACCAGGGATCGCCGGCATCCTTCTCATCCACAATAGAGCATGCACGCCTGTTCCTCTCTCCATGATGAGGACCTCAGGGGCCAGAGGGAGCAAGCGGCGTGGGAACCGAGACACACAAGGATCAGCGACACGAGGACTGCACAGAACCAGCCTGAAAGGGGAAGATTGGCACCGTCTGCGTGTTTAAATCGAGCTCCCCAACCCTGACTTCACCTCCCGACAGTGGAGTTTCGGCACACAGAAGTCCCGTGTGCACACCGCAGGATTACGAGGACAGTGCAACTTTAAGCTACATGTCCACGGCACGCACCACACACCAGGGACAAACTGGTTCCAGGAACTTATACATGGTCCTCAGCCGCTGCACATCTCCAGGGAACACGGCCGATCGCCATCCTCGGATACTTTAGGCTTTGCGTATCGCACCTAAAGCAGCGGGGCAGCCTCGCCCACAGGACATGTATTTGTTTCTCAGCCGCTGCGCATCAATGGGGAAAAAAGCCGATTGCTTTCCCCGGAAGCTTTAGGACTGCCCCCGCACCTAAAGCAAGATTGCCAGTTCCCTGACACAGCTTAAGTTTTTTTTACTGCCACGACGCACCCTCGGGGAATTGGGCCGTTCGCCTTCTCCACATCCTGGCAGGACCGGGCCCGCATGAGTAGTCATCAGAGACTTAATTTTTTTTCACAGCCGCTGTGGATCACCGGAAGGTTTACTGGAAAGGTCCCTCATCCAAGGCTGATCTGCACGCAATTTTTGCACGGCCCAGACGCTTTTGACATCCTGGGCCGTCACTCCATTGTTTCCCTCCCCCTCGTCCTCCACATTGTTCGGCCCACACCTCTGTCCCAAAGACCTGCCGATCGCCAGCTTTGTTCCGTCAGCACGACACGCACCGGCCCCCATGCGCCCATGAACTACGGCCGTCAACGTGTTGGAACTTGGAGCGGAGCAGAAAGTGCTTTTCACCCTTCCCCCTTTCCCCCCACGGACTGACATGCCCTCCAACACACTTCACCAGCAGGACAGTTCGACCGGAGCAGCAACCCCTCGCTGCAACCACCATGGGTGCCGACTTGAGCCCAAAGGACCGGGGGGTCACAGCCACTTCTGGGTGTTCGGGGGGGGGGGGCCTGTGGGGTGACACTAGACACAGTGGGTGGACATCCTCTCACACCCAGAAGCAGTGAAGAGGGGCAGAACAATGGACTGAAGGGGGTAGCCCCCCAGAGGGGTAACTAGACCAGACTATTAGGCGTCTTCAGCACCTGCTGCTCCAAGCTGCAGCATGTAGGGCAGGGAGGCGAATGTATTATGATGAATGTAACAAGTGTTATGTTAATGTGTCACACAATGCCTTTGTACACACACATGCATAATGCACCAGCCCAGCTCTCTATGCATGATGATTAAAGCTATATAAGCAGAATGCAGAGAGAGTTGTGAGGCTCTTCTACAGGCTCTTTTACAGAGACTCGGCCCCAGCGGCCATGCTGAGGACCATAGGCTGTACATATACAGTATGTTAGAGGATCAATAAAGATTCAGTGTTGACCTACGCTCATGTCTCGCCTCCACATCCTTCCCTTTTACCCTCTGCACTCTCTTTCTTTAAACAGAATTCTTATATAAATAAAATGTTCAACATCTGTCCAAATCATCTTTGTGTAGACACAGTTAAACAGATGAGAGATTGAAGCTCTCTCCAGTCCACAAAAAACACAAGAATAATCTATTTCAAGTCCAAATTGTTGTGAAGAGAGTGTGGTGTGTGTGGCCCTTAGGACTTGCAGTAGCCGCCCTGGTGGTGACGTCAGGCGGGCTGCAGCACCAATATACAGTATATATATAGTGGTGTTCTCAGTAAAGTTCAGTTTGCTGCATGGCATAAGAGGACTCCAGTCTCTGATTGCAGACATAACATTTTGGCGACAAGGAGAAACTATGGAGGCATATGGGCTACCTCCACCCTTGCAAAAGTTTCTGGAGTGTCCGGGAGATCCAGCGATCCTGTGGCCAGACTGGGTGGCCATGCTTGGGGGATACGTTGCTGAGATGGGTCTGGGTAGACTCGGTGGGGACCGAAGACGGACGCTACTGGTCCGTCGTTTTGGCGTAGAGGGTCAGAGAATTCTCTGCATGTTGGGAGAGATGGAGGCTTATGCGAATGCTGTCGGGTGGCTGGCTGGGGATTTTGCTGGACATACAAGGGTAGTGAAGCTCTTGGCGCCAAGAGGAACTAAGCTAGTTAGCTCGGAGGAGCTAAAAGCTCAGTCTGTGGCAACGGCGAGGTTAGCCATGAAGCTAGGTGCGCACCAAAACCAAGCTACAAGCTATCAGCTGGGTATCCAGGGGGGACCTGAGCCCCTGGTTACCAAAGAAGGCAAGCCAGCTGAGGAGCTCAGCACAGTGCGTGACCGTAGCGCTGGTGGTGATGACGGCGCGGTGAGCAGCAGCAGCATGGAGGGAGAACAGCAACCGGGCTCAAATGAGTTTTCCTCGCAGCTGGAGTCCGGGCAGCGGGAGAGCAGGAGCAAGCATGCTGAAAGCCCCGGGAAGCAGCAGCGACAGCCGGGCGCAGAGGCAGCACAGCGCAGTGCCTTGGATGAGGGTGCTGGGTGTAACGGCGAGGCACCTGGGTCGACAAGCGACGCTGACGAGCGGGTTACAGTTTTCCCTGGAGCTCAGCCACAGGGGGCCGGAGTGTCTGGGACTACAACAGCGGCGGCTGCAGCGGTTTTGAAGATGGTCGGGGGCCGACCAACAGGCACGGAGGGACTGCGTGCCGGGCAGCAGCACCGCAGGTCGATCGGGATCCCCCTGAGAGTTACGGAGATCAGGTTCGTGAGGAGATGTCGGATGGCAGGTCCAGATGAGAGAAGTGGTCGAGGGTGGTGAGATGAGACATTCTCGCTGGGGAAGTCAGCTTCAACCCTGGGGGCAGGTTGTTTCCAGGGGCGCGCATGCTGAGGGGCTGCCCTGGTCCCCCGAGTTGGTTTTATCCTTGGCTGCTTGTGGACAGTGGCGTAACGTAAATTTTTCAATGTAAATATGAATGAATGAATGAATTGAATGAATTTGAATGAATTTATTTATTTCGGATAATACAGTACAGGTTAAAGAAACTGTATAATATAACAACAAGGTCAAATTAGACAAAGACTCCTTCTACTAAACAATTCCACGTGAGTTATCCGAAATGGGTGATGGCTGAAGCCGCAGCTTATATTGCCCACCCATATTCCATCCAAGAATTCAAAGAAAAAAGAGTAAACAAGACAAGAGTGATTACAATTTAGAACAAAGCTAAGACAAAGTGTGACTGAGAGAAAAAAAATATATATATATATATATATTTATATGGTGTTTAATAATAATAGTTATAATGTTCACATGTGCATGTGTTTTGTTTTTTTTAATTTGATGTGAGTGTGGTGTACATGTGAATGTATGTTGTTGGGGATTAATTTTTTATGTGTATTGTTTAGTGTAGACACATGGCAGTATTTTAGTTTTTTATATGGACTGTTTTACTTAGTACAAGCGGCAGAATAATCCGCTTTGCCGTGTGGGGTGGGACAGCAGTCCACCTGTTCCCTCTAGTTTTTAATTGTTTTGGGTGAATGTGTTAGGCCATTACAGTTCATTGTTCCCCGTTGTTTTCTTAGTGCATGATTTGGGTCCTAAATTGGGGTGGGTCTGAATTGTGTGTATGTGTTTTGGACTTTTGAAAGGGGGAGGGGAATGTTGTGTAGTGAGTGTGGTGTGTGTGTGTGTGTGTGTGTGTGTGTGTGTGTGTGTGTGTGTGTGTGTGTGTGTGTGTGTGTGTGTAGCCCTTAGGGCTTGCCGTAGCCGCCCTGGTGGTGATATCAGGCAGGCTGCGGCACCTATATATATTGTGGTGTTCTCAATAAAGTTCAGTTCGCTGCATGGCATAAGAGGACTCCAGTCTCTGATTGCAGACATAACACAAACCTTTCAAATAAATCTTCAACAGGGTAGTGTAACGTCGGGGCTGTGATAAGGGGGCAGGGATTCTCCCGGCATGCTTTGCGCCACGGAGGATTCAAACACTGTTATTATCTGTGTGTTCTGTGTTGTTGCTGTGCCATTATAACTGTGTTATAAAACCAGTCATGCTATGTTTGGTAAAATACCTCTTTAAAGGATGAGGCCAGGTGACTGGACGAACTCAGTTTTATTGAACAATGGTAACACAACAGACACACAGTAGACATCAGGCACAGGGCACCGGTCGAAGAGACCGTGTAATGGATGTCCTCTGCTATTTATAGGACGGTGCAGTGGCAGAACAGGAAGTGCCCGTCACTACGCCGCACTTCTCAAGAAGGTGTCAAACACCAACACCACATTTCCTTCTCCTCTTAGAAAGTCCAAAACCACTCACTCAGTTAAGACCCCCCCCAATTTAGGACCCAAATCACGCACAAACAAAACAAAAACTGATGTTTCTAAGTGGCCTAACACATACACAAGACAGAACCTATGTAGGGTGGACGGGCAGACTACCGTCCTGCCCACATGGCATGGTGGATTAATCTGCCACCTGCTAAATTAAAAGAAAGTCCATTAATAAACTAAAATCATTGACGTGTTCCTGAACTAATAAAACCCACACAGAACAATTCAATTTTACCCCATACATAAACATATGAACACCAGAACTAATATACACAGTTTACAGCACTGTCCCTTGGGCAGGAAGAGTAGAACCGGCATGGGAGGCCCAGGGCAACCCCTCAGCAGACACGCCCCTGGAAGCAGCAGGCCCCTGAGATAATGGCTGATCTCCCGGACAAAAGTGCCTCCTCTCATCACCACCGGCTGCCGCTCTCGTCCAGCCCCATCACCAAAAGCCTCTTCCCAGACACACCGAAGCTGATTGGTGTGCCTCGCCGAGCCGTGAGACAGCTGGAAGTACACTGTATCCAGTTTAGCCATGATGCGCAGATACTCCTGGTGTCTCGCTGGCTGTTGTCTGGCCCATCTTTGCCATGGACGTTCCTCTCCTCGAACCCGGACCAAGTCCATAACCCTAAGTGGGGCTTGGCTCGGCCTGACATGGTGCTGCTTGGCATGCGGTTTTCCTGTGCCACTCAGTCTGGCCCCGTCCTCTTCTGAAGCCGTCATAGTGGTTGCCATCGTAGCTGCAGATCCTCCATCCCTCTGTGGCCAAGCTCCGGAGGAATCTGGGGCTAGCACATCAGCATCATTTGCCAGCGCAGGCTCCTTGCCGTCACGTTTGGTACCCCTCTATACCATTTCCTGAGTGCCGGCACTGAGACCCTCCTGCGCCAAACCTGAGTGAGGCTGGTCCTGCTTGACCGCCGTGGTGTCCGTTAGTTCTTCGTCCCACACAACATCATCCTCGGCTTCCGGAACCGGAGGGTTCCACCAGCCACAACCCGACCATTCTTCCCCAGCATCATGTTTAATGGCAAAACCCAGTCCGTAGAACAAGTCACAGCCCATGATGTTGTCGGACCGAATGTGAAGTCAATCATCGTCACAGACTTATACCTACCGTTTACTCCAAAGTCCCAACCGTGCACAGCCTGCCACCTCCATAACCATAAAGCAGCGCTGGGTTACCTCTTATCCTGTAGTGGGGGGGGGGACTTCTTCACCATGGCCCAATTCAGCAACAACCACTTGTGGAGCAGCAGCGGCACCTCCACACCGTCCAGTGTCACTGTACAGAACGTGTACTTGTTGATACTTGGGGACTCTGTGTGGATGGTTGTTGGGGGCGGGTGGAGTGATTTCTTCCGTGGGCTCTCCAGCTCAGATACACGGCACACTCTAGCATAATGGTTCAAGTGTCCAAATCTGCTACAACACTTCCCTCTTGCCAGGCAGTCCTTAGCCTTATTTTGGTGATTCACAGACCAGCAACCCTTGCAGAGGGGTTTTCCTGGGACAGAACTTCGGCTGGCAGCATTGGCTTCCGTAGTATCGTTGTCCAAGCTATCCTTGCTATCCGAGTCCGCTACTAATACCGCGTCAGGAGGCTCTGGCTGTTGCGGTGACTGGAGCCAATTTAGCTCTGAAGCTAGCTTGTCTCCAATTGGAGAGCTAGCTCGACAGCCCTGTCTAACATTAAGTCACTCAGCGCCATGAGTAGCCTAGCCCATATAGCAGCACTACTTGTGTGCTCCGCCAGCTGGTCACATACCAATTCATCCTCCAGCGGCCCAAAACAACACTTGCTAGCTAGCTGCCTCAAGTCGGCGACAAACTGATGGATAGGCTCACCCACACATTGATGTTGCTGCCAGAACCGAATCCTCCTCACAATTGCACTATCAGGGGTGTGAAAGTGGCTTGCTAGCAGCTTGACGACATCTTGAAAAGAGTCCAAAGCTCCAAGTGCACGCAGGACACGCTGGCCCTCAATCCCAAGGTTGTGAACAAGAAGCACACATGCTCTTAACTTGTCGAGCTAACCCAGGTTGAGCGCGGTGATGTAAGTCAGGAAAGCCTCAAACCATCTCGACCAAGGCACCAGCGGCTTGCCCAGGAGCTCGAGAAAGGGTGGTGTGATACATGCCTCCATGAGGAAATCCTCAATCGCCAAATGTTATGTATGGTAAAATACCTCTATGAAGGATGAGGCCAGGTGACTGGACAAACTCAGCTTTATTGAACGATGGTAACACAACGGACACACAGTAGACACCAGGCAGAGGGCACCAGTCGAAGAAACCGTGTAATGGATGTCCTCTGCTACAGTGGGGCAAAAAAGTATTTAGTCAGCCACCAATTGTGCAAGTTCTCCCACTTAAAAGATGAGAGAGGTCTCCAATTTTCATCATAGGTATACCTCAACTATGAGAGACAAAATGAGAAAAAAAAAAATCCAGAAAATCACATTGAAGGATTTTTAATGAATTAATTGGTAAATTCCTCGGTAAAATAAGTATTTGGTCACCTACAAACAAGCAAGATTTCTGGCTCTCACAGACCTGTAACTTCTTCTTTGAGAGGCTCCTCTGTCCTCCACTTGTTACCTGTATTAATGGCACCTGTTTGAACTCGTTATCAGTATAAAAGATACCTGTCCACAACCTCAAACAGTCAGACTCCAAACTCCACTATGGCCAAGACCAAAGAGCTGTCAAAGGACACCAGAAACAAAATTGTAGACCTGCACCAGGCTGGGAAGACTGAATCTGCAATAGGTAAGCAGCTTGGTGTGAAGAAATCAACTGTGGGAGCAAAAATTAGAAAATGGAAGACATACAAGACCACTGATAATCTCCCTCGATCTGGGGCTCTACACAAGATCTCACCCCATGGGGTCAAAATGATCACGAGAACAGGGAGCAAAAATCCCAGAACCACACAGGGAGACCTAGTGAATGACCTGCAGAGAGCTGGGACCAAAGTAACAAAGGCTACATCAGTAACACACTACGCCGCCAGGGACTCAAATCCTGCAGTGCCAGACGTGTCCCCCTGCTTAAGCCAGTACATGTCCAGGCCCATCTGAAGTTTGCTAGAGAGCATTTGGACGATCCAGAAGAGGATTGGGAGAATGTCATATGCTCAGATGAAACCAAAATAGAACTTTTTGATGAAAACTCAACTTGTCGTGTTTGGAGGAGAAAGAACACCATACCTACTGTGAAACATGGGAGTGGAAACATCATACTTTGGGGCTGTTTTTCTGCAAAGGACCAGGACGACTGATCCGTGTAAAGGAAAGAATGAATGGGGCCATGTATTGTGAGATTTTGAGTGAAAACCTCCTTCCATCAGCAAGGACATTGAAGATGAAACGTGGCTGGGTCTTTCAGCATGACAATGATCCCAAACACACTACCCAAGCAACGAAGGAGTGGCTTCGTAAGAAGCATTTCAAGGTCCTGGAGTGGCCTAGCCAGTCTCCAGATCTCAACCGCATAGAAAATCTTTGGAGGGAGTTGAAAGTCCGTGTTGCCCAGCGACAGCCCCAAAACATCACTGCTCTAGAGGAGATCTGCATGAAGGAATGGGCCAAAATACCAGCAACAGTGTGTGAAAACCTTGTGAAGACTTACAGAAAACATTTGATCTCTGTCATTGTCAACAAAGGGTATATAACAAAGTATTGAGATGAACTTTTGTTATTGACCAAATACTTATTTTACAGAGGAATTTACCAATTAATTCATTAAAAATCCTTCAATGTGATTTTCTGGATTTTTTTTTCTCATTTTGTCTCTCATAGTTGAGGTACACCTATGATGAAAATTGGAGACCTCTCTCATCTTTTAAGTGGGAGAACTTTTACAATTGGTGGCTGACTAAATACTTTTTTGCCCCACTGTATTTATAGGGCGGTGCAGTGGCAGAACAGGACGTGTCTGCCTCTACGCTGCACTTCACAATAAGGTGTCAAACACCAACACCACAAGTCATGATAGCATTATTTTCCCTGTATGTGGTAGATCATGTGTCTGTGCCACCATGAGTGAGAGAAGCACCTGTGTGAATGACCTCCCCTCCATTCTGTGTTGTGAGGGAGTGAAGAATAAAGCCTGTTGCATCACAATAATCTCTCATTATTGTGTATACCCCCTGAAACGTCACACTGGTGTCAGGAGTGGGATAACGGAGAGATGGAAGCAAGAATTAGGATGGAGATTCGGCGGCTCAAGCGGCTCATCACCCAGATAGAGACGTAGATGAAGCGGAGCAGACACGCCAGCCCCCAGAGATGCTTGCCATGATGAATGGGGAAGCGGCCCAGAAGGAGAAACCATACTCCGCTTTCTGCCCTTGTCAGAGCAGAGTGAATCAGAAAGGGCAAGCATGCCCCATCCTCTGCCTTTTTCAAGGCAGGGCGGGGGGCGCCAACATGGGAGCTATGAGCCGGCGATCCCACTGCAACCGAGGGCAGCGATTGACAGGGAGGTGACCATCCCGCTGACCCGCCAACCGGTGAAGCTTCCCCGCTTTGGTGGCGAATCCCTGCTGGACAATTACCTGGTCCAGGTTGAACTAGCCACAGCTCTGAATGGCTGGACACCGGAAGAGACAACTGTGCAGGTCACGCTGGCTCTGGAGGGCAGAGCTCTCTGCACACTGTCTGATCTCTGGCCTGAGGAATGGCACAGCTGGCCAGCGCTCCAAGGAGCGCTGCAGAGACGGTTTTGGAGAGCAGCCCATGCCGATCATGCCCAGGAACAGCTGGCCAGCTGCCGGTGGGACAACCAGGAGAGCCTGGGAGCCTATGCAGCGGGTGTGCGGCTGCTAACACAACGTGGCTACCTGGATTTTGAGCCAGAGGCGGAGGAGAAGCTCACTCTATGGAACTTCATCCGAGGGCTCCACCCGGCCTGGCTCCAGGAACACATCCGGATTCATGTAGCGAGCAGCTGGGAGACAGCCGTGGCAGAAGCAGAGCGGGTGGAGCCAATGATGGATAATGCAGCTAATGTGTCATCAACGAGGCAGATAGCTTTTCAGGCCACAGCTGAGAGCAAGGACGAGGAGGAATGGGAATTACGCTGGACCACAGCTGTGCGGTCGGCGAGAGTACAACAACGGCGGCACGAGGAGGGATGCTTCCGCTGCAGAAAACCAGGACACTTCACATGCTACTGCCTTGCACCTACCCCGCGACAACCAGCCTCCTCACCGGCTTTAACCCTAGAGTGAGGTGGCACAGATGGGGACCTGCCACCTCCCACAGACATTTTCCCCAATGGACGGCTGGGCCAACTTGGACAATCATTAGGGCTGTGTCTACAGTGCAGCCTGGACAGCACACCAACCTGGGCCCTGATCGACACCAGTTCCACCATCTCCCTGGTCCGACCCGGGGCACTGCCCAAAACCAATGGAATCGGACAGCAAGGATGGGAACCTACCCGGCGCTGCATCCTGACCACCAATGAGCGTGCCAAGCTGGGGGGGGGGGGGGGGGGTGATGGGTCCACCCATTCTGGCTGGCTGACATCCAGGACCCCGTGCATCACTGGACTTGATCTGCTCACAGCATGGGACGCGAAGATTGACACCGCCAGCTCTTCTCTCCTTCTGGGGTCTCAGACCATCACGCTCTGTGGCAACAGCCAGATGAGGAAGCAGGGGGCCTGCGTGATCGGAGGGCCGGTGCCATCACCGTAGGCTGAGGATCATGACCCAGCAGTCTCACGGGCTCTCCAGACCGCTACGGCCCGGGATAGTGCAGCGGTTCACAGCACTTCTTCATATCATGGGGCAGCTCTCCCCAGCGATGATGTCACAGAGGCCCTTGGTGCGCAGCAGCTTTGGAGCGAACAGGATAGAGATCCTGTCATCTCCCGGGTCTGGCAGTGGCTGGATGCGGACCAGCGGCCCACCCGGAAGGCTGTGGCTGTGCTGGACCCAGAGACCAAGGCCCTGCATTCCCAGTGGTCCAACCTCTGCTGCGGCAAGGGTGTTGTCTATCGGCGGTGCCAGTCTCCAGCTGAGCAGCGTCACATCTGGCAGCTGCTGATCCCCCGACGCCCCCCCCCCCCCGAGGTGCTCCAGTTGGTCCACAAGTCATTGGGGGTGGGCCACTTCAGAGGAAGACTCTGCAGCGGCTTCGGTCTCAGTTCTACTGGACAGGGTACCACCAGGACGTGAAGCGCCATGTCCGCTGCTGTGCTACCTGAACGGCTCAGAGAGGACAGACGCAGCAGTCCCACGCCCCCCCTGCAACAGTATGAGATGGATGGCAAACTGGGGTTGGATTATTCGTTCCACTCGAGAGGACGCCTGCACACGGTACCTGAACTGGCCTGGGAGATCCCAGTAGCAGCGGGGAGTCAACAGAATTGAGCGTACGACTCCTGCTGCCAGGGGAGGGACTTTGCTGGACTTTTTCTGCCCGGAGCGGAAAAAGGGACTGTCACCAAAGCTGGCGAGCCACTGGTCGGGACCGTGCGTGCTGATCGCTGACAACGGTGGCTGCCCCAACGCCTGGACGGACTTGTATTGGACTTTTGAATTTGACTTATTATTCTGGGGACAGAATCCAGTCCGGGGGGAACAGTGTAATGTCGGGGCTGTGATAAGGGGGCGGGGATTATCCTGGCATGCTCTGCGCCGCGGAGGATTCAAACAGTGTTATTATCTGTGTGTTCTAAGTGTTATTGCTGTGCCATTATAACTGTATTATAAGACCAGTCGTGATTGCGTTATTTTCCCTGTATGTGATAATTCATGTGTCCATGAGTGAGAGGAGCATCTGTGTGAATGACCTCCCCTCCGTTCTGTGTTGTGAGGGAGTGAAGAATGAAGCCTGTTGCGTCACAATCATCTCTCATTATTGTGTAAACCCCATGAAACGTCACAGTATATACGATGCAAAATTTTATAAGAAACTTCCTTTTCCTTATTATGAACAAAAAATTTATCACTACTGACCACAACTGACCAAATTTGTTGCCAATTTAACCCTTGATACTGAGCTGCCCAAAAACACTGACCTGCAGATATTCCCACTGTCTGCATAATGCTGCTTATACACTACCGTTCAAAAGTTTGGGGTCACTTAGAAATGTCCTTATTTTTGAAAGAAAAGCACTGTTTTTTTCAATGAAGATAACTTTAAACTAATCAGAAATACACTCTAATATCTAATATACATTGCTAATGTGGTAAATGACTATTCTAGCTGCAAATGTCTGGTTTTTGGTGTAATATCTACATAGGTGTATCGAGGCCCATTTCCAGCAACTATCACTCCAGTGTTCTGATGGTACAATGTGTTTACTCATTGCGTCAGAAGGCTAATGGATGATTAGAAAACACTTGAGCAATCATGTTAGCACAGCTGAAAACAGTTTAGCTGGTTAGAGAAGTATAAAGCTGACCTTCCTTTGAGCAGGTTGAGTATCTGGAAAAAATAATTATTTCAAATACAAATCATTATTTCTAACCTTGTCAATGTCTTGTCTATATTTTCTATTCATTTTACAACTCATGGTGGTAAATAAGTGTGACTTTTCATGGAAAACACAAAATAATTGTCTGGGTGACCCCAAACTTTTGAACAGTAGTGTATATTTATCGCATATGGAACCTTAAATGTGGGCGGCACGGTGGTGGAGTGGTTAGCGCTGCGGCAACACATCAACTCACCCTTGGCTGGGGGACCCTGGGTTCGATCCCAGCCCCCGACCAACAGTGATCTGTGTGGAGTTTGCATGTTCTCCCCGTGTCTGCGTGGGTTTACTCCAGGATTTCTCCGGTTTCCTCCCACATGCCAAAAACATGCAGGTTAGGTTAAATGGCATCAAAACTGGGGATTCTAAATTGTCCTTAAGTATGACTGTGAGAGTGAATGGTTGTCTGTCTCTCTGTGTTGGCCCTGCGATGGACTGGCGATCTGTCCAGGGTGTACCCTGCCTCTCGCCCAAAGATGCTGGGATAGGCTCCAGCCCCCCGTGACCCAAAAAGGATTAAGTGGAAGAAGATGGATGGCTGGGACCTTAAATGGAAAAAAATTCTCCATTGAAATGAATGGCAAGAGCAAAATAATCTTTTGATCCCGATCAAATTTTGCCACAAGTTAAACATATGATGTTTGTCAGTTAAAAAGATAATTTTCCACGTAATTAAAGTTGTCAGCTGTTATATAATAACAGAGTAATATTTAGTTTTTGTTTGGAGGACTAGCGGACAACAACTCCCATCATCCCACATCACTAAACATGATTACAGTTTTTCAATTTTTTTGTTGACTCTCAATTTTTACTGTGAGTTTGCTGTTGCTTATGTAGAATGTACATGTCTTTTTTTATCAGAGTTTAAAAATGTTATTTATTCAAAGTTTTTATGTTGGCTGTTTACTATAAATTTGCTGTTCCTTATGCAGAATGCATATGTATTTTTCTTTAATTAGAGTTTATAAAATTTAGTTATTCAATGCTATGTTTACAGTCAGTTCACTGCAAACAAATATTAATCTAAATATCTATACTGCTATCAAGCAACCTCTCTTTTACAGTGTGGTAGGTTGGCTGTTGGGCTTTTTTTGGGGGGGGGGGGCTTGTTTCCATCGAGCTGGTTGCTTGTTTCTCTCGCGAGATCTGGCAACACTGATGACTCCCTCATGTCTGTGTTTAGACACAGAATTCTGGAGAACCCTGAGACCAGTCTGGTTACCCAGTCAGAGTGGTATTAATCCCAGTCAGAGTAATGTTAATCACTCTAATTAGAGTGATAATAATAATGGATTGCATTTATATAACACTTTTCAAGAAACCCAAAGCGCTTTACAATGAGTCCATTATTCATTCACTCCACAAACAGACAATGGTAAGCTACTACTGTAGCCTCAGCTGCCCTGGGGCAGACAAACAAAAACATGGCTGCCAATCTGCGCCAACAGCCTCTCCAACCACTACCGAACATTTATACACATTCATACCCAGTGTCATGGACAGTGGAGGCAAAGTGGGTTAAGTGTCTTGCCCAGGGACACAGTGGTAGGATGGCTAGGGAGAGCAGGAATTTGAACCGCCAACCCTCTGGGTATTGGACAACCCGCTCTACCTCCTGAGCCACTGCCGCCCACATTTCCCTCCTCCGTTCCATTTTTGCTGAGCATCAAGCTGGACGGCAGGAAGTTCCACCTTTATATGGTCTTTGGCATGACCCGGCCGGGACTTGAACCCCGACCTCCCGGTTGTGAGGCAGATGCTCCACCTCTAGGCCACCACTCCGGTGATGTTAATCCTTGTTAGAGCGATGTTAATCCCAGTCAGAGTAATGTTTATTTAATGTTTATTTACTTATAAAATGGACAGTGCATATTAATGAACATCCATCCATCCATCCATCTTCTACCGCTTTTCCGGAGGTCCGGGTCACGGAGGCAGCAGTTCAAGCAGAGAAGCCCAGACTTCCCTCTCCCCAACCACCTGCTCCAGCTCTTCAGAGAGGATACCAAGGCGTTCCCAGACCAGCTGGGAGACATAGTCTCTCCAGCGAGTCCTGGGTCTGCCCCGGGGTCTCCTCCCAGTGGGACGTGCCAGAAACACTTCAAAACATGTAAATATGCAGCATAAAAGATTATAGCTGAAGCTAATTTCCATCTTGTGTCCCCTGGCCAGCCATTGCCAGCCATATAAAACAGGTAACACAATACAACAACAATAAACAACACAACAACAATAAAGCAAATAACACAATATAACAATAATAACAATAGCAGTAAGACTGCACACTGATAGGATGAGAGAATGTTAAATCATCTTGTTAAACACTCTTAATGTTAATCACTCTTGTTAGAGTGATGTTCATCCCAGTAACCAGTGTCGCAAACCCAATCAGAGGAAGCAGACATGGCATGTAGTTCCCCGTGTGTCCACTAGATGGAGCCAACTGACCATCTGATGGACTGAAGCCTGAGCAGTTTGGATCAGGTGACCCAGAACTACATGTCACTCTGGTGCTAATTATAAATCCTGGTGGAGGACCAGAAACCTCCAGAACCTCAGGCTGACACACGTGGGTCTGGTTTATCAACTCTGGACTTTCACTTTTGTGTAAAGGACTTTTTAACATGGAATGTGTTTTAAAAGTCTGTAAATAACTCAGATTTCAGCCTGAGAGAAACCAAACTGCTGCCAACCTGTCCTCAGACTGTGGCCAATCACAGGAGATAGACGATGATGACGTCATGGGTTAACCCAGAGGTCTACAACCTGTGGCTCCGGACCCACATGTGCCTCTTGTCTGTAAAGTGTGACTTCCTGCAGTTGGTTTAAATGTGATAAATAAGCCACTTTGACCTTTTATAGCTTTGCATATTTCATACTAAAGCCAACAGAAGGTAAGTTTTTAGGGGATGAACTTCCTGACAAGGTACCTTTGTCCATCTGTGAACAGTCTCTGTTCCGCTACAGCTACAACAATGTAAAAATGTCATCAATTCAATTCATTAATAAATAAATGCACAATCAGCATTACACATCCTGAAAACTATAGCTTCATGATTAAAACTGAACAGCAACAAAAGCTATTTAGCATTTTATTATATGAAAAATAAAAGTGTATGGTGCATATTTAATGCACATATGTAGCATGCTGTATGGTACGCATTCTCCCCCACAGGCATACAGTGGCTCGACGGTGCAGAGCCTACAGTCAAACGTCCAAATGAACAATGCCCCAGCAGGGACCTCGGCTAGGAGGTGGGTGCTGGGGGAAGAAGGAAGTCAGAGACAATGTCCCGGCAGGAGCCCCGAGGTGGAGAAGAGAGCAGAGACGCCAGCAAGTCTCGAGGGCTATGTGTGACTATGGGTACATACTGTATGTTTACTGAGCTTCTGTGGGGGTAAAGGTGTGAGATACGCTATGTGGGGGTTGAGTATCTCTGGGGGTTATAAAAGTTGGAGGAAAGTTGTGTTTCTTTCTCTTATTATGCTGAGAACTTTGATGATAGAAGATGTGACTTTCAATAAAGCTTCCTGAGAAATAAACTCAGTCTCGTTTGTAAGACATCTTCTACAAGTGACAGGTTTATAATATGACAGAGTTCTTACAACCCTGTCTGTATAAATGAATACACACACACACACACACACACACACACACACACACACACACTGTATTTTAACTTGTTTTTATATCTAACAGACTTCTGCCACCTCGCCCTTCTCCTTTTTTTGCTGAATAATGTAAGAAATATCAGTACTTGTATGAGAAAATTCTTTAAAGCTAAATAATTTTCCCTTCTCTCTCTCTCTTTCTCTTTTAATACTGGGTGGACTAAAGCTGACCCCACCCTGCTGGACAAATCTGCTCCCATGAGGGAGCAGTTGTTCTGTAAGATGCTGTTGCTGTGGTTTGACAGAGGGAATGTGACACATGATGGAGGTGCTGGGAGACTACATCCACCAGTTTGGAAAGTTTAAAGGAAACTCCTTCAGATGGCTGCTGGAAAAATGATATCAAGTGCATTATGTGTCCTATCAGGGTTCTTCAGAAGGAGGAGGCTTCGGGTTTTAGCATGGCTGAAGGTAACAGGAAGGACAGCCTACAGTCATTGGCTGTGTCTCAATTCAGGTGCTGCAGCCTTGTAGACCGCAGCCCTGGAAGCCAGAACACTCAAAGGTCGGTAGGCTGCATGTAAAGACTGATTTATGGCTATTAAATGGGACTGTCTAGTGACTCTTTGGAGGATGTATGTTTGCGTGACCACGCACTACCTTGTTGCCTAGCAACCATAACAGCATCAGTTGAGGTTTTTTTTGCTAACATTTTTGACACAGATATAACTTTATTTTTATCTTTAATATTGTATTTTCTTTACCTTTTATATGAAAATCTTCACCAGACAGAAAGAGGACCATGACAGATAAAATAAGACTTTAACTCATGTTAATGTCAGCAGGTAAAATTAAGGTAAATTAAAACCACAAAATAAAAAAAATTGTTATTACTTTAAATATGTATACTAGTGAGATTGAACTCTAAAATATATTCTTATTTACATGACCAGTAGAAAATATAGCGGTTTATTGTTGTCATTTATGACCATTATGTAGCAAAATAGGCAATAGGCCAATGCAATAGGGCGGCACGGTGGTGGAGTAGTACTGCGGCAGCACAGCAACTCACCCTTGGCCGGGGGATCCTGGGTTCGATCCCAGCCCCCGACCAACAGTGATCTGTGTGGAGTTTGCATGGTCTCCCCGTGTCTGCGTGGGTTTACTCCAGGATTTCTCCGGTTTCCTCCCACACGGCAAAAACATGCAAGTTAGGTTAATTGGCATCAAAACTGGGGATTCTAAATTGTCCTTAGGTATGACTGTGAGAGTGAATGGTTGTCTGTCTCTCTGTGTTGGCCCTGCGATGGACTGGCGATCTGTCCAGGGTGTACCCTGCCTCTCACCCAAAGATGCTGGGATAGGCTCCAGCCCCCCCCCCCCCCCCGACCCGAAAAGGATTAAGTGGAAGAAGATGGATGGATGGGACCTTAAATGGAAAAAAATTCTCCATTGAAATGAATGGCAAGAGCAAAATGATCTTTTGATCCCGATCAAATTTTGCCACAAGTTAAACATATGATGTTTGTCAGTTAAAAAGATAATTTTCCACGTAATTAAAGTTGTCAGCTGTTATATAATAACAGAGTAATATTTAGTTTTTGTTTGGAGGACTAGCGGACAACAACTCCCATCATCCCACATCACTAAACATGATTACAGTTTTTCAATTTTTTTGTTGACTCTCAATTTTTACTGTGAGTTTGCTGTTGCTTATGTAGAATGTACATGTCTTTTTTTATCAGAGTTTAAAAATGTTATTTATTCAAAGTTTTTATGTTGGCTGTTTACTATAAATTTGCTGTTCCTTATGCAGAATGCATATGTATTTTTCTTTAATTAGAGTTTATAAAATTCAGTTATTCAGTGCTGACTATGTTTACAGTCAGTTCACTGCAAACAAATATTAATCTAAATATCTATACTGCTATCAAGCAACCTCTCTTTTACAGTGTGGTAGGTTGGCTGTTGGGCTTTTTTGGGGGGGGGGGGGGCTTGTTTCCATCGAGCTGGTTGCTTGTTTCTCTCGCGAGATCTGGCAACACTGATGACTCCCTCATGTCTGTGTTTAGACACAGAATTCTGGAGAACCCTGAGACCAGTCTGGTTACCCAGTCAGAGTGGTATTAATCCCAGTCAGAGTAATGTTAATCACTCTAATTAGAGTGATAATAATAATGGATTGCATTTATATAACACTTTTCAAGAAACCCAAAGCGCTTTACAATGAGTCCATTATTCATTCACTCCACAAACAGACAATGGTAAGCTACTACTGTAGCCTCAGCTGCCCTGGGGCAGACAAACAAAAACATGGCTGCCAATCTGCGCCAACAGCCTCTCCAACCACTACCGAACATTTATACACATTCATACCCAGTGTCATGGACAGTGGAGGCAAAGTGGGTTAAGTGTCTTGCCCAGGGACACAGTGGTAGGATGGCTAGGGAGAGCAGGAATTTGAACCGCCAACCCTCTGGGTATTGGACAACCCGCTCTACCTCCTGAGCCACTGCCGCCCACATTTCCCTCCTCCGTTCCATTTTTGCTGAGCATCAAGCTGGACGGCAGGAAGTTCCACCTTTATATGGTCTTTGGCATGACCCGGCCGGGACTTGAACCCCGACCTCCCGGTTGTGAGGCAGATGCTCCACCTCTAGGCCACCACTCCGGTGATGTTAATCCTTGTTAGAGCGATGTTAATCCCAGTCAGAGTAATGTTTATTTAATGTTTATTTACTTATAAAATGGACAGTGCATATGTAACGGATGCCAACTAATACTGTTCGGCGTAGAACGTTAGTAAAAACCTCCCTCCCAAAGCCTCATACAGTATCGGTAGCGCTGAGCTATCGGTCGGACCTTTAGCTCAGTGCGATCGTGCTGTGTCTCCCATGCTCGAACTGTGTAGTTGACTGAGAGGTCGCGGGTTCGTGTCCCGTGTGGGGCGAACTGCGCAGGATGATCTCTGTCACACATATTAATGAACATCCATCCATCCATCTTCTACCGCTTTTCCGGAGGTCCGGGTCACGGAGGCAGCAGTTCAAGCAGAGAAGCCCAGACTTCCCTCTCCCCAGCCACCTGCTCCAGCTCTTCAGAGAGGATACCAAGGCGTTCCCAGACCAGCTGGGAGACATAGTCTCTCCAGCGAGTCCTGGGTCTGCCCCGGGGTCTCCTCCCAGTGGGACGTGCCAGAAACACCTCAAAACATGTAAATATGCAGCATAAAAGATTATAGCTGAAGCTAATTTCCATCTTGTGTCCCCTGGCCAGCCATTGCCAGCCATATAAAACAGGTAACACAATACAACAACAATAAACAACACAACAACAATAAAGCAAATAACACAATATAACAATAATAACAATAGCAGTAAGACTGCACACTGATAGGATGAGAGAATGTTAAATCATCTTGTTAAACACTCTTAATGTTAATCACTCTTGTTAGAGTGATGTTCATCCCAGTAACCAGTGTCGCAAACCCAATCAGAGGAAGCAGACATGGCATGTAGTTCTCCTGTGTGTCCACTAGATGGAGCCAACTGACCATCTGATGGACTGAAGCCTGAGCAGTTTGGATCAGGTGACCCAGAACTACATGTC
The DNA here is from genome assembly GCA_020510985.1 of Pholidichthys leucotaenia. Taxonomy (NCBI): domain Eukaryota; kingdom Metazoa; phylum Chordata; class Actinopteri; order Cichliformes; family Pholidichthyidae; genus Pholidichthys; species Pholidichthys leucotaenia. The sequence continues at coordinate 280,692,765 of CM035840.1, read as the reverse complement.
ACTCTGGTGCTAATTATAAATCCTGGTGGAGGACCAGAAACCTCCAGAACCTCAGGCTGACACACGTGGGTCTGGTTTATCAACTCTGGACTTTCACTTTTGTGTAAAGGACTTTTTAACATGGAATGTGTTTTAAAAGTCTGTAAATAACTCAGATTTCAGCCTGAGAGAAACCACACTGCTGCCAACCTGTCCTCAGACTGTGGCCAATCACAGGAGATAGACGATGATGACGTCATGGGTTAACCCAGAGGTCTACAACCTGTGGCTCCGGACCCACATGTGCCTCTTGTCTGTAAAGTGTGACTTCCTGCAGTTGGTTTAAATGTGATAAATAAGCCACTTTGACCTTTTATAGCTTTGCATATTTCATACTAAAGCCAACAGAAGGTAAGTTTTTAGGGGATGAACTTCCTGACAAGGTACCTTTGTCCATCTGTGAACAGTCTCTGTTCCGCTACAGCTACAACAATGTAAAAATGTCATCAATTCAGTTCATTAATAAATAAATGCACAATCAGCATTACACATCCTGAAAACTATAGCTTCATGATTAATACTGAACAGCAACAAAAGCTATTCAGCATTTTATTATATGAAAAATAAAAGTGACAGGTTTATAATATGACAGAGTTCTTACAACCCTGTCTGTATAAATGAATATACACACACACACACACACACACACACACACTGTATTTTAACTTGTTTTTATATCTAACAGACTTCTGCCACCTCACCCTTCTCCTTTTTTTGCTGAATAATGTAAGAAATATAAGATAAGATAAGATAAGATAAGCCTTTATTAGTCCCACAATGGGGAAATTCCAGGATTGCAACAGCACAGGGACAGCAACACTCAGAACAACAATCAGAAGGCAAGAAAAAACAACATCTACCAAACACCAGTCGGCTGCCTTTTGCAACAGCGGCTCGATTCCGAGTTTTTTTTTCCCTTCCTCTCTCTTTTGATCACTTTTTTTTTTTTCACCCCACTTATATCACGGACACACAGATCGTCCCAAATGTCTCCTGAGCCGGTGGACGGAGCCACTGTTTATAGCAGGATTCGATACAACAGGGAAGAGCTGCTAGCATTTAACCGCCACCCGGTCCCACTGGAAAAACTCGACATACCAAGAGAACTGAGGCGAAAACGCCGCGGCTGCCGGGCTGGAGTAAGGCGGAGGACAAAAAATATAAGGTACAGACCCTCCCTTCCATCTGTTGTCATGGGAAATGTACGGTCGATACTGGGAAAGTTAGATGAGCTAGCGGCTATCTCCCGTTATGATAGCACTTACCGGGAGTGCTCTCTCCTTTTGTTTACTGAGACGTGGCTAACTGAACTAGCAGCAGATGCTAACATTGAGCTGGAGGGTTTTCACATGATACGAGCTGACCGAACACCAGAGAGTGGCAAAACTAGGGGCGGTGGAGTGATAATGTATGTTAACAACAACTGGTGCAGACCGGGACATATCACTGTTAAACAACGACACTGCAGCAAAGACATTGAGTTGCTAGCTGTTAGCATGAGGCCTACATATCTCCCGAGAGAACACTCACACGTGATCTGCATTGTTGTTTATGCAAATCCGACGGCGAACGCTGGGACAGCGCGTGACGTCATCCATTCAGTAACCAGCAGGCTGCAGACAGAACACCCAGATGCTCTTCTCCTCATCTCAGGCGATTTCAACCACGTTTCACTGTCTCCCATTCTGCCCACTTTCACCCAGTATGTCACATGCCACACTAGAGACAATAAAACACTGGATTTGTTCTACGCAAACACTAAGGAGGCGTACACCTCATCACAACTCCCCCCACTTGGGAGATCGGATCACAACTTGGTTCATCTCCGACCGGTGTACAAACCCCTAGTGCACAGACAACCTCCGGCCATGCACACTGTGGAGTTATGGTCTGAGGAGACAATGGACACTCTAAAGGACTGTTTTGAAGCCACTGCCTGGAAGCAGCTCTGCGATCCACATGGTGAGGACATCGATGGCCTCATTCACACCTTCACGGGCTACCTCAGCTTCTGTGTGGACAAATCCGTTCCCACCAAGACCATACGGCGTCACTCAAACAACAAACCCTGGATCAACCCTGAGATAAAAACACTTCTGAGAGAGAAGAAGAGGATCTTCAGGTCGGGGAACAGGGAGATGCTGAAGTCCGTACAGAGGGAGCTGAGGAGAAAGATCAGAGAAGGCAAGGACAGCTTCAGGAAGAAGATGGAGGACAAGCTGCAACAGAGCGACATCAGCGGGGTCTGGAGAAACCTCAAAACCATCTCGGGGCTCCAGAATACCTCCCCCCAGGCCACGGGGGGCAGGGAGTGGGCGAACAACCTGAATCTGTTTTTCAATAGATTTGACCAACCGCCCTCCCCCCTGTCTGCACAACAACCACTGCTGCCTCTAAGAAATCAAGTCCTGCTACCCACTCCCCACTCCACCGACACACCCCCCACTCCCAACACACAGCCCCCCATCCTGACCCTGACCAAGACCCAGGTGAGGACGGAGCTGAGGAAGATCAAGGTGAGGAAGGCGTCGGGACCGGACGGCATCAGCGCAAAGCTCCTCAAGTCCTGTGCAGACCAGCTGTGTGGGATTGTGACATATATCTTCAACATGAGCCTGAAACTGGGGAGGGTACCACAGCTGTGGAAAACATCTTGTGTGGTACCTGTACCAAAAACTTCCCACCCCAAAGACCTGAACAGCTTCAGACCGGTGGCCTTGACGTCCCACTTGATGAAGACCCTGGAGAGACTGCTCCTTGCTCATCTCCGCCCCCTGGTGGAACCAGCGATGGATCCACTCCAGTTCGCCTACCAGCATGGCATTGGGGTGGAGGATGCGGTGATCTTCCTCCTTCACCGTTCTCTGTCCCACCTGGAGAAGCCCGGGAATATGGTGAGGATCATGTTCTTTGACTTCTCCAGTGCTTTCAACACCATCCAACCGATGATCCTGAAGGACAAGCTGCTGCGCGCAGGGGTGGACCAGCACCTGTCATCATGGATCCTGGACTACCTCACGAACCGGCCTCAGTTTGTGAGAACCCGGGACTGTGTTTCCGACACGATCATCAGTAGCACGGGGGCCCCCCAGGGAACGGTGCTGGCTCCCTTCCTGTTCACTCTTTATACTGCGGACTTCTCACACAACACAACACATTGCCATCTACAGAAGTTCTCTGATGACTCTGCGATCGTTGGTCTCATCTCCAGCGGAGATGAAGCTGAGTACAGAGGGCTTATCCAGGACTTTGTGGACTGGTGCCATCGGAACTGCCTCCAGATCAACGCGAGGAAAACTAAGGAGCTGGTGGTGGACTGCCGCAGGCATGGGCAGCCCCTCACAGCACCAGTAAATATACAGGGAACAGACATCGAGATGGTGACATCCTACAAGTACCTGGGTATTCATCTGAACAATAAACTAGACTGGTCACACAATACTGACGCACTCTACAAGAAGGGACAGCGCAGGCTGTTCCTGCTGAGGAGACTCAGGTCTTTTGGTGTACAAGGGGCGCTGCTGAAGTCATTCTATGACACGGTGGTGGCATCAGCCATCACTTTTGGAGTGGTCTGCTGGGGCAGTGGCATTACTGCAGCCGATAGGAAGAGACTGAACAAACTGATTAAGAAAGCTAGCTCTGTCCTGGGGCAACGCCTTGATCCGATGGAGGAGATAGGAGAGAGAAGGACGGTGGCTAAACTGTCATCTCTGCTGGAGTCCGAGTTCCACCCTATGCAGGACATACTGGATGCACTGAGGAGCTCATTTAGCAGCAGACTACATCATCCCAGGTGCACAACCGAGAGGTTTCGTAGGTCCTTCCTACCAACGGCTGTCAGACTGTACAACCTAAGCAGGGCTGCTCGCAGAGATAGCAAAAAGACGTAACAAACTAATAGTTTTTTGAATGCAAAAGATGCAATAGACTTACACAATGGTCCTCTCCGGCATACAACTAGGAACATACCGGTCGCTATGGAGGGTGAGAATATGTATGGGCACATAATCATACCATGTAGGATAACTAAATAGACGGTTATGCTGTTTCATCCCACCTAGCAACAATGCTCTGCACTGTGTGTGTTTATATATTTACATATTTATTCCATCTAGCTACAATGCTCTGCACTGGGTGTGTTTATATTTATATATCTATATATTTATTCCATCTAGCTACAATGCTCAGCACTGGGTGTGTTTATATTTATATATCTATATATTTATTCCATCTAGCTACAATGCTCCGCACTGTGTTTTTATATATCTACATATTATTCCATCTAGCTACATTGCTCCGCACTGTGTGTGTTTATATACTTGCATATTTCTCCGGGATTTCTCCGGTTTCCTCCCACATGCCCAAAACATGCAAGTTAGGTTAATTGGCATCAAAACTGGGGATTCTAAATTGTCCTTAGGTATGACTGTGAGAGTGAATGGTTGTCTGTCTCTCTGTGTTGGCCCTGTGATGGACTGGCGATCTGTCCAGGGTGTACCCTGCCTCTCGCCCAAAGATGCTGGGATAGGCTCCAGCCCCCCCGCGACCCGAAAAGGATTAAGCGGAAGAAGATGAATGTAGCAAAATAATTAGATGTTCTGCCTTGTATCAGCTCTGACATTTACAGTAGCTTACAAAAGTGAGTACACCCCTCACATTTTGGTAAATATTTTATTATATCTTTTCATGGGACAACACTGAAGATATGACACTTTGATACAATGTAAAGTAGCCAGTGTACAGCTTGTATAACAGTGTAAATTTGCTGTCCCCTCAAAATAACTCAACACACAGCAATTAATGTCTAAAGCACTGGCAACTAAAGTGAGTACACCCATAAGTGAAAATGTCCAAATTGTGCCCAATTAGCCATTTTCCCTCCTGTCATTTGACTTGTTAGTATTACAAGGTCTCAGGTGTGAATGGGGAGCAGGTATGTTAAATGTGGTATTATCACCCACACTCTCTCATACTGGTCACTGGAAGTTCAACATGGCACCTCATGGCAAAGAACTCTCTGAGGATCTGAAAAAAGAATTGTTGCTCTACATAAAGATGGCCTAGGCTATAAGAAGATTACCAACACCCTAAAACTGAGCTGCAGCACGGTGGCCAAGACCATACAGCAGTTTAACAGGACAGGTTCCACTCAGAACAGGCCTCGCCATGGTCGACCAAAGAAGATGAGTGCACGTGCTCAGCGTCATATCCAGAGATTGTCTTTTGAAAATAGATGTATGAGTCCTGCCAGTATTGTTGCAGAGGTTGAAGGGGTGGGGGTCAGCCTGTCAGTGCTCAGACCATACGCCGCACACTGCATCAAATTGGTCTGCATGGCTGTCATCCCACAAGGAAGCCCCTTTTAAATTTTTTTTATTTTTTTTTTTTTGGTTACTTATTTGTACCCGTAGGTAGACTTGGTTTGCAGTCTGGTGACAAGCCACCGGCTGCTGGTCGCTGCGTGCGCGAGCGCCCTAAACCTACATGTTTTTGGTGATGATGCATGCACATGCATGCACAAATGATGCACAAGAAAGCACACAAACAGTTTGCTGAAGACAAGCAGACTAAGGACATTGATTACTGGAACCATGTCCTATGGTCTAATGACACCAACATAAACTTATTTGGTTCAGATGGTGTCAAGCGTGTGTGGCGGCAACCAGGTGAGGAGTACAAAGACAAGTGTGTCTTGCCTACAGTCAAGCACGGTGGTGGGAGTGTCATGGTTTGGGGCTGCATGAGTGCTGCCAACACTAGGGAGCTACAGTTCATTGAGAGACCCATGAATGCCAACATGTACTGTGACATACTGAAGCAGAGCATGATCCCCTTCCTTCGGAAACTGGGCCACAGGGCAGTATTCCAACATGATAACAACTCCAAACACACCTCCAAGACGACCACTGCCTTGCTAAAGAAACTGAGGTAAAGGTGATGGACTGGCCAAGCATGTCTCCAGACCTAAACCCTATTGAGCATCTGTGGGGCATCCTCAAACGGAAGGTGGAGGAGCGCAAGGTCTCCAACATCCACCAGCTCCGTGATGTCGTCATGGAGGAGTAGAAGAGGATTCCAGTGGCAAACTGTGAAGCTCTAGTGAACTCCATGCCCGAGAAAGTTAAGGCAGTGCTGAAAAATAATTGTGGCCACACAAAATATTGACACTTTGGGCACAATTTGGACATTTTCACTTAGGGGTGTACTCACTTTTGTTGCCAGTGGTTTATACATTAATGGCTGTGTGTTGAGTTATTTTGGGGAGACAGCAAATTTACACTGTTATACAAGCTGTGCACTGACTACTTTACATTGTATCAAAGTTTCATATCTTCAGTGTTGTCCCATGAAAAGATATAATAAAATATTTACAAAAATGTGAGGGGTGTACTCACTTTTGTGAGCTACTGTAGTTTTAATGTTCTAAAGCAGACCACAGTCCTGTACTGTAGGATGATGATCCTCAATGATGTTCAGCAGCGGTAGAACAGATTCCATCTTCAGCTTCATCTCAGTTGGACTGGTGCGTCCCAGTAAGTTAGAAAATCATGATTTATCATTTAATTTTAAAAAAAACTATAATCATTATCATCAATATTAAATCAGGTTTAAAATGTTTCACTCTGTGTATTAAATACAGACGGGGACAGAATTGTTGGTACCCCTCTGTTTATGAAAGAAAAACCCACAATGGTCACAGAAATAACTTGAATCTGACAAAAGTGGTAATAAATAAAAAATTCTATGAAAATTAACCATTGAAAATCACACAATGCTTTTGAATTGTGGTTCAACAGAATTATTTTAAAAAACAAACTCATGAAACAGGCCTGGACAAAAATGATGGTACCCTTAACTTAATATTTTGTTGCACAACCTTTTGAGGCAATCACTGCAATCAAACAATTTCTGTAACTGTCAATGAGACTTCTGCACCTCTCAGCAGGTATTTTGGCCCACTCCTCATGAGCAAACTGCTCCAGTTGTCTCAGGTTTGAAGGGTGCCTTCTCCAGACGGCATGTTTCAGCTCCTTCCACAGATGTTCAATAGGATTTAGATCAGGGCTCATAGAAGGCCTCTTTAGAACAGTCCAATGTTTCGCTCTTAGCCATTCTTGGGTGTTTTTAGCTGTGTGTTTTGGGTCATTATCCTGTTGCAAGACCCATGACCTGCGACTGAGACCAAGCTGTCTGACACTGGGCAGCACATTTCTCTCTAGAATACCTTGATAGTCTTGAAATTTCATTGTCATTTAAAGCATTTATTTATAGAAAATGACAACTGGCCAAAACAACAAAAAGATGTTGCTTTTAGATCAAATAATGCAAAGAAAATTAATATCTGTTTACTACCTTTTTAACCTTACCCACTCCCAAATCCCATGGCTAGCCTCTTAATTTGAATTCTAAATTTCATATCATGTAAAATGGTTTGAACAAGGTGCTGATAGCAGGATGCAAACCTGCAACCTTCCGATCACAGGCCCACCATACTATCTACCCAAGCCACAGTGGCAGCTGGTTTGGAGCTCATCTGAAAAGGCTTTGTCGGATTGTCAACTCTTCAGTAGCAATAGACATTTCATGTAGGGATACAGCTTCTGTATCCATAGCCACTGCCATTGTGAAATGATTGATTATTTTTCACAGCTTTCATGTGCCTTATCACGTTTAGATGATTGCCTAATCAGTTCCATCTCTATAGAGATGCTAATTTAGGAAAGATGCTGGAGTGGTCACTTAATTTTTTCCTGAGCTTTATAATCTAAATGGATAGAAAACAATAACGTATATGTGATTTTCTCCTTAAAAAGAACTTAAAAAAGGGGGATTTCATGAAAGTAAGAAACCGGATAACTCTAATGACAGATGCCTTTTCTCTAAGGAATAAAGCCTTATTTAATCTGTTTTACAATGCATATATATATATTCTTAAAAATCAAACTGCAGTATTTGGGGCAGTCACTTACAGCACACATCTTTTCACGGTTGCTGTAGGATTTGAGTTTCTTACTATTTACCAATCTATAGTCAGAATGTCATAACTTCTTCATTAACTGCAGAATTTACATATGGTGGGTTGGCATTTCTTGTGTAAATGGGTTAAAAAGTAAAATACTCATATTAGAAAATGTGACTGACTCGTTGTTGTTCTCTCTTTATTAACACCAGTGTTGCATTGGTTTGATCGGTGGAAAGACAGGCATGCTTACACACTGCATCAAGTCACAGCTCATTGACAATTGACATGACAATCGTGAAAAAAGTAACTGAAGGAGGTGTTAAACCACTCACCCACAGCTGTATTCTGTCATTTCAACCTGGTAAATTACCAAACAAAATTAAAATAGCAAAAGTAATAGCACTATACAAAACCGGAGCCAGTCATCATTTCACAAATTACAGGCCAGTCTCTTTACTCTCACAATTCTCCAAAATACTTGAAAAAATTTTCACTAAAAGACTGGATAATTTCATTGAAAAACACAACCTCCTTACAGACAGTCAGTATGGTTTTAGAACAGACAAATCTACATCTTTGGCACTGATTGAACTCATAGAAGAAACCACTAGTTGTATAGATTCAAAAAAAAGTTTGCTGTAGGAGTATTTATAGATTTAAAGAAAGCTTTTGACACCACTGGTGACAGAATTCTACTCAGGAAATTGGAACGGTATGGGATAAGTGGGGTCGGACTGAGTTGGGTGGAAAGTTACTTAAGTAACAGACAACAATTTGTACAAATAGGTGAGCACAAATCACCATTCATGGACATCACTTTTGGTGTGCCCCAGAGGTCAGTTTTGGGACCCAAACTCTTTATCTTATATATAAATGACATATGCCAAGTATCAAAAATTCTGAAATTTATTTTGTTTGCGGATGACACAAATATTCTTTGCACTGGTGAGAATTTTCAGCAGGTTTTAGAGGTGGTCACAACAGAAATGGAAAAGTAAACGCAGTGGTTCAACAAAAATAAATTATCTCTAAATCTGAAAAAAAAACAAAGATTAGGTTGTTTGGAAATTATAAAATAAATCATGAAAATAATGGTAATTGTGGGCTATATTAATCATATATTTCATAACCTACATATGTTGAAGCATGTGGGAATGTTTGGTGATTACATATGAAAGGCGACTTCACACCTCTGAAAGGACAAAGACTCTCAACCGCCAGTGAAGAACAAAGACGTTCCCAGACACTGCGGTGGAGACCGGAGGAGCTACCCTCACCCCCCCAGGGCGAAGAGAGGAAGTACCAAGACAATGGGGGGATTATGATAATGAGGGATGTCAGCCTTTGATATGCATGTCTTTTGTTATGTGCAAGTATAAAGTCAGAGAGCCGGAGGTATTCGGTCTCTTTTTCCTTCTGCTGCTTCTGCACTTAGATGAGACTTGTTAGGAGAGCTGATAATAAACTTTGGTTTATATATCATACCACCTCGTTCTTTCAAGCTCTTCTACACTGGTGACCCCTGACGCGAGTATGGACCTGAGGCGTTCCCCCACGATCGACTCATCTGTGGCGACCCAGGCAGACGCCAGTGCCCACGCAGACAGGGGAACAGATGGACGACTTTCCCCCCCGGCAGAAGGGATTGAGAGGGCTCAACCGAGCACCAGCGCCGCTGAGAGAGCCGAAGCTAGGCACTCTCATCCTGCGGACACATCAGTGACGGTCTACACGAATGCCGTCGCTGTCAAGCTGCCGGACTTCTGGCAGGAAGACCCCGCCTCGTGGTTTCAACAAGCTGAAGCCCAGTTTACACTGGCGGGCATCACGGCTGACGATACAAAATTCTATCATATCGTCTCCAAACTCGACGCCGCCACTTCGAGGTGTGTGCGGAGCATGATCCGGCGGCCGCCGGCCCAAGACAAATATGAAACACTGAAAGCAACCATCGTGGCAAATTACGTCCCCGCAGCTGAAGAGAGAGCCAAGAAGATCCTGGCGGTCTACGGCCACAGAGGGTGCAAACCTAAAGCCCTCATGGAGGATTTGCTGCAGCTTAAAGAAGAGAACAATGACAATTTCCTCTTCCAATTCATATTCCTCAGCACGCTGCCGCCACACGAGAGGGACACTCGCCAACATGAGATGCAGCACCCAGCAAGACTTCCGCGTGCTCGCCAACGAAGCTCAACGGCTCGTCAACGCCTGCAAGGAGCAGACACCCACAGCAGCATCCGCAGACCTCAACGCTGATGCCCAGAACCACGAAGAGCCACAACCCACTGAGCAGATCCAGCCCGCGGTGACAGCGACACGGCCAAAACGTAACAGACGGAGCGACGTCTGTTATTATCACCACCGCTTTGCCGAGAAGGCCCACAAATGCGTTCCCCCCTGCAAATTTACAATTTCGGGAAACGCCAAAAGCCGAGAGCCGTTAACGGCAGCGGTTCTCGGCGAGAAGAGTAAGCTGTTATATGTGACGGATGGACACACCGGCAAGCAGTTCCTTATTGACACAGGAGCTCAGCTGAGTTTCGTCATGCCCTCTGTTGGGAAAATTTTATGTAAATAGTTATCATTTTATTAATAACTCATGAAATGAGAGTTGATGTTTTTATATGAATGATGTTTTTTCTTTGATTAATCATAAATACAATTTGTGCCTTTTCTTATAATCACTGTTAGTGACTAAACTGCACCATTCATCTGTTTGTTCATATAAGGTGTGATAAGAGTATTGACGTATGCAAGTTTTTATGCTGTATCAAGATCTGTCTTTTTGTACATCCTGTGTATCTTATTTTCTCCCTGCTGTGAGAACTCTGTGAACTTCATGAAACCCAATATGGAAATGTTTTTCCTTTGTTAAGAAATGAACCAGCTCGCACCGGTACGGACTGTACGTGCTGCCTTTTCTCATCCTCCCTTTTTAGGGAGTAAAGGACTGTTAAGGGAGGAAAAGAACTGTCTGGAAAGATGTCACTGTCTTATCTTTGCCTATAAAAGTTATTGCACTGGGCTGTTTCCCCAGCATTCAAAGCTCACTCTGTAGCAGGTATGTGATTTGATTGCTCTCTTTTGCAAAAGATATAAAAAACAGAAACGGCATCACTGTGTCAGGTCTGATGATTTCTTCAGTCTAATGCTATTGAATATTACTGTGCTTGAGCCATTTTGCAGATAAAATTCCTGACATAACGTGGTGACCGAAACCCGGGACAGCTGAGATCTGGACGGAGCTGAGGGGAGCGTCTGAGCCAGTGAAAACCGTGCACGGTCTGATGGAAACCATCAGCAATTGACCAACCCGCCTTGAGGGAACTTGGATCGGCGCTTCTCCTCCATGCTCTATTCAGTGACGGCTGTTCCGCTTTAACTGATAGAGCCAGAAGTAAGTCTCTATTTCTTCCCAGTACAATGTTATGTTCTAGGTCCGCGGGATGCGAGTAATGGTAATATAGCGGCGTCTATATTTTCCCTAGAGCAGTAAAATAAAGGAACCAGGTCAAAACTGGGACCCCTAAGAACTAAAAATAACAACCATATAGTGAAGGGGAATAAAAGCAGTTAAGAGAACTAAGTTAAAACTTTGACCTCTGAGAACTAAAAATAACAACAATATAGTGAGGAGGAAGAAAAGTACATAAGAAAAATGGGAAATTGCGTTGGACGCAGTAAGAAATCTGACGGGGTCAGAGGAAAAAAAGCGCGCGGAAGTAGTTGCAACAAGATAAAAGGTTTGGGTTGAAATCCCCGGTCAGGGACAAAAATAAGTTTTTGGGTTGAGATCCACGAGTTTTGGAACTAAAAATAGAATATCAGGTCGCGGTTATGCTGTAATGGTAGTGTGACGGCGTTTTCACACTTTTCCTGGTAAAGCATCTTAATTCCTGTGGAGTTACCAAGGGGTTTAAAAAATAATAAAAACAGCAGAAAAAAAGAAAATAAGCAAAAAAAAAAACTAAACAGCAGAAAAGGGAGCAGACAGCGCATTACAGTGACCGGTTAAAAGATAGAGAACAGATAAAGGATCCTGAAAAATATCTGAGCAAATGGGAAGAGGACTATTCCTTCAAACCCACATTAGATGTGGATGAGTGCGCAGTCTTAGTGTCGACGGCAAAATTAGTGACCAAAGGAAATAAGAGAAAGCCAAATTTGGAACTTAAATGTGCAGATCTTTGGCAGCAGCTGCAGATGCCCGAATAAAAGCCAACCAAGGATGCAAAAATAGTAAGAAAGGAGTGGATCAGGAAAAGTTTAAAAAAAAAAAAAAAGGAGGCATTTTTGCTCAGTGCAGTGTGGAATGTGAAAGGAGGGGCTGCTGGAGGAGCAGCTCTCTCTCTCTCTCTCTCTCTCTCTCTCTCTGTTCCTCGCTCTCCCAAAGGGGGCGGGCGAGGGATAGCGCTCTCTCTCTCTCTCTCTCTGTTTGTGTGTGTGTGTGTGTGTGGTTGATCTGTGTGGAAAAAGTGGTCTAAATATGGGTATTTTTACAAGGTTTGGGATTTTTATCTTTTTTATCTAACTTTGTGGGGTCTTGATTAATGTTGCGTACGTGATACACTGTTTACATATTTTTTAAAAGGAATTTTGACGCACTACCGACCTTTTTTCCTTTGACTGAAACATGACAGTGCAGGACTGACGTGCGACACATATGATTTGCCAGGGGCTATGGATTATCAGACAAAGATCTTGGAGAAAGGATCCTTGTTGATAAACATTTTTTGAAGCAATGTATGACTTTGTATGACATTGTAGATAACATAAGGTGTACTGATTCAAATGACTTTGACCTTACAAATGTAATGTTTATATGGTTTTATACTGATGCTACTCACCACATAATGGTGTGGTAACAATATATTTCAGAAATGTGACAGCAATGAGGGATGTGCTTCTCCTGATTCAGCGGTGGCCAAGCTGGGTCAGGGTGAACTACATTGCACTCCATAATTTACCAAGGAATGTATGAAATAGGGACATTCCTTGTAAAACATTAAATCAAATTCTAATTAGGCAAAACGTCCGCCTTTCCTTTGACTGAAACAATGTGACACAATATTTCAAATTCAACCCATCTGTGTTCAACTGGACAAGCTGATCTTATTTATCAATGCTGAAGCATATCAAAAATGCGCAGATAGTTATTTTGTTTTTCTTAAATGAAATTTGTAAACTATTTCAAGAGATGTCACAAAAAGAAGTTATAATTATTGAGATCTCATCTTTGAAGGAACTGGGCTACCTGCAAATTTTATTTAAAACTAAAAATGGAAATACACTTCCTTTCAGTAAAAGAATCAAGCAAATACCCTGTAACTTTGCTGCATGTGCATCTTCATGTATCAAAGCAGGGGGTATCAAAGAAATTAATTAGCAAATAATTAGTAACCCTCAGAAAAATAGATAATGCATAAAATTATCAATAAATGAATAAATAAATGAATTCAATTCAACTTTATTTTCATAACACCTCATTGCACTTTGAGCTATAGGGGGAACCCCCATACTTGCACCTCCCATAGTTGCACCCCCATACTTGCAGAACTGACAGCCTAGCTACAGTGCTGAGAAAAGAAGAAAGAAAAAACTGAGATTACCTTTGTTTTCTTCTATTAATACAGACTAATGACTTATTTTATCTTTTCTAAAAAAAAAAAAAATAAAAAATAAAAAAAAATAAAATAAAATAAAATAAAGAAATTCTTCCAGTTAAATAGATTTCATCTAAATAAATGAAGTGTCATTTTCTCTAAGGAGGAGGGAAAATGAAGAAAAATTGCTACAGCATATGATATTTTGAGGAGAGAGGGAAAAAAAAACGTTACACCAGCCTCCAATTTAGAATTGAGGACTGAACTTAAAGAGCTTATTGATGCTTATGTGTGTTAGCTTTGCTAAATTAGGACAGGACTTTTATTTTATTTCATTCTCTATTTCATCTACTGCTTGTGCTGTGGCGGCATTGTCTGGGGTCCTGATTGTGTGGAGTTCCGCGGCCTGCGTCGCCTCCAATGGCTGAACTATTGGACATGAGCTACTCACCTAAAAGCAACTATATGTACTGACAGTAAATATGCTTTCAATGCAGCACATTCCCACACAGCACTGTGGAAGTTGAGAGGGTTTAAAACTTCAGCAGGGAAGCCTACACAACACTGCGCTGAGCTTTTACAGTTAACAGAAGCACTAGCATTACCCCAAAGACTGTCAATAGTTCACTGTGCTGCACACACCAAAAACAATGATCTCATCTCTCGTGGCAACGCCCTGGCAGATCATGCTGCCCAGTGTGCAGCGAGGGAACATTTTGTATCTTGTTTAAGTGTGCCAATCGTCTCTTTAGACGTTTTAATTGATGAGCAGTCATCAATGACACCACCACAGCATAGCAAGCAAGACGACAACGGTGTTTGGCATTCACCGGATGGGAGAATAATTCTTCCTCCCTCGCTGTATCAGTGGGCGGTTCTTTTGACACATGACCAAGGTCACGTGTCAACAGGAGAGATTGTCGATTTGATTGAAAAGCATTTTTTCTGCCCAGGAATTTTGAAAATAGCAAAAACAGTTTGTCAACAATGTGTTGTATGTCTTCAAAATAATGCACAGGGAGCAATGAGAACACGACAAGGAAGCTTTCCCCCACCAAAAACACCATTTTCACAGTGGTGTATGGATTTTATTGAACTGTTGAAAGTGGGACAATTACAATATTGTCTGGTTCTCATTGATACCTACACTAAATGGACTGAGATACATCCAACAGCAAAGGCAGACGCCAGATTTGTGTGCAAAGTGTTACAAAACAATATCTTTTCAGTGTTTGGGATTCCAGAAGTCATCTATGCAGATAATGGTACCCATTTTACAGCCCAGGTTGTTAAAGATTTGACCCAATCTGTGGGCAGTCAATTGAAATTTCATACGGCTTATCATCCTCAAAGTGCAGGCCTGGTAGAGAGAAGAAATGGCACCATAAAGCAAATGTTGAATAAGGTCACAAAAGACAAAAATATCACGTGGCCAAAAGCCTTAATGCAGGTAAAAATGGCAATTGACACAACCCCGGACAAAAGCACGTGATTAACCCCGTATGAATGTGCATTCCATCGCCCATATGTGTTACCTGAAATTAGACTGTTATTACCACAAGGGCAATATAGACATCTATCTGACCATTTGAGAGAGTGTGTGCAACAAAAAGACTATGTTGATACTGTGAAGTCTCTCTCTGATCAACAGGAGGGCGTTGAAAACCCCCTACAACCTGGCAATTACGTCTTTGTAAAGAATCACCATAGACTGAACTGGACATCACCTAGGTGGCTTGACCCCTATAAAGTCCTGCTGACCACACCTACAGCTGTGAGAATCGCTGAACGGCCTTCTTGGATTCATTTGTCCCACCTTAAATGCTTGCAAGTACCCCTCAGTGACCTCCAGCCACCCCTAGGGTAAGTCCAGCTACAAAGGGGAGTCTGGTCCTTTTAAGGATAGGACTCGTCTCAAACCTGGTGAAGACAGTGGCCAGCTAAGGTACACTCCTAGGGGCAACAGGCACTATGGGGAATGGAAAGGTGTTTTGGACAATTTTAGGACTTGCAGGTACGAGCCTGATTCTCACATGCCTGCTGTGGAATCCAATTGAAGGTGGACTGACAGACGTCGACAACTGTCCAGTAGATTACACTCATAATCTGTGGTATCAAACTATGGTGATGACAGTGAAACAGTTGGGTATAAATACCTCTTGTTATGTTTGTTCGTTGTTGCCACACTCATATAAAACTGCTATCCCAATGACACCTGTGCCCTTGAATGCATCAGAGACAGTGGGAGCACTACTGGCCATGAATACTGCTAACATGACTATAGATGATGATCATTGGAAGGTAGGAGATTTAGGCGAATACCTAGAACTTTTAAATGTGTCACTGATTAATTACTCTGGAGCTAGGGTAAGAGTCCATAACATATCCAAGGTTTCTCCCTTTAAAGCAAGGAAATCATTAATGAAGGTTAATCCCACCCTTTATGCAGCCTCTGTTTGTTTTAGGAACAATTGCACCAATTCTTCTTATCATTGTGGGACTACGCCGCGCTGCAATGTAACCAGGTTTGCTACATGTGGCCTCATACATAAGCAATCTCCATGCGGAAATGTATATGGTATCACATACCAAACGAAGGGCAATCTTACTTTGCCCCCAAGAAGTTGTAGTGCAAATTGCACTGACAATCCCGACCTATTTTGGCCTAATGATGATGGTTATGGTTGTTTAGAAAACCATGTTTGGGTATGCGGCCCTAATGTTTATGCCATATTGCCTTCTAATTGGTGTGGAACTTGCCATATGGCCGCATTACTTCCCCATGTCAGCATAAGATCAAATCTTACTTACCATAACTCAGGATCATATGAGCATTATTATCATCCCGATAATACCAATATACATGTTCAGAAGAGAGAGAGCACTGAAGATAAACAAAGAGTATCAGAAGCTAAAATAATTGGAGGAATTTTCTTGCCATCTTATGGAGTGTCTCTAGCTTTAAGGCACATTAATATTCTTGCCTTTACTATGGAAAACCTGACCATGTTGATGGATCAAGGGTTGTTAGCTTTAAATGAGGAACAGCGACTATCTCGCTTAATGCTGTTACAAAATAGGATGGTCCCTCCTAGATTGGTTTCAGAGTGGAGCCTGGTGGCAAATTTTGTTAAAATGGTTGACCCCCCTAATTGTGATATTGATACTATTTTGTGTTCTGTTTACGTGTGTGATTCCATGTATAAGGTCAATGATTTCTAGAGCCCTAACACAACACACATTCATGTTATAACAATCCTTTTTGAGCTATATTCGAAATGAACAATACACTCCCCTCTTCCAAGAGGATGATGCAGTGCATGATTCAAACAAAGGTGATGGTTATACTCCTGTATAAATTGGGAATTAATGCTTTATGATGACAATGTTGAAAATCTTCTGAAGTTACATTGTACTGATGTTTGCATGTAAAAATTAATAAAATAATAAACAGGAGGGAAATGTTGGGAAAATTTTATGTAAATAGTTATCATTTTATTAATAACTCATGAAATGAGAGTTGATGTTTTTATATGAATGATGTTTTTTCTTTGATTAATCATAAATACAATTTGTGCCTTTTCTTATAATCACTGTTAGTGACTAAACTGCACCATTCATCTGTTTGTTCATATAAGGTGTGATAAGAGTATTGACGTATGCAAGTTTTTATGCTGTATCAAGATCTGTCTTTTTGTACATCCTGTGTATCTTATTTTCTCCCTGCTGTGAGAACTCTGTGAACTTCATGAAACCCAATATGGAAATGTTTTTCCTTTGTTAAGAAATGAACCAGCTCGCACCGGTACGGACTGTACGTGCTGCCTTTTCTCATCCTCCCTTTTTAGGGAGTAAAGGACTGTTAAGGGAGGAAAAGAACTGTCTGGAAAGATGTCACTGTCTTATCTTTGCCTATAAAAGTTATTGTACTGGGCTGTTTCCCCAGCATTCAAAGCTCACTCTGTAGCAGGTATGTGATTTGATTGCTCTCTTTTGCAAAAGATATAAAAAACAGAAACGGCATCACTGTGTCAGGTCTGATGATTTCTTCAGTCTAATGTTATTGAATATTACTGTGCTTGAGCCATTTTGCAGATAAAATTCCTGACACCCTCCCAAGCAGATCGAGCCATGGGCACCCGGGGCAACGGAGCGGTGGCAGCCAACGGCTCCAACATTGACACTTTCGGCGAAAAGAGCCTGCACCTCCACATCCACGGCCGCAACTACAGATGGACATTTGTTGTAGCGGCGGTGAGTTTTAACTTGTTAGGCGCAGATTTTTTGTGTGCACATGGGTTATTAGTGGATCTAGCGAATAGACGCTTGGTTAATGCACTGTCCTTTGCTTCTATTCCCTGCTCAGCCAGAGTTTCTCCACCACCTGTGCAGGCTAGCGTCACCACGGCAGGAGGTAAGTTTGAACAACTCCTCACCCAATTTCCAGCACTCACAATTCCCAAATTCTCAGCCACTGTGGCTAAACACGGGGTTGAACACTTTATTCCCACAACGGGCCCACCCGTATTTGCCAAAGCTCGCCGCATAGACGCGGCCAAGCTCAACATAGCTCGGGACGAGTTTACTACCCTTGAAAAATTAGGCATTGTTAGACGCTCGAAGAGCCCTTGGGCCTCACCACTTCACATGGTTCCGAAATCCGACGGTTCTTGAAGACCGTGCGGAGATTACCGCAGATTAAACAATGCAACAGCGCATGACCGCTACCCAATTCCTCACATTCAGGATTTTTCACTACATCTGGCGGGTGCGCGCATTTTTTCAAAAATAGACCTGGTCCGCGGTTATCATCAAGTCCCAGTTCGAGCAGAGGACATTCCTAAAACAGCTGTAATAACCCCTTTCGGCCTTTTTGAATTTCTGCGAATGCCTTTCGGCCTCAAAGGCGCTGCTCAAACTTTTCAGCGGATGATGGACGCGGTATTACGCGACCTTCCTTTTGTTTTCGTCTACCTCGACAACACGCTGGTAGCCAGCTCGTCTGAGGAAGAACACGAGCAGCACCTCACTACGGTTTTTCAGAGACTAGAAGAGCACGGGTTAATAATCAATCCAGCCAAATGCAAATTCGGCGTGTCACAAATTGATTTTTTAGGACACAAAGTCTCTCCGAAAGGGGCAGTTCCACTTCCAGACAAAGTTCACGCGATAAAAAGTTTCCCACGGCCACAAACGGTCAAATCGCTGCAAGAATTTTTAGGAATGGTTAATTTTTACAACCGTTTCCTCCCCCACGCAGCTCAGCTCATGCAGCCCCTATATGACGCACTCAGAAAAAAGAAAGCTTCCAACGCGGTCGAATGGACCCCGGAGCGCGAACGCGCCTTTGCGGAAGTAAAGAGCGCTCTAGCTAATGCCACATTATTAGTTCACCCCGATCCCTCGGCCCGCATTGTGCTAACCACAGATGCTTCGGACCTAGCTATAGGGGCAGTTGTAGAACAACATGTCAGCGGGATCTGGCAACCTTTAGCATTCTTCAGCAAATCGCTAAACCAAACTGAGCGTAAGTACAGCACTTTTGACAGGGAGCTGCTAGCGCTTCATTTATCCATCCGCCACTTCCAGTTCTGGTTAGAAGGGTGGAGTTTCACGGCTTTTGTAGACCACAAACTGCTCACCTTTGCTATGGCTAAAATTTCAGAACCATGGTCAGGCAGGCAACAAAGACAGCTGGCTGCGATTTCAGAGTTCACCACAGACATTCGACATGTGGCAGGCAAACTTAACGTGGTAGCAGACTGCCTCTCTCGCTCTGTGACATCACCAGAGCGCGAGGAGACAGATTATACTGCCTCAGCCGCAGAACTTTTCACTAACGCGGACACATACGCAGCACCTATCCATGCAGGGATAGATTATGCAGCCATGGCAGAGGAACAAAGCAGTGACGCGGACGTGCGCGCACTCCTGTCTGGACCAACAGGGTTAAGGCTGGAGGAAAAGGGTTTACGCGACGGCGTGCCCCCCCTAATATGCGATATTTCAACCGGCCGACCTCGCCCGTTAGTCCCAGCCACATGGCGCCGCCGTATTTTCGACTCAATTCACTCCCTCGCGCACCCAGGTGTGCGCGCCTCGGTTAAAATGGTCGCCGAAAAGTTTGTGTGGCCAGGCCTGCGCAAAAACGTAAAAGAATGGGCAAAAACTTGCATTTCTTGTCAGCGCGCCAAAATACACAAACACACAAAAGCCCCTCTGGAGCCTTTTCCGACCCCGGCTAGAAGGTTCGACCACGTTCATGTCGACCTCGTGGGACCACTACCTTCCTCCCAAGGTCTCACACACCTGTTAACAATGATAGACCGCACCACGCGCTGGCCAGAGGCAGTCCCTCTAGCGTCAACTACAGCAGAGGAAGTCGCTCGCGTTTTTTTGACAAACTGGGTGGCACGTTTCGGCGTCCCGTCAGCTGTTTGTCATTACCGTCGTTAGTGCCTCGCCTTTTTATGCCCGGCACTAACGACGGTAGGAGGCAGGAGTATCGGTCAACATTCAGTCAACGTGCTGTCAATCTTTCTTTGTCAAGTCTGGGTCTACGCCTCGTCGTGCCTGAGAGTACCGTAGACCTTCATGTCAGGTTCGTTTATGTAACTTTGTCACAGTTTAGCTCGGAGTGGCTGGGGTTAGCCCTACGAGCCCAAGTCTCGTTTGTGTGTGTGTGTTTGCCCTAAGGGGCTCATAGCTTTGTTGTGTCACGTCTGTGAATAAATAACATCTTAGCCAAACTCTCTGGTGAACTCTCTGGCGTCTCTTGGTGATCCGCGAGGATCATGACATAAACAGGACTAAATACATATACAGAAAAAGGATAAGAATCAGGAGACCCGAGCACAGCAGAGAACTGCACTCGGGATCATGACAAAGGTAATTCACCAAATTGTGCTACAGAATGAAAAAACACTTGCCTGTTTTCCTGGGGTACAGTGGTGACTGCTCCAGCAGGCTCAATTCTCCCTCTCCCATTGTAACGGTGATGGTGGGCCCCTCGGGAAGACAAGGAGGAGCTGCTCCTGGAGGACTGATGATGAGGGCAGCCGGAGAAGAAACCATTGGGCTCACAGCAGCTGGAGGCCGCACCTTAGGGGAGGGAGGAGCAGCTGAGGCAATCCGGGCAAGGGAAGCTGGTGAAACAGCTGACAAAGAAGATCCGGAGGCTGAAGCTGCTGTCCTATCACTCGTCTAGGTACTATAAAGCATCTTTAGGCGTGGAATAACGGCGAGCTATGGAGAGGAGACCATCTATTTCCATAAGAGCCTGGCAAGATCAAAACCCAGGCTCATAGGATACCACCTGCCATATGACGCCATAACCACAAAAACGCAGGCATTCGAAAAGAGAAAAAAAAAAATTGAGCCACAAACACTATCACTGGCACCAACTGGCTGCAACCTACTGTTATGTATGCCTCTTTCAGGGCATAAATGAGGCACCAAATGCCAGCAG
Organism: Pholidichthys leucotaenia; assembly: GCA_020510985.1. Classification (NCBI taxonomy): domain Eukaryota; kingdom Metazoa; phylum Chordata; class Actinopteri; order Cichliformes; family Pholidichthyidae; genus Pholidichthys; species Pholidichthys leucotaenia. Next base: position 280,671,689 of record CM035840.1, on the reverse strand, counting down.
TGAGTTTGCTTATTTATTAGGAAAAGGGAACACAATAATGTGCCATGAGGGGCAAATGCAAACACCATACACTCTACCTCGAAGGGTGAAAACGTGAGACATATAAAGAAGTCAAAACAAGTCACTTACACAAATATAGTGAGGGCGAAACCTAACGATGAGAAGGACTGGAATCAGGGTTGGGGATTCCAGCCTGGATAGGGTGAGGTCGCAGCAAGGAATGAGCCTCGCTAGCGAACGTATATAATGCTACCGAAAACTAATGAACCAACAAGTGTGGAGTGAATGCAATCAATAGAACATAAACAACTGTGACAGGCCGCGAACAGACTGACAGGTGGAAGTCCTGCCGCGGCGCTGTCAAAATAAAAGCACTAACCATAAAGACAGATAAACAGGACTAAATACATATACAGAAAAAGGATAAGAATCAGCAGACCTGAGCACAGCACAGAACCGTACTCGGGATCATGACACCCTCTGCTGACAAGCTTTATGGAGAAGCTGATTTCATTTTCCAGCAGGACTTGGTAACACCCCCCCCCCCCCACACACACACACACACACTGCTTAAAGTACCAAAACCTGGTTTAATGACCATGGCATCACTGTGTTTGACTGGCCAGCAAACTCTCCTGACCTAAACGCCATAGAGAATCTATGGAGTATTGTCAAGAGGAAGATGAGAGACACCAGACCCAACAATGCAGACGAGCTGAAGGTCACTATCAAAGCAACCTGGACCTTCACAACACCTCAGCAGTGCCATAGGCTGATCACCTCCATGCCACGCCACACTGATACAGTAATTAATCCAAAAGGAGCCCCGACCAAGTATTGAGTGTGTACATGGACATACTTTTCAGTCGATCATCCAAATTAAAATAAAAAAGCACTTGAAATATATCACTCTCTGTGTAATGAATCTATATAATTTATGGGTTGTACTTTCTGAAATGAGTGACAAAAAATATTTAACTTTTTCATGATATTCTGATTTTTGAGATGTATCTGTATCTATCTATCTATCTGAGTAAAGTCATTTCTGCACGTTCCCCTCTGTCTAAAGCTGTATTATAATTTGTTCAAGAAGAAACGCATCTAATACCTTTATGTATAGGTACATGACTATGACAAGTGGCTTGTTGTGGTGCTCAAAATTTTACTGCTATTAGTCTATGCATATCAATTGTAAAAGGGACTATTAGTAATTATAGTTTTCAACTAGTCTATATACGTAAGCCTACGACAATAGCATTAGAGAATTTCTGGACTTGAGTTTAGGCTTTTAGTTTTGATGTGCCACCACAAGATTTTCAGTGGTCCCCATGTGGTTACCCCTATGAAAATTTCTGGAGCCACTGCCTGTTCCTCATTATGACTTTTTTTCGTAAAAAGATTTCACCTCTATTATCTTTGGCAAAAACCAGCTGACTCCTCCAAACTCTGCTGAGAAGGCGTCTGTGTCATAAACCCCCTCGTTAGGGCAGAATAAAGGCTCCAAACGCCAGCTGTGAGTTTGCAAATTTTAATAGTGAATAATGCACAAAAGAACAAACAAGACTAAACCAAAAATTGGCAAAATAAGAGACACAGGTGAAGCCAAAAATAGTGAAGGCTAAGGCAAGGGAAGTCGCCAACTAAACCTGGAAACGTTAGCAGTGGAGCACATGCTAGGAGAATTGTTAGAGAAAATACAAAAGACACTTACATGAGTAGACGGTAGTCGAGAGTAGGGTGCTGCATCCGACAATGGTGCACAGCCCCTTAAATAAGGCTACAAACAAACAAAGATAAGTAGCAACAGGTGTGAGCAATCTGGGCAGGCCAGAGAAAATAAAGATACAACCCGGACCAGCTGGGAATAATGAGAGAGTTGTCGGAGCTGACAGCTGACAGGGCCACGCCCACGCAGAGCAAAACCCCATTAAAGCCACTGACAGTTGTCAACCCCGAGAGAAAGAACATAACAGAATACAAATATAATGATAATGCAAAAAAAATGAAGACAGGCAAACTTAAAAATACAATAAACTATAACAAATGTAAATGGGAAAATAAAACATCCTGAGAAACAATACAGGATACAAAACAACTCAAAATAACAACACAGTACAAATGTGAAAAAAAGGCAGACAACCTGAGCCCAGTGAAACCCCCCCACGCTCAGAACGTGACAGTCTGTAAAAATGAAGGAGCAGAAGGAGGATTTTCTCCTTGATAGTCCACAGAAGAACTGATCATGTTCTCCTCCATTAGCAGGACCAGCTTTTCTCCTACAGCAGTGAACACGACTCCCCCGGCTTGTTTTCATCCTGTAGAGAACAGAGAGGTCAAAGGTCAGAGCATAAGGTAACTGACAGGTCAACTCCTGACCTTTGATCTTATGTAAAAACTTACCATCTTCCCACTGAGTGGACTGATGTTTGTGGTAAAGGTGAAGAAGGCCTGGAGGATAAAATAAGATAAGACAATCCTTTATTAGTCCCACAATGGGAAAATTACAGTATTGCAGCAGCACTCTGAGTAAATAAAATAAAAATAGGGTAAAAAAGATTTATACACGGTGTAAGAGGTCAGAGAAAGTAGAACAGTTTTATGTAGTTAAAAAATAAGTTGAGTAGCATTTACAGCATTACAGTTAAATTACCCAGCAATATATACAGACAGTAGCTTTCACAGTTGAATGAACAGTGGCCACGGTTACACGGGCAAAATTTCTTCAATCTGATTACAATTCAGATCAGAACTTTACTGTTTACATGGATCCTGAAAAAGCTGATCCGATTAGGACGTGCGTTTCCATGTGTCACGTGTTTGAATGGACTAAATCATTTTGACATGCGCACGTCAGCATTCCGACATTCCGAAAATAGTAGAAGAAGAAGCAACTTCCAGTGTAAACAAACCCCACTTTGTGTCTTTCTTTTTTTGAAACTGACCTGTATTGTGTTATTCAGACTGTACTTTTGCTTCTGCTGGTCTCCATAATGAAGCTACAAGTACATACTTCTGCATATGACGAACAGAGGGAGACAGCAGGACCATACAGACCAGTTTTGTTTTACTCCTGCTATGTCTTCTGCTAGCTGCTGTAAAGGCGGAAATACGTCACGTCGACATGTGGCTCACGTACAGACATGCGCAGTAAACATATTTTCTGCCCAACCTTCGGAATAAGTGTTTATATGCGCATCAATCGGATTAACAATAGGCATAACCCACCCGTCTCAGTCAGAATGAAATTTTGATCTGAATGAGCATGATCAGGTCAGAATATTCAGATTGGCATGTTTACAGGAAGCATTTTTATTCCTATCAGGTTTTAATCTGGTTACTTGTGTCCATGTAAACATGGCTATTGTACTGGAAGGGAACGATCCCTACTGAGCAAAGTAGTGGTGTTATGTGCGGTCTCTATGAGCAGATTAGATTATAAAGTCTGACAGCAGCAGGTAGAAAGGACCTATGGAACCTCTCCCTCAAGCACTGGCGCAGCCTGTCGCTAAATGAGCTGCTCAATGCACTCAGCATGTCCCACTTGGGGTGTGACTCAGAATCCAGCAGAGAGGACAGCTTAGCCACAATCGTCCTCTCTCCTATCTCCTCCGCTGGGTCAAGGCGGCGCCCCAGAACAGAGCTGGCCTTCTCAATTGGCTTGTTGAATCTCTTCCTAATGGGCTTTTGTGATGCTGTTGCCCCAGCAGACCACGCCATACATGATGGCTGATGCCACCACAGAGTTGTAGAAGGTCCTCAGGAGTACTCCCTGCACTCCAAAAGATCTGAGTCTCCTCAAAAGAAACAGCCTGCTCAGCCCTTTCTTGTAGAGCGCGTTGGTGTTGTGTGACCAGTCCACTTTATTGTTCGGGTGAACACCCAGGTACCTGTAAGATGTCAGGCGTCCACCTCCAGTTCCTTGGTTTTCCCTGCATTGATTTGGAGGCAGTTTCACAGACACCAGTCCACAAAGTCCTGGATCAGTCCTCTGCACTCCGAATCATCCCCATCAGAGATGAGGTTGACAACAGCAGAGTCATCAGAGAACTTCTAGAGGTGGCAGTGTGGTGTGTTATATGAGAAGTTAAAATCACCAGAGCTGAGCAGGAGAACATTAGCCTGCTGTGGACTGACTGGATGACATCACAGGCTGCATTAGCTCTAGTAGAGGAACAGATGTACAGTATACAGCAATCAAAACAAGGTGTGAAAACTCCCTCGGTAAGGCCTCATGCTAATGGATAACAGCTCAGTGTCCTTGCTACAGTGTGGTTCTTTAGTCATGATCTATTTTTCACAAATGTTGCCAGCTTATCTCCTTTCCTCTTACTGCTCGCCGCTGTTCTGTCTGCTCATATTCACTTGAAGCCATCCAGTCCGACAGTAGCATCTGGAGTTAGCACAGTTAACCACGTTTCTGTGTAAAGCATGATGCTAATCTCCGAGTGGGCTCTCCCTGTCCTGGCCGCCAATTAGGCGCACCTGCGCACACACCTGTCTGCTATCTGGCTCTGCTTATTTATTCTGTGAGACCCAGAGATCAGCGCGGAGTCGTCTTCTTCCTTCCCAAGGAACCTGAACTCGCCAACCCTATTCTGGGCTTCCAGCCTCATCATCTTGCCAGCGCTTCAGCTCGCCTCTGCACTCTCCACCATCTGGCAGCCAAGTAAGCCTGAACTCTCACCCTTCACCTTCCCTGTGCACAGGCGGTGTCCTCCTAGTGGCAGACTCTCTTCACCCTGGCGGCGGTCCTCCCTGCCTCGTTCACCTGCCTGCTACATCCCCTGCGGGGTGACCGGCACTGTCCTCCTGGCCTGGGCTGTTGTGCTAACCTGAGTGCTTCTCCAACTCCGCAAACAGTAAGGACAGTTATATCTGGTGCTTCTCCTGTTTGTACTGCCCCTAATTGTCTCTCTGCTCTGTCCTTAGGGTTGCCAGGTTGCACGGTGCTCTGCTCGCCCCAAGCTGACTCATCCACGCAGGCACGCACCACACTCACCATAAACATTCACACACGCATCCATACACTCACATTACTACTAATAAAAGGTTAACTGTGTTTCCTGAGTCGTGTCTGCTTCTTGGGTCTGTACCATGTCACTCCCATGCCAGGCCAGAGCCGCTAACTTGTCCGTCTGGTTTTGTAGCGAACTCACGTTCCCTATGACGATGGAAAGGGAGAACAGGCTTGTACCTTCTCTTCCTCACACGTCACTTCGCTCCGGCCTGGCATCATCTTTTCCACCTTAGCTCACAGGTGACGTTGGGTCTCTGATTCTTTAACACCAATGAGCTTTGGAGAGGCACCAGTTCATCCTTGGTGTAAACAAGTTGTGCCACACCGGGTCATCGACGATTGTTGAAGTGAAGAAAAAGACCAACAATATCAGCACAAGTAGTTAGTGTCCATGGTGCACACGGATATGTTTACACAAGCAAGAAAAAAGTTGTAACAAAAACCAAATAACAAAAGAACATTTACAACACCCTGGTCCCAAAGAGGGCACAAACCATCAGCAAGGACTGTACCCACCCACAGCACACACTGTTCACACTGCTGCCTCCTGGCAAACGCTACATAAAGCAGTGGCAAAATGCTGATTTTGGAACTTTTGTTGCACCCATTTTTTGTAAAGTGGCAACCCTTTTGGAATTGTTCTATGGACCTTACTGAACATTTTAAGCAAGGTTGCCAGCATCTAATGATGTTGTGGGGGTTTTTGTATTATATACAAAATAACCCCCATGAACACCAAAACTGATCATTTTAACAGTTAATCATGTTACAGAAAATTAAGTATTGAGGTAACCTTTTATTATTTCAACACACTTTCTTGAATCATTGATACAATTATATGCATTATTAGAAAGGAAGTGCTTTATATTTATATATCACTTAGGAAAAAAGTCCACTAGATGTAAAACATGTTGAGAACATCCATGTTCTCTGCATGGTCATGTTTCGGACTCACTCTCAACTCGCTGTTCACATCAAACTGCAAAGTTCTTTTGTTTTTCCTTTTGCACAGACAGGGCATCTCACTAAAAGACATATTATTACACCTTAAACAGCAGAGACAGGCTCAAGTTCCATCAACGTTGGCACCAGGTGTCCCTAGTCAAGATGCCAACTACATACAGTGGTGTGAAAAAGTGTTTGCCCCCTTCCTGATTTCTCATTTTTTTATATGTTTGTCACACTTAAATGTTTCAGATCATCAAACAAATTTAAATATTAGACAAAGATAACACAAGTTAACACAAAATGCAGTTTTTAAATGAAGATGTTTATTATTAAGGGTAAAAATAAATCCAAACCTACATGGCCCTATGTGAAAAAGTGATTGCCCCTTAAACCTAATAAATGGTTGGGACACCCTTAGCAGCAACAACTGCAATCAAGCATGGGGAATATGCCAACAGGAAACAAGGACACCACAATTGACACTGACTGAACACTGGTATATATAGAGACAGGGGAACAATTAAGACAACATGAGACAGATGGGAGGACTTAATCACTGCCAGGCAGCTGGCAGTGACAGGGGGGCAGAACTGAATGCACATACACACCAAGGAAGACACAGACATGAAACAGGATCACAGGGGAGACATGACCATAACAAATAATGACACACCTGAAACAGAATCACAGATCTAATAACAAATAACGAAAAGTAAAAAACACAAAATAACTCCAGGCGAGGCCGTGGGTCTACCCTCGTCCTGACATTGCCTCCCTTTCAAGGGGCAGCTCCCAGAGGAAAAAAATCCTCTCAGGATGGGCGGTGGGGGTACCAGGCCAGGTGGGGCAAATCCTTACCTTACCCCCCCCCCCACACACACACACACAAAGCCCAAAACCAAACAACCAAGTGTGTGGAACACAACCACAGTCCCAAACAAAAAGCGGGTCGGGTGGCCGGCCAAAGTCCCAGGGCCACCGAACTAAAAAAAGCGGGTCGGGTGGTCTCCCACTGTTCAGGAACTACCAGACGGCTGCACACGGCACGTCGGCTGGCCTACCACAGTCCACGGGCCAACAGATGGGAGAAAACATCCATCCATCCATCTTCTACCGCTTTTCCAGAGGTCCGGGTCGCGGAGGCAGCAGTTCAAGCAGAGAAGTCCAGACTTCCCTCTCCCAAGCCACCTGCTCCAGCTCTTCAGAGAGGATACCAAGGCATTCCCAGACCAGCTGGGAGACATAGTCTTTCCAGCGAGTCCTGGGTCTGCCCCAGGGTCTCCTCCCAGTGGGATGTGCCTGAAACACCTCAAAGGGGAGGCGTCCAGGAGGCATCCTAATCAGACGCCCATACCACCTCAACTGACTCCTTTCAATGTGGAGGAGCAGCAGCTCTATGCTGAGCCTCTCCCGGATGACTGAGCTCCTCACCATATCTCTGAGGGTGAGTCCAGCAATCCTACGGAGAAAGCTCATTTCAGCCACTTGTATCCGCAATCTTGTTCTTTCGGTCATTACCTAAAGCTCGTGATCATAGGTGAGAGTAGGAACGTAGATTGACTGGTAAATCGACAGCTTTGCCTTAGAACTCAGCTCCCTCTTCACCACAACAGACCTGTACAACATCTGCATCACTGCAGACGCTGCTCCGATCCGTCTGTCAATCTCTCGCTCCATTTTCCCCTCACTCGTGAATAAGACCCCAAGATACTTAAATTCCTCCACTTGGGGCAGGAGTCTGTCCCCAACCCGGAAAGGACAATCCACCTTTTTCCGGCTGAGGACCATGGACTCGGACATGGAGGTGCTGATTCTCATCCCAGCTGCTTCATATTCAGCGGCAAACCATCCCAGCAAGTGCTGTAGGTCATTGCTGGATGAAGCCAACAGGACAACATCATCTGCAAACAACAGAGGTGAGATCCTGTGGTCAACAAGCACGACACCCTCCATTCCCTGGCTGCGCCTAGAAATCCTGTCCAAAAAAATTATGAAAAGGATCGGTGACAAAGGGCAGCCCTGGCGGAGTCCAACTCTCACTGGGAATGAGTCCGACCGAGTGTTGGCAATATGAACCAAACTCTCACAACGGTCGTACAGAGACCGAATAGCTCGTAACAACAAGCCCAATACCCCATACTCCCGAAGCACCCTCCACAAAAAACCATGAGGGATGCGGTCGAATGCCTTCTCCAAGTCCACAAAACACATGTAAAATGGTTGGGCAAACTCCCACAAACCCTCGAGAATTCTCGAGAGGGTAAAGAGCTGGTCCAATGTGCCACGGCCAGGACGAAAACCACATTGCTCCTCCTGAATCTGAGGTTCGACCAACGCCCGGACTCTCCTCTCCAGTACCCTGGCATAGACCTTCCCAGGGAGGCTGAGGAGTGTGATCCCTTTAAAGTTGGAGCACACCCTCCGTCCCCTTTTTTAAAGAGAGGAACCACCACCCCAATTTGCCATGCCAAAGGCACTGTCCCCAACCTCCACGCAATGTTGCAGAGGCATGTCAACCATGACAGCCCTACATCATCCAGGGCCTTGGGGTACTCAGGGTGAACCTCGTCCACCCCAGGGGCCCAGCCACCAAGGAGATTTTTAACCACCTTGGCAACCTCAGCCCCTGTGATAGGTTCAGGTTCAGGTTCAGGTTCAGGTTACTTTATTTGTACCCGTAGGTAGATTTGTTTTGCAGTCTGGTGACATCCATATTTACAAACCACAATTACATTTAACATAAACACAAACACAGGCACACATGAAGCTGACTATAAACATGATAAAAATATTCAAGGCTCCATCAATCAGGATATAAAGACAACGAGATGAGAGAAAAACCAGAGATAAGAAAGAAGGGTCATATTAAAAAGTTAAAGACTAGTCAAAGAGGTTAAAAACTCAAAGGTCTAAAACCCAATAAAAGATTTAGAACCCAGATAAAAATCCTACAAAAATAAGTAAATATAAAATGGAGTTAATAAATAGGTAACTAAATTATGTGCAACATATTATTACAACTTGTTCAACTCTTTGACAGCAGCAGGAACAAAGCTGTTTTTGTAGCGCTGGGTTTTACTTTTTGGGACAGCAAACCTCCGTCTTGAGGGAAGAAGCTGAAAGTGACAGTGCAAAGGGTGGGAGTCATCATTTAAAATGGAGGTAGCAATCCTCTGTACTTGTCTGGTGTACAGGGATGTCAGGCTCAGCTGTGACTCACCAAGCAAACGACTGGACCATCTAACTACCTGATCCAAGGATTTCCTCCGTTTCAGTTTTATCTGACCAAACCATGACACTAAAGAAAAGGATAAAACAGATTCAATAAAAGCCCGATAAAACATTGTCATTATGGTTTGGTCAATTTGGAAGCGTGCAAGTTTCCTTAAACAATGCAAATGTTGCTGACCCTTTTTGCATACCCTTTCACAGTTCTCTTCAAAGTTTAATTTACTATCAATAATCGTCCCAAGATATTTGTAGGATTGTACACATTCAGTGGTCTGGCCTTTTAGTAAGGTGACTTTGTGCCTGGGAGTTTTCCTCCTAAAGTCAATAATCATATCTTTAGTTTTTGTCGTATTCAGCTGCAGGTAGGAGTCTTCACACCAGTGAACAAAATCATCAACTACTGGGCCGTGGCCACTCTCACCATCCTGGAGGAGACTGACAATAACTGAATCATAGGCGAGTCGTCCCCCTCGTCCACAAGCCCTGCTTCCTCTGTGGAAGGTGAATCAGTGGGATTGAGGAGATCCTCAAAGTATTCCTTCCACTGCCCGACGATATCCCCAGTCGAAGTCAACAGCGCCCCATCCACACCATACACAGTGTGGACAGGGAGCTGCTTCCCCTTCCTGAGCTGCCGGACAGTTTGCCAGAATCTCTTCAAGGTCGACCGAAAGTCTTGTTCCATGGCCTCACCGAACTCCTCCCATACCCGGGTTTTTGCTTCAGCAACCACCCGAGCTGCACTCCGCTTGGCCTGCCGGTACACCTCAGCTGCTTCGGGAGTCCCACAAGCCAACCAAGTCTGATAGGACTCCTTCTTCAGCTAAATGGCCCCCCTCACCACTGGTGTCCACCACTTGGTTCTGGGGTTGCCACCACGAGATGCCCCGACGACCTTGCGGCCGCAGCTCTGGGCCACCGCTTCAACAATAGAGGTGGAGAACATGGCCCATTCAGACTCCATGTCTCCAGACTCCCTCAGAATGTGGTTGAAGTTCTTCCAGAGGTGGGAGTTGAAGACCTCCTGGACAGGGGCCTTAGCCAGACATTCCCAGCACACCCTCACTATACGTTTGGGTCTACCAGGTCTGAATGGCATCCTCCCCTGCCATCGGATCCAACTCACCACTAGGTGGTGATCAGTTGACAGCTCTGCACCTCTCTTTACCCAAGTGTCCAAGACATACAGTCGCAGGTCTGAGGACACGATAACAAAATCGATCATCGACCTGCGACCTAGGGTGTCCTGGTGCCAAGTGCACATATGGACACCCTTATGCTTGAACATGGTGTTCGTTATGGACAAACTGTGGTTAGTACAGAAGTCCAATAACTGAACACCACTTGGGTTCAGATTGGGCAGGCTGTTCCTCCCAATCACCCCCTTCCAGGTTTCACTGTCTTTGCCCATATGCGCATTAAAGTCCCCCAGTAGGACAATGGAGTCTCCAAGAGGAGCACCCTCCAGCACCCCAGTCACAGACTCCAAAAAGGGTGGGTACTCTGAAACATTATTTGGTGCATAGGCACAAACAATGGTCAGAACCCGTTTCCCAACCCGAAGACGCAGGGAAGCAACCCTTTTGTCCACCGCGGAAAACTCCAATATAGAGGCAGCAAGGTGGGGGGATATAAGAATACCCACCCCTGCTCGTCATCCCTCGCCCGGGGCAACTCCAGAGAAGGCCAAGCTCCAGCCCCTCTCCAGGAGACTGGTTCCGGAACCAGAGCTGTGTGTTGAGGTGAGGCCGACTATATCTAGCAGGTAGCTCTCAACCTCAAGCACCAGCTCAGGCTCTTTCTCCACCAGAGAGGTGACATTCCATGTACCAAAAGCCAGGAGAAAACACACAAGCCTTTTGCTTAGATACCAACACCAAAACTCTTTGTTCAAAAGAAAAGGGCATTGGAGCTTCTTGCCCTAGAGCAGGTAACAAAAACTTTCAAACTCAGAAGGTGATAATAGCAATCCTTTAAATGATAACATAGGCATATCAATCTCAGAAGGTGACACAAACAGTTTTGGATTAGAACAAAACACTAGAGCTTCCAGCACAAAAACAAACACTGGAACACAATACTCAGGGGAAGGTGACATGAAAACCCTACTCTCAAAAACTACCACCTTAGAGGGTGACAACAAAAAAATCTGTAGTCTCAGAAAGTGACAGTATACCACTCTTAAACTCAGGGGATAACATTACAGTGCCTTGCTCAAAAGAAGACATCGGGGTCACAAACTCAGAAGGTGACATTGGGGCCCTCTGCTTAGGAGACCACAAAGGAGCCCTTTGCCCCAGGGACAACTACATAGGAATTTTCAACCGCATAAGAGCTTCCAACTCAGGCAGCAACATAGAAACCTTATGTACAGGAAATAGTACAGAAACTCTATGCTTAGGAGCTAACACAGGAAACCTTAATTTTGACATTGATAACAGAGGCGTTTCTAGCTCAAGGGCTTCAGATGCAGAGATATCTGGCTCAGATGCATGACACACTACTGCAGAGATATCTGGCTCAGATGCATCACACACTACTGCAGAAATATTTGGCGCACTAGACACACATGCAGAAATTTCCAGTGCACTAGGCACACATGCAGAAATTTCTGGTGCACTAGACACGCATGCAGAAACTTCTGGTGCACTAGACACACATGCAGAAATTTCTCTTTCACCACTCACAAATGCAGAATTTTCTGGAACAAAACACACCAATGCAGAATTTTCTGGCACAGGACACATTATAGCAGAAACCTCTGATTCAGGGCACCCCAATACAGAATTTTCTGGTTCAGGACCCCCATTACAGAATTCTCTGGTTCAGGATACACCAATGCAGAAATTTCCGGCTCAGGGGGCACAGGGGCAGAAATCTCTGATTAATGACACACAGATACAGAAATTTCTGATCCAGTAAACACACATGCAAAAATTTCAGAATTTTCAGGTTCAGGATAAACTAAAGCAGAATTCTCTGGTGCAGGACATGTTACTGCAGAAATTTCTGGCTCAGGACACGTTACTGCAGAAATTTCTGGTGCAGGACACATTACTACAGAAATTTCTGGCACAGGACACATTACTGCAGAAATTTCTGCCTCGGGACACACTACTGCAGAAATTTCTGGTTCAAAGCACACTAATTCAGAATTTTCTGGATCAGGACATAATGCAGAGGTTTCTGTTTCAGAACATATTACTGCAGAAATTTCCAGTGGAGGACACACAATAGCAGAAATTTCTGGTTCAGGAGATGCACATACAGGGGTCTGTAATTCACAGCTAGATGGCAGGAGAGTTATTAGGTCCATAACAGTTGGCTGAGAAGCACAGTCCACAGGAACCGCTGACAGATGCGTGCTGTGCTCCAAATTGGCAGGTGGGGGTGCGCCAACCTCTGGAGCGATGGCTGGGGGTCTCCTGACCTTGGGAACAATGTCTGAAACATGGTCCTCCCATCTTTGACACGGCCACCTCAGATGACAGAGGAAAACAGGAGGTCAGTGAGGCGACACCACAGTCATTAACAGTAGAGACTGGTGGGGAGGACTTGGCAGCTGGTGGAGGCTGCACAGGGGTTCCCCCACAGGAGTAAGGCAAGACTTTTGAAAACTGGTGTTTGAACATAATTGAAAGGATATTTGCCTTTACTCCTGGTCTCCTGTCACCGGGGTGACCACCTCAGAATCAGAAGCTGGAATGATGACAGGCTGAACAGATGACAGCGTCTCACTAAGCTCAGGAACAAGTGGGGTGCTGAAAGCAGGAACACAAGACGAAGGTGCGCCATTCACTGGAACGAATGAAGGATGCGCACTGGCCTCTGGCACAAACGGCGGGTGCGCACCAATCACAGGAACAGATGATGATGACTCCTCGAGTGTGAAGGTAAACTTGTCGGATCGCAGGAAATTGTTAAGGCATGCAGAAATGTCCTCCCTCAGATGTGGCTTTGCTGCAAAGATCCAATGAGCGCTCTTCCATGCCGCATCCCTCCATGCTGCATCCTGCCAACCATCCATCCACTGGCAGAAGGGATAGCACTCTCCCACATCTCTAATGAGGTCCTGGAGCTCCAGGCGGTGAGCGACGTCCTCAGGTGTGGAGCTCGGAGAAGAGGAGAGAGGAAAAACTGGTGAAGGTGAGGGTATGGAAGCGGCAGCAGAGACAGGTGGAGGAAACTCAGCAGTGGTTGTGGTCTGCCGCTGAGCCCCCTCCACAAGGACAAGACTTCTCATTACATGGTGTAAAAAAGGAGAAAATGGTACTTGCCTTATCTCCTGCTCTACTGCCGCTGGACTGCCAGACACACACGGTGGGGTGAGCTGCTCAGACGTAACTGGTGACATGAACCACCCAGGCACAACAGGCGAAGCGGGAGCTGGTGTGTGCATCATGGGGAAAGCGGGGGCTGTCTGGAGAAGAGCCGGAGCCGGTGGTGGTCCACAGCGTTGAGAGGAGTGGTGTCTCCCAGCGCCTTTCTTCCAATCCAACCCGCCGTACGCCAACCGGGATTCTCAAGATTCTTTTCTCTCGGTGGCGGATCTGCCCCAATGGACCCATGGTGTAGCAGGCTCCGCGGGAGATAACGTTGGCAGTGGGTTGGCTGACTCCGGCAAGGAGGAGGCGGTGGAAAACAGTGGAAGCGGAGGGAGCTCCGGCACCCAAGGATGGGAACAGATGTCCGGATTTGCCTCCAACAACGCTGCAGCAGCCTCCTAGTACTTCACAGCATCCTCTGATTTAGAGCAGCTTCGTGCAGCGGCCACACAGTCCAGTACCTGGATAACAACTCGAAGCTGCTCCATTCTCCACTTCTTCTCGCCTTTCCTCCTGTTTTTTTTCCCACCCACCGGGTCCTGGGATGGTGGCGTCCTTCTGTCAGGATAGCCCCTCTGGAGCGAGGAAGAGGACCCAATTGCAAGGCGGATTTGATACACCATGGTTTATTAATAAAACAAAACAGAAAACAAAGCACATGGGCTGAACAGAAACAAACTAGGCAGAATTACAGACAGGTAGGATAACTCACGACAGGGCAGGAACAGGCTGAATTGAAGCGTGGGGAATATGCCAACAGGAAACAAGGAGCAGCAAACAAGGATGCCACAACTGACATTGACTGAACATTGGTATATAGAGACAGGGGAACAATTAAGACAACACGAGACAGATGGGAGGACTTAATCACTGCCAGCTGCAGGGGGTGGGGCTGAATGCACACACACACCAAAGAAGATGCAGACATGAAACAGGATCACAGGGGAGACATGACCATAACAAATAATGACAGAACTAGAACAGAATCACAGATCTAATAACAAATAATGAAAAGTAAAAAACACAAAATAACTCCAGGCGAGACTATGGGTCCACCTATGTCCTGACAGCTCTCTGCTGCTAGCAGTGGTCATGAAATGTATCTACCAAAGATATTGAAGAATGAACTATATCCAGTACCACCATCACTAGCATCACTCCATGGCAAGCTTCACAAAACCGACAAAGCCAAACTAATGCATGTTATTGGACATTAATTTGCCAAAGCAGAACTCCCATGGTCAACTGAAAAAACGTGCACACTACTAGATGGTATGGGTATTGTTCAAGCCTTACAAAAGCCCAAAGGAGCCCAGACATTTGGAGACTATGTTGATGTCTTTATAGACAACACATTTGCTCACTGTAGGGATGGTTGTACACAAGTGGATGTTGTATTTGATGTGTACAAAACTAACTCGATCAAAACAGCCACACGACAGAAACCTTCTGGAAAGACATGTAAAGTTCTTCATGTTGTTGATAGTTCTTCTGTTGTACATCCACACTCCTGGTCATCTTTCATAGCATTAGAGGAAAATAAGGTCAACCTCATCCAATTTCTCTCAAAAGAACTATTGTCGTGAGCTAAAGGGCTTCCAGACGGCAGAGAATCAGTTATTGCTGGTGGGTCTGATTTTGATGAGCATGTAGCTTCATCAGTCATGTGGTATGTCAGTCATTTAATGTCGACACAAGAAGAGACAGATATAAGACTGATTCTCCATGCATATGATGCAAATCATATCTACCAGAAAATCATAATCTGTAGCCGTGACACAGATATCCTTGTTTTGGTCCTACATCATGATCTTGGACCAAATGTTTGGATCCCTTGTGGAACAGGCAATAAGCCTAGATTTTTGCCTGCACATGACGTAAGAGCTAGTCTGGAGGACAATGTTATATCTGCCTTGCCTTTGTATCATGATGTGACAGGCTGTGACACCACAAAACATTTCCACGGCTTAGGAGAGAAGTCATCATGGTCTATATTGGTCAAATACACCCATCTTCCATCTGGAATGTTTTCAGGAAACGTAGATGAATTTATCTCCCCTACTAATGTCAGATTTGTGGAGAAATATATTATCTTGCTGTATTCGCGACTGGCAAAAAAGTATCAGTCCGTCTGTTCCACACAAAGGATGATGCCTGCAAGCTACCTCCAACAGGTGATGCCCTGAAACTGCATATTTTGCGTGCCGTGTACCAGGCATTGATTTGGGATTGTGCCGATGATGTCAAACCAGACACTCCCTCTCCAGAGATACAGTGGTGTGAAAAAGTGTTTGCCCCCTTCCTGAT
Source organism: Pholidichthys leucotaenia (assembly GCA_020510985.1). Lineage (NCBI taxonomy): Eukaryota > Metazoa > Chordata > Actinopteri > Cichliformes > Pholidichthyidae > Pholidichthys > Pholidichthys leucotaenia. Next base: position 280,655,861 of record CM035840.1, on the reverse strand, counting down.
TTCTCATTTTTTTGTATGTTTGTCACACTTAAATATTTCAGATCATCAAACAAATTTAAATATTAGACAAAGATAACACAAGTAAATACAAAATACAGTTTTTAAATGAAGGTGTTTATTATTAAGGGGGAAAAAAAAAATCCAAACTTACATGGCCCTGTGTGAAAAAATGATTGCCCCCTAAACCTAATAACTGGTTGGGCCACCCTTATCGGTAACAACTGCAATCAAGTGTTTGCAATAACTGGCAATGAGTCTTTTACAGCGCTGTGGAGGAATTTTGACCCACTCATCTTTGCAGAATTGTTGTAATTCCGCCACATTGGAGGATTTTCGAGCATGAACCACCTTTTTAAGGCATCTCTTCAGCATGAATTATTATCCACAAAATGACAAAATAAACACAGCTCAAGGGCTGAAAATTAGCAACAGATGCAGGCACGGCTGAACAGAAAACCTGAGAGTAAATGAGGATATGACAAGGTCGCCACACATGACACAGACTGGGATGCACATATATAGACAGGGGAATAATCAAGACAACACAGCACAGGTGGGGAGAGCAATCATGACCGACAGGAGGGGCGGGGCTACACACAAACACAGACACCCCAAGGCACAACACAGGAACCCCCCCCCCCTCCCAGGAGAAGGAAATGAAAAAAAAACTACCCTGGGTGGGAGGTGGGGGAAAACAGATTAGGTGGGAACTAAAGGCTCGGCCCGCTCAGGACCACACCCACGCTACAACGGGCCCCTGGGCCCCCCTAGACCAAAGAACCCAGCTGTTCGGTGTCACGCCGCGCCATTCATCAGCGGCGCCACCTGCTCACGCACCTGCTACTCGTCAGCGGCGAAGGATAAAAGCCGCCTCGCCCTGAGCGTCGGCCTGAAGCCGTAGACTTCATTTTCCTTGCATGGACTTCTACCACACTCTCTTCAGCATCCTCCTTACCGGTAAGAAGTTCACTTACCTCATCTCTCCAGTCTGCTCCCCTGTGCACAGGTGGATTCCTCGGCGGCGGACAACCCCGTCCCTCGTCTCTCCTCGCTGCTGCACCGAGCCCTGCAGGTGGCTGTCTCCCGGGCTTCCATCCTTGAAGCGCCAGTCATCTGCCCAAACAAGTAAGCTTCTCTCCCTCGCCTATTCTCCTCCTGTGTTGGTGTGTGCTCATCACCCTGTGTCCAATTTCTCCCATAGGGTTGCCGGCTGAACGGTCTCCTGCCTCTGGGTCCGAAGCAGACGCCACCACCAACACATTAACATTCCGCAGACACGCACCCAAACATCCCTGTTGTTAATAAACAGTTTGAACTACTCTGAGCCTGTGTGTGTGCGTCTCCTGAGCCGAACGTTATGTCAGTACGGCTTCAGCCGAGCGGCTCGGCAGACGGCGGGCTCGCACACCGGTTTACCATCCTCGAGGCTCGGGTGGATCAGATTGTTTATCAGCAACAGGTGGTTCTTCATCAATTATTAGAACTGACTAACCGATTGAACCGCTTGGACCCCCAACAGCCGTTCCTCCCGACTCACCAGGGTGGCGCGGCTCCTGCTGTTCCAGCGGCCGTCCAGCCGGCTCCAGTGGCACCGGTTCGGCTCACGCCGATTCCGACCCCCGCCCGCTTTAGCGGTAAGCTCGGCGGAGCGCGGGGGTTTATTATGCAGTGTGAGTCCGTGTTCCACCGTGTGCCCGGAGATTTTCCCTCGGATCACAGCCGAATTGGTTACATAGGGAATCTTCTGGAGGGGCGTGCGTTAACTTGGACCTACGCCGTAATGGCGAGGCCCAGTTATGCCACCCTCACCTATGACCAATTCGTGAGGCGCTTTCTGGAGGTCTTTGACCACTCACAAACCGAAACGGTCCAGGTCGATCGGCTTCTCGCTCTCCAGCAGGGAAGCCGGTCGGCAGCGGACCACTCGGTCGACTTCCGGGTAGCGGCGGAGGAATTGGGCTGGGAGGAACGCTCCCTCTGTGGCCTGTTCCTCCGCAGCCTCAATAGTGATCTGAGGGATGAACTGGCTGGTCGGGATATCCCTGGGACGCTAGCGGAGCTGACATCCTTAGCGATAAGTTTGGATAACAGGCTGCGCGAGCGCTCCTCGGGGCGGAGGTCTTCTTCTTCTCGCCCTCGTGGAGCCTCGCCGCACCTGTTCCAAGCTCGCCCCCTGGCGGCGCCGCCAGCATCGCGCCCCGAGGAGTCGGAGCCGATGGTGACGGCCTGGACTAAACTTTCCCCTGTGGAGAAACAACGCCGCCGTGAGTTGGGCCTCTGCATGTATTGCGGAGGCGACCAACACACCGTGGAGCGTTGTCCACGGAAAGCCAGTCGGTGGGGTCCGCGAGTCACTGTTGGAAGCCTCGCGGATGTCAATCGGTTAGGATCACTTTCTCAATTGAAGCTGCCCATCCGTTTCTGCCATAACTCTACTGGGCACCTCACCCACGCACTGGTGGATTCGGGCGCAGAAGGCAGCTTCATTTCACAAAGCCTGGCAACCCGATTGGGCATCCGCTGCCAGGCACTCAACACTCCCCTCTCCCTGATCCACCTCTCCCGTGCCACCCTCGGGAGAGTGACACATCAAACTGTTCCCCTACCGGTCATCATCTCGGGAAACCACCGGGAGGAGATGACCTTTTACGTCCTTCCCAACTCTGTGTCGCCCGTCATCCTGGGGTATCCCTGGCTCCGCCTTCACAATCCGGTCCTGGATTGGAAATCAGCTGGGATCTCGGCATGGAGTACGTTCTGTATGGGCACCTGCCTTCAGTCCGCTGCCTGCTCTCCGTCCGCTCCTCCCCCTGCGACGGACGCTGCACCCCCGGACCTGTCTCTGGTGCCCCCAGAATTTCACGACCTGGGCATGGTGTTCAGCAAAGCGAAAGCTATGTCTCTTCCCCCTCATCGGCCCTATGACTGCGCCATCAACCTCCGCCAGGGGGCTCCCTTACCTTCTGGTCGCCTTTACAGCCTGTCTGCGCCGGAGAAGGAGACGATGAACGCCTACCTGAAGGAATCATTAAGTGCTGGGATTATCCGCCCATCATCGTCACCCGTGGGGGCAGGGTTCTTCTTCGTGGGGAAAAAGGATGGGTCCCTCCGCCCTTGTATCGACTACCGGGCCCTCAACAATATCACGGAGAGGGACCGTTACACCCTGCCTCTCATGGACACTGCTTTCCACTCCCTCCAGGGGGCGACCTGGTTCACCAAGCTGGACCTACGCAGCGCTTACCACCTCGTCCGGATCCGGGAGGGAGATGAGTGGAAAACGGCCTTCCGTACCCCGAACGGCCACTTTGAATATCTGGTGATGCCGTTCGGGTTGACCAACGCTCCTGCAGTCTTCCAGCGCCTCATTAATGACGTCCTCCGGGACTTCATTGGCCTTTTCGTGTTCGTCTACCTGGACGATATCCTCATCTTCTCCAAGTCCAGGGATGAGCACCAGGTCCACGTGAGGCGGGTCCTCCAAAGGCTGCTGGAGAACCGTCTGTACGTTAAGGCGGAAAAGTGTGAATTTTACGCCAGGAGTACGTCCTTCCTGGGGTTCATCATCGCCCACGATAAGGTGCTCCCCGACCCAGAGAAGGTAAAGGCGGTGGTGGAATGGCCTACACCTGCATCCCGGAAGCAGGTGCAGCAATTTGTTGGCTTCGCCAATTTCTACCGCCGCTTTGTTCCCAACTTCAGTGCCATCGTGGGACCACTGACCCGCCTCACGTCCCCGAAGGTCCCGTTCCGGTGGACCGAAGAGGTCGCTGCCGCCTTTGAGGCGCTGAAGGCGGAATTCTCCTCCTCCCGGGTCCTTCGCCAGGTCGACCCCGCGCTGCAGTGCATAGTAGAGGTAGACGCCTCGGACACGGGAGTGGGAGCAGTGCTGTCCCAGCGGTCACCGGACGATGGCGCCAAGCGACCGTGCGCCTTCTTCTCCCGGCGCTTGTCCCCGGCGGAGAGAAACTATGATGTGGGGGACAGAGAGCTCTTGGCCATCAAGCTCGCCCTGCAGGAGTGGCGCCACTGGTTGGAGGGGGCAAGCCTGCCGTTTGTGGTCCTCACGGACCACAAGAACCTGGAATACTTACGGTCTGCCAAGCGCCTGAACGCCCGCCAGGCGCGCTGGTCCCTGTTCTTCGCCAGGTTCCGATTTTCCATCACCTTCAGGCCTGGCTCTAAGAACGTCCTGCCTGACGCCCTCTCCAGGCAGTTCGCCCCCGTGGAGTCGGAGGAGGCGCCCCACTCCATCCTGCCCAGGTCGTGCGTCGTGGGAGCCATCTCGTGGGACATTGAGAGCAAGATCCGGAAGGCACAGGAGGTGGAACCTGACCCTGGCGGCGGACCGGAGGGGAGGCTGTTCGTGCCATCCGCGGTCCGAGGAGAGGTCATCCACTGGCTCCACACCTCCAAGCTCACCTGTCACCCTGGCACCTCCCGGATGATAGATCTCCTCCAACGGTCCTTTTGGTGGCCAGGCCTGCGGAGGGATGCAGCCCGCTACGCCCGGGCTTGCCCAATCTGTGCCACCTGCAAGTCGGGAAATGCCCCTCCAGCGGGTCTGCTCCAGCCCCTGCCCGTCCCTGGCAGGCCCTGGTCGCACATCGCTCTGGATTTCGTCACCGGACTCCCCATCTCCAATTCCTATGACACCATCCTGACCATCGTGGACCGCTTCTCCAAGGCCGTGCACTTCGTCCCCCTGCGAGGCCTCCCTACTGCCCTGGAGACGGCGGACCTCCTCGTCCAACACGTGGTCAGGCTGCATGGGATTCCGGTGGACGTGGTCTCGGACCGGGGCCCCCAGTTTTCATCTGAGGTTTGGAGGTCTTTCTGCAACGCCATCGGAGCCAAGGTGAGCCTCTCCTCTGGCCATCACCCCCAATCCAACGGGCAGTGTGAGAGGACCAACCAGGAGCTGGAGGCTGCGCTCCGCTGTGTGTCCAGATCCAAACCCGCGTCCTGGAGCAACCATCTTGCCTGGGTTGAATATGCCCACAACACCGCTCGCTCTTCTGCTACAGGGATGTCCCCCTTCAAAGCGTCCCTGGGTTACGACCCCCCGCTGTTTCCGGAGCAGGAGAGTGAGGTAACTGTCCCGTCAGTTAGGGCCCATCTCAGGCAGTTCCGCTCCACCTGGGCTGCCGCGCGCCATGCGCTATTACGCACAGCGGAGCGCAACAGGACTGTGGCGGACCGGCGTAGGAGACCTGCCCCGGCGTACAGAGTTGGGCAGCTTGTTTACATTTCCACCCAGGACGTCACTCTAAAGGGCGAGAGGAGAAAGCTGGCACAGCGCTTCATGGGTCCCTACCCCATCACCCGGATCATCAACCCGGTGGCTGTGCGCGTGGCTATTCCCCCCTCCCTCCGCATTCATCCTACTTTCCACGTGTCGAAGGTGAAACTGGCGGTTACTGACCCCCTTTGCCCTCCTCCTGCAGCACAACCCGCGCCCCGGATGATTGGTGGCCATCCGGCCTGGTCCGCCTCCTCCATCCTGGACTCCCGGCGCCGGGGTCGTGGGTTGCAATACTTGGTGGACTGGGAGGGCTATGGGCCCGAGCATCGACAGTGGGTGCCCCCGTCGTTTGTGTTGGACCCATCGCTCATCGCGGACTTCCACCGAGCGCACCCGGATAAGCCATCGCCAGGAGGCGCTGCTAGAGGGGGGAGTACTGTCACGCCGCGCCATTCATCAGCGGCGCCACCTGCTCACGCACCTGCTACTCGTCAGCGGCGAAGGATAAAAGCCGCCTCGCCCTGAGCGTCGGCCTGAAGCCGTAGACTTCATTTTCCTTGCATGGACTTCTACCACACTCTCTTCAGCATCCTCCTTACCGGTAAGAAGTTCACTTACCTCATCTCTCCAGTCTGCTCCCCTGTGCACAGGTGGATTCCTCGGCGGCGGACAACCCCGTCCCTCGTCTCTCCTCGCTGCTGCACCGAGCCCTGCAGGTGGCTGTCTCCCGGGCTTCCATCCTTGAAGCGCCAGTCATCTGCCCAAACAAGTAAGCTTCTCTCCCTCGCCTATTCTCCTCCTGTGTTGGTGTGTGCTCATCACCCTGTGTCCAATTTCTCCCATAGGGTTGCCGGCTGAACGGTCTCCTGCCTCTGGGTCCGAAGCAGACGCCACCACCAACACATTAACATTCCGCAGACACGCACCCAAACATCCCTGTTGTTAATAAACAGTTTGAACTACTCTGAGCCTGTGTGTGTGCGTCTCCTGAGCCGAACGTTATGTCATTCGGGTGGCCAGCCGAAGTCCCAGGTCAGCTGGATGGCAAGATGGTATCAGTCAGGTGGCCTGCCAGACAACAAGGACCACTCAACCCAGCGGCTCAGTCTATCAGGCGGTCGGCCTGAGTTCTTTAGCCACCAGGACCACAGAAGTGACCCAGGAGGTGGCCTCCCCATAAGAGGAACCACAGCGATGTCAAGCGGCGGTGGAGGGACCACGATGGTATCAAGCAGAGGTGAGGAGGCCTCAACACCCTCGACGGTTCCAAACTGGAGCACTGCAGCACCCTTGGTGCGCCCAGACTGGGCCAAAGCTGCACCCTCGGTGACTCTGAGCAGGAGCAACGCTGCACCCTCGGTGACTCCAGGCAGGAGCAATGCTGCACCTTCGGTGACTCCAGGCAGGAGCAACGTTGCACCCTCGGTGGCTCTGGGCAGGAGCAACAGTGCACCCTCAGTGGCTCTGGGCAGGAGCAACGCTGGACCCGCGGTGAAATCGGTCTGAAGCAGAGCTGCACCTGCGGTGGCTTCAAACTGGAGCAGAGCTGCACCCGCGGTGGCTCCGGGCTGGAGCATAGCAGCACCCGTGGTGGCTCCAGGCTGGAATAACACTGCACCCTTGGTGGCTCCGGGCGGGAGCAACACCCCTCCCTCGGTGGCTGCGGATGGGAGCAACGCAGCACCCTCGGTGGCTCTGGACGGGAGCAACGCCACACCCTTGTTGACCACAGCCGGAGGGAAAGCAGCACCCACCGGGGTCCTGGGCTGGGATGGAGTGTCCGCGATGACCTCAGTGAGAGGAGCTGAACCCACGATGGCTTCAGGCAGCGAGCCCGGACCCACAGAGATTTCTGGTTCAGGTAGATCTTCCTCGGCGACGCTGGGAGAAGGCTCAGGTAAAACAAGCAGAAAAATGTGGTTAGAGTCGCCAGCAGCAGAGGAGCCTGGCGAGGTGAGCTCAGGTGCAGCTGACGGCTGCACCTGGCTTTCCTCCCCATGAGCCAAGCAAGACCTCTCCAATATAGAAGATATTAATATTAATTATATATACACTACTGTTCAAAAGTTTGGGGTCACCCAGACAATTATTTTGTGTTTTCCATGAAAAGTCACACTTATTTACCACCATGAGTTGTAAAATGAATAGAAAATATAGTCAAGACATTGACAAGGTTAGAAATAATGATTTGTATTTGAAATAATAATTTTTTCCAGATATTCAACCTGCTCAAAGGAAGGTCAGTTTTATAGCTTCTCTAACCAGCTAAACTGTTTTCAGCTGTGCTAACATGATTGCACAAGGGTTTTCTAATCATCCATTAGCCTTCTGACGCAATGAGCAAACACATTGTACCATTAGAACACTGGAGTGATAGTTGCTGGAAATGGGCCTCTATACACCTACGGTGGGGCAAAAAAGTATTTAGTCAGCCACCAATTGTGCAAGTTCTCCCACTTAAAAGATGAGAGAGGTCTCCAATTTTCATCATAGGTATACCTCAACTATCAGAGACAAAATGAGAAAAAAAAAATCCAGAAAATCACATTGAAGGATTTTTAATGAATTAATTGGTAAATTCCTTGGTAAAATAAGTATTTGGTCACCTACAAACAAGCAAGATTTCTGGCTCTCACAGACCTGTAACTTCTTCTTTAAGAGGCTCCTCTGTCCTCCACTCATTACCTGTATTAATGGCACCTGTTTGAACTTGTTATCAGTATAAAAGACACCTGTCCACAACCTCAAACAGTCAGACTCCAAACTCCACTATGGCCAACACCAAAGAGCTGTCAATGGACACCAGAAACAAAATTGTAGACCTGCACCAGGCTGGGAAGACTGAATCTGCAATAGGTAAGCAGCTTGGTGTGAAGAAATCAACTGTGGGAGCAATTATTAGAAAATGGAAGACATACAAGACCACTGATAATCTCCCTCGATCTGGGGCTCCACACAAGATCTCACCCCGTGGGGTCAAAATTATCATGAGAACGGTGAGCAAAAATCCCAAAACCACATGGGGGACCTAGTGAATGACCTGCAGAGAGCTTGGACCAAAGTAACAAAGGCTACCATCAGAAACACACTACGCCGCCAGGAACTCAAATCCTGCAGTGCCAGACGTGTCCCCCTGCTTAAGCCAGTACATGTCCAGGCCCATCTGAAGTTTGCTAGAGAGCATTTGGATGATCCAGAAGCGGACTGAGAGAATGTCATATGGTCAGATGAAACCAAAAGAGAACTTTTTGGTAAAAACTCAACTTGTCGTGTTTGGAGGAGAAAGAACACCATACCTACTGTGAAGCATGGGGGTGGAAACATCATACTTTGGGGCTGTTTTTCTGTAAAGGGACCAGGACGACTGATCCGTGTAAAGGAAAGAATGAATGGGGCCATGTATCATGAGATTTTGAGTGAAAACCTCCTTCCACCAGCAAGGGCATTGAAGATGAAACCTGGCTGGGTCTTTCAGCATGACAATGATCCCAAACACACCGCCCAGGCAACGAAGGAGTGGCTTCGTAAGAAGCATTTCAAGGTCCTGGAGTGGCTTAGCCAGTCTCCAGATCTCAACCCCATAGAAAATCTTTGGAGGGAGTTGAAAGTCTGTGTTGCCCAGCAACAGCCCCAAAACATCACTGCTGTAGAGGAGATCTGCATGGAGGAATGGGCCAAAATACCAGCAACAGTGTGTGAAAACCTTGTGAAAACTTACAGAAAATGTTTGACCTCTGTCATTGCCAACAAAGGGCATATAACAAAGTATTGAGATGAACTTTTGTTATTGACCAAATACTTATTTTACCGAGGAATTTACCAATTAATTCATTAAAAATCCTTCAATGTGATTTTCTGGATTTTTTTTTTCTTATTTTGTCTCTCATAGTTGAGGTATACCTATGATGAAAATTGGAAACCTCTCTCATCTTTTAAGTGGGAGAACTTGCACAATTGGTGGCTGACTAAATACATTTTTACCCCACTGTATGTAGATATCGCACCAAAAACCAGACATTTGCAGCTAGAATAGTCATTTACCACATTATCAATGTATATTAGATATTAGAGTGTATTTGTGATTAGTTTAAAATTATCTTCATTGAAAAAAACAGTGCTTTTCTTTCAAAAATAAGGAAATTTCTAAGTGACCCCAAACTTTTGAACGGTAGTGTATATATATATATATATATATATATATATATATATATATATATATATATACTGTATATATATATATATATATATATATATATATATATATATATATATATTATATTAACCTCTTGCACTCCGTTGTACCGCGGGCGGGCAAGTCTCTGCGTCCCAGAGCGCACGAGGGCGCACGAGAGCGCCCTCGTGCGCTCTAGGACGCATGATGGAGATGCGTCCAAGCACGCACTGAAAACAAAAGCTGCAGACACAGCCGCGAACAGATTAGTTCATCTGACTGACCTCTCATTCGACTAATAAGAGCCTTGAATTGGGTTTCTGAAACCTTGAAGAACCAATGACTGAAAACCTAGCAAGAAGGACCCGCCTACCAACGCTGTGAATGCAGAGAGCCAATTGAAGCACAGAAGTTCGCGAGCTTTTTTGTGTAAGGCTGGGTGAAGAGAGACTGACTGCTGCAGCAGATGACAAAAAGGACCCGCAGGAAGAACCCCACAGACCCAGCAGCACGGAGACCATCCACAAGTGCAACCTCTGTGACAGCGACTGCCATTCGCGCATTGGCATGTTCGGCCAGGTGGTGCTTTTTTTGTTTTTGTCCCAGCAGAATAGACATTAGGATTGTCTTCTATGGTCATCATAGACCGACGGAGGCTGACGACGAAGGCTGAGTGACACACACGCGTTTGCCAGTCTATTTTTAATTACTACTGTTATTTGTTTTGAAAAATCGTTCGCCAAAAACCGCAATCATGGAAGCGCAAAACCGCAATAATGGAATTATGTTTTGATCGGGTCACGAGACCAGCGTCATGTTCGTCTGACAATGAGGAAGAAGTTCGCCAGCTCCGCTTCTGCTGTGAAGAGGTAAGTGTTCTAAGCTAAATTATTCTTTATCCCTGAAAATTGTAATCAAAATGACTTTTGACCGATCGGTAAATTACAACTGTGCGGCGCACGAAGTCCGAAGTGCGTGCGCCGCGGTACACGGTTCGTTCGCCGCGTCTGGACCATGAATGCCCCCCCCCCGCTATTCTTCTGTAGCGAGGGTGGGGAAGCCGCGGTGACTGCACCGCGGTCGCCACATCGCCACATGAGTCTAATCCGTCATGTAGCGATGGCCGATGTCCGTCCTCTGAAGCGAGGGGGGGGCAACCCACACACACACGCACACACACACAGCCCTGAGTGTCAGCTTTCATTAGAGCCCAAGATGAAGCTTCTATATTGAATCATTCAAAAGTTAGAGACGTTTTTCCAAACTGTGCCATTTGGCACAATTTGGCACAGTTCAAAAACGCCTGGGAACTACATGAGGAAAAAGCTGTGTAATATATTCATTTTTTGTGGTATTGTTACAAAATTTAGACCTCAGCTGGATAACACTTGGTTCTACATTTCTGTTGCATTTTCCAGCCCGGATCTGAAGCTGTGTGTTATTTGCAAGCATTTGTATCCGAAAAAACACCCAGGCCAAATTTATTTTCTTCAAGTTCACTATGTTTAGATGACTGTAACTCAGTGGCCGGAGCACTTAGAGAGATTATGGCTTTTTTGCCAAAAAATTCAAAGTGTTTTCTTTTAAATGAGACCAACCCCATGAAGATGCTGCAAAAGGTTGAAGAACAGCTTTCGATTTACTTTGGGTATGTTATTTTTTGGCATTTTTAGGGAAATTGACCGGAGTGCAAGGGGTTAATTATATTAGATATAAATATTAATATAAAAATAATAGGAACAGAAGAGGGCACTTGCCTGCACTCGAGCTCCACCGCTGTCCAGGACTCCGTTGATCCTGGCAACAATGCTCTGGGCTCAGTCCTCTGGAGGTTAGGTTGTGACTTGTGGCAGCCTCCGCAGCAGGCATGGTGGTGTTGGCAGTCTCATTCCCCCCAGATGAAGTGGACCATGCACGTGGGTCACCCGGCATGGCTGCTGGGGGTCGGCTCCATGCTGGCACTGGGATGAGATCCTCCAGGGCCACAAACCCCTCCATCATCCGGCGGCTCAGGTCTGGGGCCAGCGGACACTCAGGAACCCCAGGAGGGGACACGGAGAGGACAGGTGAAGATTTATAAACTGCAGCAGGTGAAGAGAACTCAGGGGACTGCAGACCCTGAGTCTTTCTACCAGGGATCAGGCAAGGCAAATAGTCATAAAATGTAGTGGAATGGAATGAAACTTCCTCGGCCGATGGAGTGGCCCAGGGCTCGGGAGAAGAAAGGGGGCCGCCGCCGGAGAGTGGCGAGAGGATGAAGGTTTCTTCCTGTGTGAGCGCTTGCTTTTGGTCGGCACAGGTGCTGGCATCGGAGTAGCCACCCCCGGTTCATCACTCAGCTGTGAAGAGAGGAATATGGAGAGGAGTAGATCGGTGAGCTCCGGGTGTTCCCATAGGCTAGGGCATGCCTCAAGCACCCGCACCGCACCCTCCACACACTTTCGGGCTGCCTCGGGGGTACGTGAGGCTTGAGCCAGTAATAGGATACCCTTCAGCACCCTCACTGTCCACCACTCCATCTCATTCAGTCCCTCGGTGAACCTCTCCGGGAACATGGTGAACTCCAGTCACAGATGAGTAAGAGAAAAAAAAAAAAAACACACAAAACACAAAACAGGTGAGTAATGTCCACTAAAACAACAGCTGGATCCTATTATTCTGGCGGCAGCATTCTGTCATGAACGGGCCCCTCCAGGGCAGAAAGGCAGATCCAAACACTGAATTGCTTTGTGACATTTATTAACCAAATGGTTTAAACAGTGCGCCAACATAAAAATACAAACAGAACTGGGGCTCCAGAGCAAGGAAAGCTCTGGAGGACAGGAGAGGAATAGTCCAAAATCCTTTTCAAGTCAGAAAATAAACATGGCACACTAAACAGAGCTGACCACGAAAGTAACAAAAGACAACTTACAAAACTGACAACCCAGAGCAGGGCATGCTCTCGGGAAGAGAGAGGAAAAGTCCATGGAATGAAGTCCAAGATGAGAGTCCATGTAATGCTGCCGCAGTGAAACAGTGACCTAGCAGAGCTTAAATACTGGGCAGACAAACGAGCAGCAGGTGTGGCTGAGCAGGCAGGGTGACCTAATTAACAATCATTCACAGCTGAGAACTGAGGCTGCCTGCAAGTGAATAGTGGGTGCCTGGGAGAGGAAGAGGCTCATGTCACACTACCAAAATAAACAGACCCAAACAAGAAAATACTAACAGACAGGAAAATACTCAAAAATACATAAAGAGTCTGAATAGGGCTCAGAAACATGATTTCCTTTTCCGTCTTATTTCCTTGTTTTTATATTACTCTGCATTTTATTGTCAAAGCACTTTTGTGATCTTTATCTGTGAAAAGTGCTATTTAAATAAAGTTCATCGTAATAAAATAATAATAATAATAATTATTATTATTATTATTATTATTATAAAAAGCAAAAATCAAAAACACAGAAAATCACACAAGTCAAAGTGAGAATGTGGGTTCCAGCCCACGTTCTGACAGTACCCCCCCCCCCCAAGGGCGGCTTGTAAATGAACCAAGGGTAACACAAAAAAAAAAAAAAAACTTCCCAGGGAGGGTGGTGGGTTATAAAGCCAGGGGGGCCCCCTCACAGAGTCCAAAACCAGACAACACAGTTTGTGGGGCATAACCAAAGTCCACGGCCTGAAACCAAAAACAAGGCGGGTTAGGTGGCCTGCCATAGTTCCAGGCCCACCAGACCAAAAAATAAGGCACGTCAGGGGGGCTACCCAAGTCCATGGGACTCCAGAGAATAGTAGGACGGGTGCAGAGGTACATACGTGGACAAAATTGTTGGTACCCCTCTGTTAATGAAAGAAAAACCCACAATGGTCAAGAAATAACTTGAATCTGACAAAAGTGTAAATAAATAAAAATTCTATGAAAATTAACCAATGAAAATCAGACAATGCTTTTCTTGTTTACAACATCTCACTACTACTTCCGGCGCCACATGAGTAGGCTGCCTTTTTGCAACAGCGGATCAATTTCTTCCTATTTCTATTTACTATCTGGCTCTCTTGCTAATCTTTCTGATCCAGCAACACCTTATCCATCACAGACACATAGATCTCCCAAATGTCTCCTGAGCCAGCGGGCGGAGCCACTGTTTATTGCAGGAGGCAGTACAATAGAGACCAGTTGTTAGCACTTAACTGGCCCACGATGCTAACGCAAAAACTCGACATACCGGGAGAAATAAGACGGAAACGGCGTGGATGTCAAGCTGGAGGAAGACGGTGGGCAAGGAATATAAGGTACAGACCCGTCCTCCCATCCGTTATTATGGGGAATGTACGATCGCTGCTCAATAAGACTGACGAGCTAGTGGCTATCTCTCGCTACGAGAGCGTCTTCAGAGAGATTAGCTTGATGTTGTTTACTGAGACGTGGCAAACAGAACTAGCAACAGATGCTAGCCTCGAACTGGAGGGTTTCCATGCAATACAGGCAGGCCGGACACCAGACAGTGGGAAGGCAAGGGGCGGAGGAGTGATAATGTATGTCAATAACAGCTGGTGCAGACCGGGACATATCACGGTTAAACAACAACACTGCAACAAAGACATTGAGTTGCTAGCTGTTAGCATGCGGCCTACCTATCTCCTGAGGGAATACTCACACGTGATCTGCATTGTTATTTATGCAAATCTGACGGCGAACGCGGGGACAGCGCGTGACGCCATTCACTTAGTGACTGGCAGGCTGCTGACAGAACACCCAGATGCTCTCCTACTCATCCCAGATGATTTCAACCATATTTCACTGTCCCCCATTCTGCCCACGTTCACCCAGTATGTCACATGCCACACTAGAGACAATAAAACACTGGACTTATTCTATGCAAACACTAAGGAGGCGTACACCTCATCACCACTCCCCCCACTCGGGAGATCGGATCACAACTTGGTTCATCTCCTGCCGGTGTACAAACCCCTAGTACACAGACAACCTCCGGTCATGCGCACAGTGAAGTTATGGTCTGAGGAGGCAATGGACGCACTAAAGGACTGTTTTGAAACCACTGCCTGGGAGCAGCTCTGCGATCCACATGGTGAGGACATCGATGGCCTCACTCACACCATCACGGACTACATCAACTTCTGTGTGGACAACACCGTACCCACCAAGACCATATGGTGTTGCTCGAACAACAAACCCTAGATCAACCCTGAGATTAAAAAAAACACTTCTGAGAGAGAAGAAGAGGATCTTCAGGTCGGGGAACAGGGAGATGCTGAAGTCCGTACAGAGGGAGCTAAGGAGGAAGATCAGAGAAGGGAAGGACAGCCCCAGGAAGAAGATGGAGGACAAGCTGCAACAGAGCGACATTGGCGGGGTCTGGAGAAACCTTAAAACCATCTCTGGGCTCCAGAATACCTCCTCCCAGGCCACGGGGGGCAGGGAGTGGGCGAACAATCTGAACCTGTTTTTTAATGGGTTTGACCAACCGCCCTCCCGCCCGACTGCACAACAACCACTGCTGCCTCTAAAGTCATTGAGACCTGCAGTCCACACCCCACTCCACCAACACCCCCCCACTCCCAGCACACAGCCCCCCAACCTGACCCTCACTAAGACCCAGGTGAGGACGGAGCTGAGGAAGATCAAGGCGAGGAAGGCGTCGGGACCGGACGGCATCAGCACAAAGCTCCTCAAGTCCTGCGCAGCTGTGTGGGATTGTGGCGCACATCTTCAACCTGAGCCTGAAGCTGAGGAGGGTACCACAGTTGTGGAAAACACCTTGTGTGGTACCTGTACCAAAGACTTCCCACCCGAAAGACCTGAACAGCTACAGACCAGTGGCCCTGACGTCTCACATGATGAAGACCCTGGAGAGACTGCTCCTTGCTCACCTCCGCCCCCTGGTGGGACCAGTGATGGATCCACTCCAGTTCACCTACCAGCATGGCATTGGGGTGGAGGATGCAGTGATCTTCCTCCTTCACCGTTCCCTGTCCCACCTGGAGAATCCCGGAAACGCGGTGAGGATCATGTTCTTTGACTTCTCCAGTGCGTTCAACACCATCCATCCGATGATCCTGAAGGACAAGCTGCTGTGTGCAGGGGTGGACCAGCACCTGTCATCATGGATCGTGGACTACCTCACTAACCGGCCACAGTTTGTGAGAACCCGGGATTGTGTGTTCGACATGATCATCAGTAGCACGGGGGCCCCCCAGGGAATGGTTTTGGCTCCCTTCCTGTTCACCCTTTATACTGCGGACTTCTCACACAACACAACACACTGCCATCTACAGAAGTTCTCTGACGACTCTGCGATCGTCGGCCTCATCTCCAACGGAGATGAAGCTGAGTACAGAGGACTTATCCAGGACTTCGTGGACTGGTGCCATTGAAACTACCTCCAGATCAACACGAGGAAAACTAAGGAGCTGGTGGTGGACTGCCGCAGGCAAGGACAACCCCTCACAGCACCAGTAAACATACAGGGAAGATGGTGACATCCTACAAGTACCTGGGTGTTCATCTGAACAATAAACTAGACTGGTCACACAATACCGACGCACTCTACAAGAAGGGACAGCGCAGGCTGTTCCTACTGAGGAGGCTCAGGTCTTTTGGTTTACAAGGGGCACTGCTGAAGACATTCTATGACATGGTGGTGACATCAGCCATCACTTTTGGAGTGGTCTGCTGGGGCAGTGGCATTACAGCAGCCGATAGGAAGAGACTGAACAAACTAATCAAGAAAGCTAGCTCTGTCCTGGGGCAACGCCTTGACCCAGTGGAGGAGATAGGAGAGAGAAGGATGGTGGCTAAACTGTCATCTCTGCTGGAGTCCGAGTCCCACCCTATGCAGGACATACTGAACGCACTGAGGAGCTCATTTAGCAGTAGACTGCATCATCCTAGGTGTGCGACCGAGAGGTTTCGCAGGTCCTTCCTACCTACGGCTGTCAGACTGTATAACCTAAGCAGGGCTGCTCGCAGAGATAGCAAAAAAACGTGACGACCTAATAGTATTGAATGCAAAAGACGCAACAGACTTACACAAATAGTCCCCTCCAGCATACAACTAGGACAATATCAGTCGCAACGGAGGGTGACAATATGTATGGGTACATATTCATACCATGTAGGGTAACTAAATAGATGGTTATGCTGTTTATTCCATCTAGCTACAATGCTCTGCACTGTGTATATACTGTATATTTATATATTTATGTGTACATACACTACCGTTCAAAAGTTTGGGGTCACCCAGACAATTATTTTGTGTTTTCCATGAAAAGTCACACTTATTTACCGCCATGAGTTGTAAAATGAATAGAAAATATAGTCAAGACATTGACAAGGTTAGAAATAATGATTTGTATTTGAAATAATAATTTTTTCCAGATATTCAACCTGCTCAAAGGAAGGTCAGTTTTATAGCTTCTCTAACCAGCTAAACTGTTTTCAGCTGTGCTAACATGATTGCACAAGGGTTTTCTAATCATCCATTAGCCTTCTGACGCAATGAGCAAACACATTGTACCATTAGAACACTGGAGTGATAGTTGCTGGAAATGGGCCTCTATACACCTATGTAGATATTGCACCAAAAACCAGACATTTGCAGCTAGAATAGTCATTTACCACATTAGCAATGTATATTAGATATTAGAGTGTATTTCTGATTAGTTTAAAATTATCTTCATTGAAAAAAACAGTGCTTTTCTTTCAAAAATAAGGAAATTTCTAAGTGACCCCAAACTTTTGAACGGTAGTGTATGTATGTTCACTGCTCTTATTTTATCTTCTTAATTATTGCTCTGAGTGTTGCTATCCTTGTGCTGTTGCCATCCTGGAATTTCCCCATTGTGGGACTAATAAAGGCTTATCTTATCTTATCTTAACAGAATTATTTTAAAAAACAAACTCATGAAACAGGCCTGGACAAAAATGGTGGTACCCTTAACTTAATATTTTGTTGCACAACCTTTTGAGGCAATCACTGCAATCAAACGATTTCTGTAACTGTCAATGAGACTTCTGCACATCTCAGCAGGTATTTTGGCCCACTCCTCATCAGCAAACTGCTCCAGTTGTCTCAGGTTTGAAGGGTGCCTTCTCCAGATGGCATGTATCAGCTCCTTCCACAGATGTTCAATAGGATTTAGATCAGGGCTCATAGAAGGCCACTTTAGAATAGTCCAATGTTTCGCTCTTAGCCATTCTTGGGTGTTTTTAGCTGTGTGTTTTGGGTCATTATCCTGTTGCAAGACTCATGACCTGCAACTGAGACCAAGCTGTCTGACACTGGGCAGCACATTTCTCTCTAAAATACCTTGATAGTCTTGAGATTTCATTGTACCCTGCACTGATTCAAGACACCCTGTGCCAGATGCAGCAAAGCAGCCCCAGAACATAACAGAACTTCCTCCATGTTTCACAGTCGGGACAGTGTTCTTTTCTTGGTATGCTTCATTTTTGCATCTGTGAACATAGAGCTGATGTTCCTTGCCAAAAAGTTCCAGTTTTGTCTCGTCTGTCCATAGGACATTCTCCCAGAAGCTTTGTGCCTTGCCAACATGCAGTTTGGCAAATTCCAGTCTGCCTTTTTTATGATTTGTTTTCAACAGTGGTGTCCTCCTTGGTCGTCTCCCATGAAGTCCACTTTGGCTCAAACAATGACGGATGGTGCGATCTGACACTGATGTACCTTGACCTTGGAGTTTACCATGAATGTGTTTAGAGGTTGTTCTGGGCTCTTTTGTTACCATTCGTATTATCCATCTCCTACTGCAGCCATGTCCAGTGAGGTTGGCTACAGTCCCGTGGATCTTAAATTTCTGAATAATATGTGCAACTGTAGTCACAGGAACATCAAGCTACTTGAAGATGGTCTTATAACCTGCTTGTCTATAATTTTCTTTCTAATCTCCTGAGACAACTCTCTCCTTTGCTTCCTCTGGTCCATGTTTAGTATGGTACACACCATGTCAACAAACAGCACAGTGACTACTTGTCACCCTTTAAATAGGCCGACTGACTGATTACAAGTTTGTAGACACCTGTGATGTTAATTAGAGGACGCATCTTGGTTGAACATGTCCCTGTGGTCACATTATTTTCAATCTTTTCTAGGGGTACCATCATTTTTGTCCAGGCCTGTTTCATGAGTTTATTTTTTAAAGTAATTCTGTTGAACCACAATTCAAAAGCATTGTGTGATTTTCACTGGTTAATTTTCATAGAATTTTTATTTATTACCACTTTTGTCAGATTCAAGTTATTTCTGTGACCTTTGTGGGTTTTTCTTTCATTAACAGAGGGGCACCAACAATTTTGTCCACGGCTGTACATAACTTCGTTTTAACAACCTTTAAAAGGCGGCTTTTCAGCTTTCACTTTTCAACCAAATTTAGACCATACAGAGATGCCTAAATGAAGATGCCTTTTTAACAACCTGAAGATGACTTTTCATCTTTCACTTTTCAACCAAATCCAGACATTTTTAGACGGTTGGCAAAGCTGTCTTTTCAACATTTTTTCAACCAATTTGTGCTGGGAGGGGCAGTTCAAGCAGAGATACCCAGACTTTCCTCTCCCCAGCCACCTCTTCAGGCTCTTCAGAGAGGATACCAAGGCATTCAGAGACCAGCTGGAAGACATAGGGGCAGATTTACTAACATGCTGTGTCATCGCAAAACCCTGTTTTGACGTTAAAAAACTACTGTTGAGATTTAATAAAGGGTGCAGGCAAAATTAGTGGTGGAAATGTTACGTCTAAATAATGGAGGACGGAGGGCTTTCTCTGTTGGACACTGAACACACTTTATTGAACTTCACATTCCAATTTATATCCCAGCCGTAGCCCGCCTGATGTCACTCACCCACCAACCCCGGCTGAGCTACGGCAAGCCCCAAAGCACAATTCCCATATGTAACATTCCCCCACCCTTACAAAGTTCCAGAACCCCAGTTCAATAAACCAACAAACATAGAACCCAGCACATAAACAACACCCTTTTTCTGTATTTTTTTTTTTTAACATATGTACATGTGAAACTACAAACAAATGAACCCCACGGGCATATGGGTAGACTGCCAGAATGCCCCGCCTAGTTGGAGTGGATTATTCTGCCGCTAGTCCCAACCGGCATCAAACATAACAGTCTTCGCCACAAAGTCCTCCAGGTACCTAGGCCTCCGACGAATCCTAGCCAGGCGTCCCCTAGGAGGGGACCCTGCACCTTGCACTGCCGGCCTAGCCTGTGGGACCACATCAGTCGGGACCACCCAGTTCCAACTCTCACTGAAACGTCCAGCTGTAGCTTCAGCTCTCTCTGCCCTGGTGGCATCCTTCTCAGCCTGCTGGCATGCCACTGAGACCCGTCCTCAAGCTCAAACGTGTCTGGGCCCTGCTGCCTCGCGATCTGCCGTGGCCCCATCCACAGCGGCTGGAGCTTATGGGTGCGGACAGGATGTTTGATCCACACCCGGTCTGCTTCCCGCAGTCCATTGTCCCTTGCCCTGTGCTTCCTGTCAAACCTCCGTTTCATTTTGCATTGTCGTTGGGTGACCTGGTTTCGCGCTGCTTCCAAAGCACCTGTCGTTGGCGGTCTCAGCCAGCTCACCAGCAAGGGCAACTCACTCCTCAGCATGAGAGCCGCCGGGGAACAGCCCGTCGTGGCGTGGACAGATGCTCTATAATGCAGCAATGTGTTATGCAGGGTGTCCGAGAATGCAAAACCATCCACCAAATGGGCTCTCAGTCCATCCTTCAATGTTTTATTGAACCGCTCAATGCCCCCATTGGCCTGGGGATGGTAGAACGCCATCTTCACATGTTCCACGTCCCTGCTACCCAGAAACTCCTCAAAAATTGCAGGCCATTGTCTGTTGTAACCATGCTCAGGGATCCCCACCTAGCAAACAGGGACGCCAGGAACCCTGTGACTACCTCCGTTGTAACAGAGTTAGTTGGAAGTACCTCCAGCCACTTCGAGAACACATCATAGGCCACGAACAGGCACTAGCTGTTTGCAGGCACCGCATGCAGTTCGCCACCAATGTCCAACTCAACGTGCCTCCAAGGCCCTTTTGGGTACAGTACTGGCCATAATGGTGGGGGAGGTGGTCCGCCAGTCTTGCCGCTCCCCAGGCATGGCATGCAGTGCTTCACCATGGCCTCAATGTCCTTATCAATGCCTGGCCACCAGCCTGAGTCCCTACTGTGCAGCTTCACTTTGACCACTCCCAGATGACCCTCGTGCAGCATTACCAGGACCCGAGCCCTCAGGGACGACAGAATTAAGACGCATTGCCCTCTGGCCATGCACACCTTGTTCAAGCAGCTCAGTTCATCCTTGAATCGGTGATAGGATGCCAACTCACCCTGCACCCTCGCTGGCCAACCCTTTCTGATCACCGAGCGCAATTCCGCCAGTACCGGATCCCATTCCAACTCCTCTCTGAGTTCCCGAGGAGATACTATCTTCTGGAGGGTTCCGTATAGCGTGTGGATCAGGTCTGCCTCAGCTGGATTATCGTCACTGTTGTCCGGCAGGGAGGAATTAACCATGGTGCGAAACAGGAGGTCTGCCATGATGCTATCTTTGCCTGGGGTGAACTTGGTGGTGAAATTATAAGCTTTCAGCCTCTCAGACCACCTATGGATCCTCAGCGGCCTGTGCCCCAAGTCCGACGTCTCCAGCAAAGTTGCAAGTGCCCAGTGGTCCGTCCGTAAGGTGAAGTGGCACCTGTAGAGGTAAATGTGTCACCTCTCACATGCCCAGATGCAGGCCAGTGCCTCCCTCTCACCTACGGCATATTTCTGTTCCGCCGCCGAGAGGGACCTTGATGCAAATGTCACTGGGCGCTCCATGCCATCTTGCACCTGGGACATGACCACCCCCAGCGCCGAACTAGACGCATCGCAGGTCATGATGGTCTCCTGGTTGGGGTTGAAATGGGCCAGCACTGGTGGAGAGGTGAGTTGCTGCTTCAACTTGCTGACTGCTGCCGAGCAGGCTGGGGTCCACTCCCAAAGCGCATCCTGCTTCAACAGAGCCCGGAGGGGTTCACTCGTCTCCGAATAGCGAGGGATGAACCGACCATAGAGGTTGACCATGCCCATGCCATACTCTCTCCAACCTCTAGTCGTGCTCTTCCTGCGATGTGCCATGCACCATGATGTCATCTAAGTATGCCACCATGCCCTTGAGACTGGCTAGCATTGTTGACCTCACCTTCTGGAAGCAACTGGGTGCAGAGCTCAGGCCGAGTGGCATCCAGGTATACCTGAAAACCCCCATGTGGGTTACAAATGCCGTCAGGTTCCTGCTGTCAGGGTGGAGCGACACCTGCAGGTAGCCCTGGCAGAGGTCCAGCTTCATGAAAAACTGGGACCCACTGAACGTCACCGTGAGCTCCTCCATGGTCGGGAGGGGATACCTGTCTGGATCACCGCCTTGTTCACCATCCGGAGATCAGATACCCCCCCCCCCTTCCCGGCCACCACCAGATTGGATATCCACGGCGAGGCATCCACTTTCTCAATGATGCCGGACTCCAGCAGCTTGGACAGCTCCGCCGAAACCTCATCCCGCAGCACGAGAGAAAGTCGCCACAGTGGTTGAATCTTCGGAGTCCCGCTCTTGTCGATGAGAGGGCAGTGGTGAAAAGTGTCTATACGACCCAGGCCCCTAAACAATGCCGGCCAGCGGAAGTGCCAATTGGGATTCACCATCAGCACAGTCGAGCCCTTTGCGTCCTGTATGGAGAAACCCAGCTCCCCCAGCAGGTCAGTTCCCAGTAGGTCCACCCCTTGGCGTGCCACCTGGAAGGTGAATTTGGACACCGTCCTCAACCCACATGTCACTCAGAATTCCGCTGTGCCCACCATCTCAATCTCTGCATGTCCATACCCGAACATCTTCACTGCTTCTGCGCTGATAGTCTTCTTAGGGAACAGCCTCCTCACTGTAGCCAAACACAAGATTGATCTACCGGCCCCTGAATCCACCATAAGGGGCACGTCGACCCCGTCGAGCTGAAGCACGTACCACTTTAGTGACCCTTTCCCCATGCGTGCTACACACACCCGTCCAGTGTCATTAGGCTCCACCATCACTAAGCCAGGAGATAGAGTGTGAGCCTTGTTGCGTGCCTTTAACTTTCCCTTCTTCTTCTTCGCTCATCTACGAGGCCTAGTTAGCATGCTAACCGTAGCACATGGCAGGAAACCACAAGCAGCCGACTCCTCGCTAGCTGGTGTTATTAGCTGCTGCAGTGCAGTGGATTCCCTCTGCTTCACTAAGTCCACCACACCTTCCAGAGATAGAGTTTTCTGGGTTATCCTTAGCATGCTTCCCAGCCCCGAGTCGGTGGTGCCGTAAGCTAACTTATCCCTCACTAGCTCCTCTGTCATAGGCCCAAAGGCGCACTCCCTTGCTAAGCTGAGTAGTTCCATGATAAATGCTTGCGTGGACTTACCCGCATGCTGTTTGCGGTCGAAGAATTCATACCTCTTTTCGGTGATGGTGGAGTGGTCACTGAAGGTACTGTCCATAAGTGCCAGCCTTTCTTCCAGCGAGCTGCCGCCACACAGCCCGAAAAAGATACGCTGTCCTTCTGTGCCGAGGTAATGTACTAGCAGGCTCCTCCATCTCTCCTCGCTGATTCTATCGAGTCCGGCCGCTGTCACATACATCTCGAACATGTTTGTCCAGCGAGCCCACGGTATATGTGGTGTACCCTCGCACTGAAGGAATGGAGGTGGCTCCCTGACGCACTCGCCCATTTTTCTCCTTGTCGCCAAATGTTACATCTAAACAATGGAGGACAGAGAGCTTTCTCTGTTGGACACTGAACACACTTTATTGAACTTCACATTCCAATTTATATCTCAGTCATAGCCCACCTGACGTCACTCACCCCCCCAACCCCGGCTGAGCTACAGCAAGCCCCAAAAAACAATTCCCATATGTAACAGGAAAGACGTGGACTATGTTAATTTTGCGCCTGGCCTCATTGCTTCTGTATTTGTGGGAGTTGTCATGTCAAAGCACAAATTTGAGGGAGGGGAGTATTTAAATGATTGCCGCAAGGTGATTTACTAAGGTTTGTGGTTGTCAGTCCCCTGCTAAATGCGCCAGGATTTAACACCCCCAAAATGTTTGTCTTAATTCATCTGCGCCTGACATGACAGCGATCATTGGTGCCAAGACACCGGCGAGAACTGAGGGCACATGGCCGAAGAGACAGAAGCTTTTCTCTTTGTGTGACTTTATTTGGCATGACAGAAGAACAGATTATACGGTCTCACAGAAATCGGTGTTATGCTGAACTGGACATCAGCTGGCAGGTTTTTTTAAAAAAATTTCATTTGTTTATACTGTATATAGCCTACTACATGAATTTGCATCCATAAAATAGGATATAGGAGCCCTTCCCACCCGCAGTGGATATACAGATGGTGTCAGCCGATAGTGCCTTTTTTTCTTCTCTGCGGAGGTTCAGACTCAGACTCTGGAGTTTTCCTATCAGCTCCCCCTCACTCTTGAAGCAAAATCTTCCACATGTCAAGTTTCTTCATTTTTTTTCTTTATCCAAAACAGTGCACAGATCCATAGAAACATCCCCCAAAATTGCAACACCTTAACTCAATGGCATTTATAAAAAAAAAAGTTGTGAACTGGGAGACCTGTAGATTTTGTTAAAACAAAGTTATTCACATATTAAAAGCCCAGAGTCTCCATCAGACCATGATGGTTCTAGTGTTAATCAAATAAACATGTTGGTTAAATAATCAATTTATTCACGAGTAGTCCTTTTTTAAATTAGATACAAATGCTTCATTTATACATACAGCATTAAACAAAAGAGTCTGCCATGTTAAATGAAAATCTAAATTTTGAAATATGACAAACAAAAATAAACTATTTTAGTGGGATCTGCACTTAAACAAATGCTTAAAAAAAGCTTTATATATTATGGTCCTCCGAACTGGTTGTGCCTGTGTATGACCCGCTTCCTCAGGTGTGCTTGTGTGCAACTTTGCACTGCTCTTGGTGGATGGGTGGTCATTATTGAAATGAAGTGTCTGCGTCTGTGTTCATAATTCTGCGTGTTGTTAGTAGATCACTGGCAAAAATTGGCAATGCCCTTAGGTGCTCTGTTTAAATTGCGCACTCGCTAACTTACACTGCCTTGGTAAATCTGCACCATAGTCTATCCAGCGTGTCCTGGGTCTGCCCTGGGATCTCCTCGACAACTTTGCTTTAGAGTCCAGCTCTCTCCTCATCACAACAGACCGGTACAATGTCCACATCACTGCAGATGTTGCTACGATCCATCTGTCAATCTCCTGCTGCATTTCCTGTCAGTCATGAATTAGACCCTGATTACTTAGTAATAATTATAAATTACTGTTGATCCCTTGAAATAAGGTTTTATATAAAAATGGTTGTAATTCCTAAGCACTGGATGTGAATACCCTCAAATTTAAGCTGAGAGTCTAAACTCATAGGCTGCATTGATTAAATAGCTGTATCTTCAATATGTTTTGGTAAACAGCTAAAATACCAAAACTTGTGTCACTGTCCAAATACTATATATGGACCTATTCATATAGATTCACAACAACAGTCATCTCATAGCACTTTCAAACTGTAGAGGAAAACCCCACAATCACAGAAAGACCCCAACAATCAGGCAATCCCCTGTGAGCAGCACTTGGTGATGGTGGAGAGGAAAAACTCCCTTTTAGTAGGAAGAAACCTCCAGCAGAACCAGGCTCAGAGAGGGGCAGTCATCTGCTGCGACTGGCTGGGGGGTGAGGGGATAGAGAAGAAGAAGAAGAGGAAAAGAACAGACATGTAGAGAGCAAACAGCACAACAGGGACTCAATCGATGGGAGAGAACAAACAAATGTTAATGACCAGCAAAAATAATACATTGAGAATGAAGCCCAGTGCATTGTTGGAGGTCCCCCGGCTGTCTATACCTATTAGCAGCATAACTAAGAGAGGGTTCAGGGTCACCTGATCCCACCCTAACTATAGGCTCTGTCAGAAAGAAAGGTTTTAACTCTATTCTCAAAATAAGAGATTGAGTCTGTTTCCTGACACCAGATTGGCAGCTGGTTGCATAAGAGAGGAGCCTGATAACTGAAAGCTCTGCCTCCCATTGTATTTTTAGAGATTCTAGGTATCACAAGTAATCCTGCATTTTGGGAACATAGTGCTCTGTTAGAATGATAAGGTAGTATCAGATCTTTTAAATAACAAGGGGCCTGATTATTTAGAGCTTTGTAAGTGAGGAGAAAGATTTTAAACTTAATTCTAAATTCTATGGAAAGCCAATGAAGGGAGGCCAGAACTGGAGAGATATGAGTTCTCTTTCTAGTACCTGTTAAAACTCTAGCTGCAGCATTTTGGATCAACTAAAGACTTTTTAGAGACATTTTACATTTATTGTCATATACACAGCAAAACACAATGGTTATACTGAGCAATGAAATTCTTACTTTGTGAGGTCCCTTCACATGACTGAAAAATACACAACTGAGCTAAACTAAATAAAGGAACAAACTTAACTCTAAGCATAAAAATAGATAAAATAAAGTGAGTACGATGGACAAAAGGTACAGTGTGGTCAGAATACTGTATAAGGTGCAATTAGTTGTGCAATACTGTCACAGTAGTAAAGATTTAAACATATCTCAATGCCACATCTGTCAGAACATGGGCTGGAACCCACATTCTCACTTTGAGTTGTTGTATGACTTTCTGTGTTTTTGGTTCTTCCTTTATATTATTACCTCTGCCAAGGAGGTAATGTTTTTACTGGGGTTTGTCTGTTTGTTTGTCTGTCTGTCTGTCTGTTACAAACAATACTCAAAAAGCTATGAACGGATTTTGACGAAATTTTCAGGAAAGGTGTGTAATGGCACGGGGAACAGATGATTAGATTTTGGTGATGATCTGAGAGTGCATACCGCCACCAAGGGCTTTGTTTGTATTTGTGCAGCAGGATTACACAAAAACTACTGGATGGATTTGGATGAAATTGTCACCAGAGGTGGTTCTTGGTCTAGAGAGGAACTCATTATATTTTGGTGATGATCTGAGAATGCATACCTCAGCCAAGGCTCTTATCTTCTCCCAGTGTGTTAGCAACAATACTCCAAAAGTTATGGACAGACTTTGATGCAATTTTCACCACAAGTGGCTATAGGCCTACACACAAACCCATTACATTTTGGAGGTGATCCATGAGAAACGGAAGGAGCCTTGGCAGAGGTATGTGCTCTGAGTGCTTTTCTAGTTATTATTGTGATCTATGTAATCATTATCCCTGCATCAGTTTTGCTTGTCGGGCATAATTAATACTATCATTGTCATGGTCTTGTCTCCTCTCTGATCCTCTCTTCATGTTTCTGTACGTCCTCCGTCTGTGTTTGTGTGTAGCCCCGCCCGTCCTGTTATCTCTGTTTTCCTCATGTGTCAGCTGTCAGTCATGATTGCTCTCCCCACCTGTGCCATGTTGTCTTGATTATTCCCCTGTCTATATATGTGCATCCCAGTCTGTGTCATGTGTGGCGACCTTGTCATATTCTCACCTACCCTCAGGTTTTCTGTTCAGCCGTGCCTGCATCTGTTGTTAATTTTCAGCCCTTGAGCTGTGTTTATTTTGTCATTTTGTGGATAAATCATGCTGAAGAAATACCATGCACGTGAGTCCTGTTCTCTGCCTAGCCCAGGCACATACCTTGACAGTAGGTTGCCACCAGTAAAGGACTCAGCTGGCGAATTTGGCAGGAGGGAGAGGAGGGGAACCAGAAGGAATTATTGGGGCTTCTCCACCGGACTATGCCTGTCTGACCATGTCCTGGATTGTTGCAACTCCTGGGAGGGGTTGGAGGACCTCAAGGCTATGGAGGAGCTGCTTCTCAGCCGCCTGGTCCTGCTGTGTCTCCCCGAGGTGGTCGCTCTCCCCTGGGGCATAACACTACTCCGGCACACGCTCGAGTGAATTGACTACCCACGCCACCTCTTTCAACCTGGCTCCGAGTCATCAACTCCTACTCTTGTCTCCGGTAAGCTGCCTCCCGCCCTTCCCGTCACTCCTATGCTGCCTGCTGTCCCCAGTTCACCAGCCATGGCAGTGGACGCTCTGGAGCAGGAGTAGCGGAGGCAGGTGATCCTCGCACAGATGGACATTTTGCTGGAACACAAGCCCTGGCTCTTCTCCGGAGGTGCTGTTTCTGGCTCAGGAGGATCAGCCGGTTTCTAAAGGGTCAGCGGGTAAGTGAGTTTTGAGGAAGTGTCACTCCACTTGTCACCCAGGCCCTTCACTCGAGGCCCTGTCGAGGGATTCTGCTTCTGCGACCCCACCCTCCTTGAGTGCGTCAGCAGCGGCAGCTCCAGTGACTGCAGCGCGAGAGGGTGGTAATGCACCTGTAAGCTGGTTGCCAACCGCCAATCAAATCTAAAAGAAGAAGAAGGTCAGCACGCTCCAGTTGTCTGTTCCAGGGGCGCACCTCTCAGCAACACTTCACCATGCACAGTCCCCTCACCGGACGAGTCTGATCTGCCCCCATGAGGACTTGCCAGACCAATTAGTGGCAGCAGAACGGGAGCAGAGGCAAGCACCTTTTCATTTATTTACATCATCTAATGAAGGGTCTTGTCCTGTTCCCGGGGAGGGGGTTCAGCCTCCTACCATCGCTGAGCTCTCTCTCCCAGTTTCTGCTGCCACCTCCACCTCACCTGCTTCTCCCTCTTCTCTTCTGCTTTTTTCAGTGTTTACCAAAACTGGGTGGGAACTGACTGATTATGGAAGTGTCTGTTGATCCTGAGGTTCCAGTACCAGCTCCATGTCGCTCCCCAGCTCCAGTACCAACACCACCACCAGCACCGGCTCGTCTCCAGACAACTGCAGCCATCTCAGAGGTGCACGCCACAGCTCCAGCTATCCTCCACGTGCACGCTCCTGTGGAGACTCTTTCTCTTCATATGCACACTCCTGCAGAGACTGCTTCTCCCCATATGCATATATCCTGTGAGCCAGGATACAAAGACTGTTGAACATCTGCTCTAAGCTGGTGGGTCACTCAGTGGAGAGTGGATTTTTTTCAGAGCAGTACTGATTACTGTGAAGACTGGCAAATAAGAATTGTTGGAGATTCATGGCATGTCTTGCATGAGGAGTATTAGCTTCTACCCTCTGGGAGACGTTTCAGGATACCAAGCAGCAAAAGGAATAGACACAAGCACTCCTTCATTCCTCACTCCACAACCTTACTGAACAAGCAGTGAAGAATAAAGAGATGACCTCCCCCCTTCCGTTGCACGCACACATTCACGCATACATAGACATACTGTACATACACCTATGCACGCATGCACGCACAAATGCATGCACACACACAACATAGGACTCCCCCCCTTCCCCATCCATCCCCCAATTTGGATTTGGACTGTCTTTGGTGTTTTGCTATGAGTCTTTTATGTATTTTTATGTGTTCTGTTTCCATCTGTTTTAATGAATGAGTGTTGCAACACAACTTTCCGTGTAAACGGACAATAAAGATCTTATCTATCTTAGCTTATCTGTTGTGACTGCACTGGCTGCAGCTCCTTCTGCTGATCAGCCATTATTGTTGGGTGTCATTGCTGATTGGTCTGGGTCATCTGGGTTCGTCGCTGATCAGCCTGTGCAGCCTTGTACCGCTGCTGCTTCGCCTGCAGCTCATCTTGAGGTCGTCACTCCAGCAGCAGGATGTCACACGTGGCTCTAGGGAGCCACGCAATAAGAGAGCCAAGGGCAAGCCAG
This sequence comes from Pholidichthys leucotaenia, assembly GCA_020510985.1. Classification (NCBI taxonomy): domain Eukaryota; kingdom Metazoa; phylum Chordata; class Actinopteri; order Cichliformes; family Pholidichthyidae; genus Pholidichthys; species Pholidichthys leucotaenia. The sequence goes on along the minus strand of CM035840.1, from coordinate 280,626,635 downwards.
TCAGTTGTGATGTTTAATAGTGACAGGGGTAAGGGATGAGGAAAGCACAGATGCTCATACATAGTTACACTCATGGGCAGTACAGCAACAGAGTTAACAGTTAATAAGGTGGCGCTCCCAAGTGATTCGCTAAGACTACTCGAGGGCTTGCGCCGGACATGGGGGCACAGAGGCACAAATACTTCTTACGGGAAAACACTTACGAGAGATGCTGGATGATGAGACAAGGGCTGGCACCAGACGAAGGGGCTCCAGCCTAGTAGTGCTTATGTCGCAGCGCCGAATGATCGTGGCTGCTCCTCTTTATACTCATTAGCAGCGCCCCAGCTGATGATGATTAATTGGCCCCTGCCGTCCCATGACACTGACAGCTGGGAGCCAGCTGAGGCGCTGCCCAATGAGAGGCAGGGATAAAAGGAGCATGGGCTGAGTGCCGAGCTGGCGTCTCACCCCATGGTGACACAGGAGACCAGGAGCTAGGGCCAGTCTTCTTTCTGTTACCTTCTACATCTATTTTAGAAAAGACTTGCCTTACTCCAGGTGAGGGAACTCAAGTGCAGATTTCACCTGCCTCTGGGCCCACCCCACCAGTGTCTGCTGCTGATGACTATGGTGCCACCTTACTAACCTCCTGTTTTCCCCTTTCATCTGAGGTGGCCATGTTGAGAATGGAGCCGCAGGAGGCCCACGCTCCACCTCAGTTCCCTGTTCTTCCAGAGGTTGGGGGACCCCACCTGTCATCGTTCCAGAGATCGAGCAGTCTGCTCCACCTGTCATTCCAGAGGTCGGTGGACCTCCACCCATTGCAGTTCCTAAGGGCGAGCAGTCCACCCCACCCGTCGCAGTTCCTGAGGGCAAGCAGTCCCCTCCACCCATCATTGTTCCTGAGGGCGAGCAGTCCGCTCCACCCGTCATTGTTCCTGAGGGCGAGCAGTCTGCTCCACCTGTTGCAGTTCCTGAGAGCGAGCAATCTGTCCCACCTCTCGCAATCCTAGAGGTCAAGCAGTCCACCCCACCCATTGTTCCTGTGGCCAAGCAGTCCACTCCTCTGGCAGTTTCAGAAGCCAGGGGGTTCTTACTCGCTGCTTTTGAAGTCAGTGTGTTATCGTTGCTCCCTCCAAAACTGAAAGCTCCCTTGTTGCAGCTCTTAGTCTTGGGAACTCCTTTGTTGCTGTGCCCCAAGCTCAGTGCCCCTCACCCTCCTGGTTTTGTGGTCTGGTGGCCTAGAGACTTCGGTAGGCCTCCAGACCCACCATGTACTGTGGTCTGGGGACCCTTGGACTTGAGTAGGCCCCCGGATTCACCTTGTTCTCTGGTCCGGCGGTTCTGAGGCAAAGGAAGACCACCCGACCGCCCATGTTCTTGTTTTTGGGCCTTGGACTGTGGTCGGCCCCATGTGACTATGTGTTGTTTTAGACATTGTGGGTGGGTGGGTGGGTGGGCAATTGTCTCTTTCTAAATTTAAAAAAGTCACCATTTTAATGCAAATGGATGCAAATTAATGGGGAGGAATATAATGAAAGACATCACAAAGTTAGTGAAAGAATATCTAAAATTAAGAAAAAACTCTACAAATTCATAGGGAAAAGAAAAACATGCAAATTTGAGACTAAGTTACAAGAGAAAAAAGAAGCTTCAATCTTACAACACAAACTTACTGTAAAAGGCTGCAGTAAAAGGTAGCAGATTTATAAAACAAAAGTGCAAAGAAAGGATTAAACATATTTAATTTGCTACACAACTTACATGAAAATAATGGGGGGAAATACCCCCCAAAATTTAAAATATTTAAGTAAAAGAATTAAATAATAAAAATTTCAAGAAAGAGTTCCAAAATTTTTATGAGGGGCAAGTTGCTAAGTTTATGAGGGAAGAAGAGTTCTGATTTACATGAAAGAAGTTCTCAAATTTAAGAAGGGAAAAAAAGAAAAGTAGCAAACTTGCATGGAAAATATCACAAATTATTGCAAGAAATTTTAAGCAAAAGTCACAAATGTATGGTGAAGGAGCCAGAAATTTACAAGAAATTCTACATTTACCCTTTTAAATTTAATTTCAAATAATAATTTTCGTAACCACATTTGTTTCAAAAGAATAACATGAAAGAAATTTAAAGGAATAATAAAATAACAGTTTGGGGGTTTCGTGTTTCGTGTTGTCACCTTCACCTGTCACCTGGAGCACACATATTGATTACCTCTGTAGTAGACTACAACAGCGGCTGCATTTCTTGCGTAGATTAAGAATACATGGTGTTGATAAAAGGATTATGTTAATATTTTACCAGGCTGTGTTGGAGAGCTGTATTAGATACAGCATTACAGCTTGGTTTGGCAACCTCTCTGTGAAACCTAAGAACAGAGTGTTGCGTTTAATTCATACAGCATGGAAAATTATTGGAGTTAAAGAGTATTTACCCATGCAGATCTTACATGACCAGGCAGCCTGTAGACAAGCTCAAAAAAGGGCCCAAGTGCAGGTTCAATAGATACAAGAACTCATTTATCCCGACGTCAGTAAAACTTTTAAACTCAGATAAATAGGTCAGGGACACTGATAACTCCTGTTCTTAATGACTGCTGTTATATATTTATGTATGTATGTACTTGTATTATTTATTGGGTTTTATTTCATTCATTATGTACTACATCCATTGTGTATGTGTGTATTGTGTGGTTGCAGCACGGGTGACAAGCCCAAGACAAATTTCCCCTTGAGGGACAATAAAGTTTATCTTATCTTATCTTATCTTATCTTCATCAGAGTTTGAAGTGCCCCCACAGTTACAGATGTGGACAAAATTGTTGGTACTCCTCTGTTAATGAAAGAAAAACCCACAATGGTCACAGAAATAACTTGAATCTGACAAAAGTGGTAATATATAAAAATTCTATGAAAATTAACCAATGAAAATCAGACAATGCTTTTGAATTGTGGTTCAACAGAATTATTGTAAAAAACAAACTCATGAAACAGGCCTGGACAAAAATGATGGTACCCCTAGAAAAGATTGAAAATAATGTGACCATAGGGACATGTTCAACCAAGATGTGTCCTCTAAGTAACATCACAGGTGTCTACAAACAGTCAGACTATTTAAAGGGTGACAAGTAGTCACTGTGCTGTTTGGTGACATGGTGTGTACCACACTAAACATGGACCAGAGGAAGCAAAGGAGAGAGTTGTCTCAGGAGATTAGAAAGAAAATTATAGACAAGCATGTTAAAGGCAAAGGCTTTAAGACCATCTCCTGTAACTACAGTTGCACATATTATTCAGAAATTTTAAGATCCACGGGACTGTAGCCAACCTCCCTGGATGTGGCCGCAGGAGGAGACGGATAATACGAATGGTAACAAAAGAGCCCAGAACAACCTCTAAACACATTCATGGTGAACTCCAAGGTCAAGGTACATCAGTGCCAGATCGCACCATCCGTTGTTGTTTGAGCCAAAGTGGACTTCATGGGAGACGACCAAGGAGGACACCACTGTTGAAAACAAATCATAAAAAAGCCAGACTGGAATTTGCCAAACTGCATGTTGACAAGCCACAAAGCTTCTGGGAGCATGTCCTATGGACAGACGAGACAAGACTGGAACTTTTTGGCAAGGAACATCAGCTCTATGTTCACAGACGCAAAAATGAAGCATACCAAGAAAAGAACACTGTCCCTACTGTGAAACATGGAGGAGGTTCTGTTATGTTCTGGGGCTGCTTTGCTGCATCTGGCACAGAGTGTCTTGAATCTGCGCAGGGTACAATTAAATCTCAAGACTATCAAGGTATTCTAGAGAGAAATGTGCTGCCCAGTGTCAGACAGCTTGGTCTCAGTCGCAGGTCATGAGTCTTGCAACAGGATAATGACCCAAAACACACAGCTAAAAACACCCAAGAATGGCTAAGAGCGAAACATTGGACTATTCTAAAATGGCTTTCTATGAGCCCTGATCTAAATCCTATTGAACATCTGTGGAAGGAGCTGATACATGCCGTCTGGAGAAGGCACCCTTCAAATCTGAGACAACTGGAGCAGTTTGCTGATGAGGAGTGGGCCAAAATACCTGCTGAGATGTGCAGAAGTCTCATTGACAGTTACAGAAATCGTTTGATTGCAGTGATTGCCTCAAAAGGTTGTGCAACAAAATATTAAGTTAAGGGTACCATCATTTTTGTCCAGGCCTATTTCATGAGATTGTGTGGAAGATGTGTTCAATGACGAGACATGAGTGTATTTCTCAGGTTCGGCTTTATTCCAGAACACATTCATCCAGCATTCTCAAAAGCAAGAAGAGGCAGAATAATGTTACAGCTCACTCTTATACCTCCGGGGGATTAAGAACTCAAGTCACATGGTGCTTCTGCAAACATTCAATCATAATGCAAGTCTCTGAAGATTCACCATTGTCTCTTATTCTCTGGTGTACCGGGAAACCGCCCAGGTCCTCTTCTCCGAGACGAGGGCCCGACTTCACACCTCCTCGCCATCTCCTGTCTTGTTCCTTCAGACGTGAAGCCCCAATCCACATAAGCCATACAATCCACATAAGCCATAAATTTGTGGGAGATATGAACCAGACATATGTGCCACATTCTTGTGGGGAAATATGAACCAAACATATGTGCCACATGACCCCCCCCAAACGTCTGCATGGGACAAACACTCATAAATGCATACATAAAAAACATTACCACATAACCAACAATCAATCCCCCAATCTCTTAGGTCTGAGCTTCCTGCCGAATCTGCTGTAGGCCAGCTTCGCTGCGTCTGCAGCGTCTCCTCGCACCTGGGGATTAGATTTGTTAGCACATCTCTGTGGGAGCTCTGGAGCACGCCTTCTCGGCGGCCTGCCCCGGCGGGGGGCTTTCGCCAACTGCACTCGTTCATCAGCCAGGACAAAAGCAGGCTTGAGTCTGTTTATGCAAATTAGCTCCCTTCTGCCCCCCAAATCTAGCAAAAAATGCTTCTCATTTTTTTCCAGCACCCTGAACGGTCCATCATAAGGTGGTCTCAGCCCCGGGAGATAGGTAGGCCACATGCTAACAGCTAGCAACTCAATGTCTTTGTTGCAGTGTTGTTGTTTAACCGTGATATGTCCCGGTCTGCACCAGCTGTTATTGACATACATTATCACTCCTCCGCCCCTTGCCTTCCCACTGTCTGGTGTCCGGTCTGCCCGTATTGCAAGGAAACCCTCCAGTTCGATGTTAGCATCTGTTGCTAGTTCTGTTTGCCACATCTCAGTAAACAATATCAAGCTAATCTCTCTGAAGACGCTCTCGTAGCGAGAGATAGCCACTAGCTTGTCAGTCTTATTGAGCAGCGATCGTACATTCCCCATAATAACGGATGGGAGGACGGGAGGACGGGTCTATACCTTTATATCCTCTCGGCGCCACACCAGTAGGCTGCCTTTTGCAACAGCGGCTCGATTCCGAGTTTTTTTTCCCTTCCTCTCTCTTTTGATCACTTTTTTTTTTTCACCCCACTTATATCACGGACACACAGATCGTCCCAAATGTCTCCTGAGCCGGTGGACGGAGCCACTGTTTATAGCAGGATACGATACAACAGGGAAGAGCTGCTAGCATTTAACCGCCACCCGGTCCCACTGGAAAAACTCGACATACCGAGAGAACTGAGGCGAAAACGCCGCGGCTGCCGGGCTGGAGTAAGGCGGAGGACAAAAAATATAAGGTACAGACCCTCCCTTCCATCTGTTGTCATGGGAAATGTACGGTCGATACTGGGAAAGTTAGATGAGCTAGCGGCTATCTCCCGTTATGATAGCACTTACCAGGAGTGCTCTCTCCTTTTGTTTACTGAGACGTGGCTAACTGAACTAGCAGCAGATGCTAACATTGAGCTGGAGGGTTTTCACATGATACGAGCTGACCGAACACTAGAGAGTGGCAAAACTAGGGGCGGTGGAGTGATAATGTATGTTAACAACAACTGGTGCAGACCGGGACATATCACTGTTAAACAACGACACTGCAGCAAAGACATTGAGTTCCTAGCTGTTAGTATGAGGCCTACATATCTCCCGAGAGAACACTCACACGTGATCTGCATTGTTGTTTATGCAAATCCGACGGCGAACGCTGGGACAGCGCGTGACGTCATCCATTCAGTAACCAGCAGGCTGCAGACAGAACACCCAGATGCTCTTCTCCTCATCTCAGGCGATTTCAACCACGTTTCACTGTCTCCCATTCTGCCCACTTTCACCCAGTATGTCACATGCCACACTAGAGACAATAAAACACTGGATTTGTTCTACGCAAACACTAAGGAGGCGTACACCTCATCACAACTCCCCCCACTTGGGAGATCGGATCACAACTTGGTTCATCTCCGACCGGTGTACAAACCCCTAGTGCACAGACAACCTCCGGCCATGCACACTGTGGAGTTATGGTCTGAGGAGACAATGGACACTCTAAAGGACTGTTTTGAAGCCACTGCCTGGAAGCAGCTCTGCGATCCACATGGTGAGGACATCGATGGCCTCATTCACACCTTCACGGGCTACCTCAGCTTCTGTGTGGACAAATCCGTTCCCACCAAGACCATACGGCGTCACTCAAACAACAAACCCTGGATCAACCCTGAGATAAAAACACTTCTGAGAGAGAAGAAGAGGATCTTCAGGTCGGGGAACAGGGAGATGCTGAAGTCCGTACAGAGGGAGCTGAGGAGAAAGATCAGAGAAGGCAAGGACAGCTTCAGGAAGAAGATGGAGGACAAGCTGCAACAGAGCGACATCAGCGGGGTCTGGAGAAACCTCAAAACCATCTCGGGGCTCCAGAATACCTCCCCCCAGGCCACGGGGGGCAGGGAGTGGGCGAACAACCTGAATCTGTTTTTCAATAGATTTGACCAACCGCCCTCCCCCCTGTCTGCACAACAACCACTGCTGCCTCTAAGAAATCAAGTCCTGCTGCCCACTCCCCACTCCACCGACACACCCCCCACTCCCAACACACAGCCCCCCATCCTGACCCTGACCAAGACCCAGGTGAGGACGGAGCTGAGGAAGATCAAGGCGAGGAAGGCGTCGGGTCCGGACGGCATCAGCGCAAAGCTCCTCAAGTCCTGTGCAGACCAGCTGTGTGGGATTGTGACGTATATCTTCAACATGAGCCTGAAACTGGGGAGGGTACCACAGCTGTGGAAAACATCTTGTGTGGTACCTGTACCAAAAACTTCCCACCCCAAAGACCTGAACAGCTTCAGACCGGTGGCCTTGACGTCCCACTTGATGAAGACCCTGGAGAGACTGCTCCTTGCTCATCTCCGCCCCCTGGTGGAACCAGCGATGGATCCACTCCAGTTCGCCTACCAGCATGGCATTGGGGTGGAGGATGCGGTGATCTTCCTCCTTCACCGTTCTCTGTCCCACCTGGAGAAGCCCGGGAATATGGTGAGGATCATGTTCTTTGACTTCTCCAGTGCTTTCAACACCATCCAACCGATGATCCTGAAGGACAAGCTGCTGCGCGCAGGGGTGGACCAGCACCTGTCATCATGGATCCTGGACTACCTCACGAACCGGCCTCAGTTTGTGAGAACCCGGGACTGTGTTTCCGACACGATCATCAGTAGCACGGGGGCCCCCCAGGGAACGGTGCTGGCTCCCTTCCTGTTCACTCTTTATACTGCGGACTTCTCACACAACACAACACATTGCCATCTACAGAAGTTCTCTGATGACTCTGCGATCGTTGGTCTCATCTCCAGCGGAGATGAAGCTGAGTACAGAGGGCTTATCCAGGACTTTGTGGACTGGTGCCATCGGAACTGCCTCCAGATCAACGCGAGGAAAACTAAGGAGCTGGTGGTGGACTGCCGCAGGCATGGGCAGCCCCTCACAGCACCAGTAAATATACAGGGAACAGACATCGAGATGGTGACATCCTATAAGTACCTGGGTATTCATCTGAACAATAAACTAGACTGGTCACACAATACTGACGCACTCTACAAGAAGGGACAGCGCAGGCTGTTCCTGCTGAGGAGACTCAGGTCTTTTGGTGTACAAGGGGCGCTGCTGAAGTCATTCTATGACACGGTGGTGGCATCAGCCATCACTTTTGGAGTGGTCTGCTGGGGCAGTGGCATTACTGCAGCCGATAGGAAGAGACTGAACAAACTGATTAAGAAAGCTAGGTCTGTCCTGGGGCAGCGCCTTGATCCAATGGAGGAGATAGGAGAGAGAAGGACGGTGGCTAAACTGTCATCTCTGCTGGAGTCCGAGTTCCACCCTATGCAGGACATACTGGATGCACTGAGGAGCTCATTTAGCAGCAGACTACATCATCCCAGGTGCACAACCGAGAGGTTTCGTAGGTCCTTCCTACCAACGGCTGTCAGACTGTACAACCTAAGCAGGGCTGCTCGCAGAGATAGCAAAAAGACGTAACAAACTAATAGTTTTTTTTGAATGCAAAAGATGCAATAGACTTACACAATGGTCCTCTCCGGCATACAACTAGGAACATACCGGTCGCTATGGAGGGTGAGAATATGTATGGGCACATAATCATACCATGTAGGATAACTAAATAGACGGTTATGCTGTTTCATCCCACCTAGCAACAATGCTCTGCACTGTGTGTGTTTATATATTTACATATTTATTCCATCTAGCTACAATGCTCAGCACTGGGTGTGTTTATATTTATATATCTATATATTTATTCCATCTAGCTACAATGCTCCGCACTGTGTTTTTATATATCTACATATTATTCCATCTAGCTACATTGCTCCGCACTGTGTGTGTTTATATACTTGCATATTTATTCCACCTAGCTGCAATGCTCCGTACTGTGGGTGTTTATATATTTACATATTTATTCCATCTAGCTACAATGCTCTGCACTGTGTGTTCATATATTCATATATTTATTCCATCCAGCTACAATGCTCTGCACTGTGTGTCTGTGTGTGTGTGTGTATATATATATTTTATAGTAATATGTACATATGTATATTAGCTGCTCTTGCTTGCTTGTTTTTTTTCTTGCCTTCTGATTGTTGCTCTGAGTGTTGCTATCCCTGTGCTGTTGCAATCCTGGAATTTCCCCGTTGTGGGACTAATAAAGGCTTATCTTATCTTATCTTATCTTATCTTATATTCCTCGCCCACCGCCTTCCTCCAGCTTGACATCCACACCGTTTCCGTCTTATTTCTCCCGGTATGTCGAGTTTTTGCGTTAGCATCGTGGGCCAGTTAAGTGCTAACAACTGGTCTCTATTGTACTGCCTCCTGCAATAAACAGTGGCTCCGCCCGCTGGCTCAGGAGACATTTGGCGGATCTATGTGTCTGTGATGGTTAAGGTGTCGCTGGATCAGAAAGATTAGCAAGAGAGCCAGATAGTAAATAGAAATAGAAAGAAATTGATCCGCTGTTGCAAAAAAGGCAGCCTACTCGTGTGGCGCCGGAAGTAGTAGTGAGATGTTGTAAACAAGAAAAGCATTGTCTGATTTTCATTGGTTAATTTTCATAGAATTTTTATTTATTTACACTTTTGTCAGATTCAAGTTATTTCTTGACCATTGTGGGTTTTTCTTTCATTAACAGAGGGGTACCAACAATTTTGTCCATGTGTGTAATAACCAACATCATTCATCTTCTGATCCTTTTTGGGTTGTCTGAGGGGGTGGTGCACCTCGACCAGCATCTTTGGGCAAGAGGCAGAGTACATCCTGGACAGATCACCAGCCCAGCATGGGACCTGGTGTTCCCACGCAGTCCCCTATCCAAGGACTAACCAAGGTTGACTCTACTTAGCTTTCAAGATCAGGCAAGATCAGATCAAACCAGACCAGGGGTGTCTGGAGACACCCAAAACCCAAGGTGTAAACATCAATAAAAAGACACAACACAGACAGAAATTTCATTCAAACAGTGCTTTTTTAGTGTACAGCACAATAGCACTAGCACTTGTTTCAGATTTTTCCAGAAATTGTGTAACCAACCTTAAGTCAAATGTCAAACTAAAAAAAAGCTGTTAAAATATGCATTTTTATAAAGCACTTTTAACAAAGAGTCCCAGTGGTTGTAAAAGTACATTTGACTTTTGAGAGACAGACTCCCACCACCATCGCCAAATGCCAAAAAACATTTTGAGGATAAATTCAGACCAAATCCTGTGGACTACACAGTCCAATTATTGGAGTATTATTTGGTCAATATGGTCAGGCACAGCCCAATTTTTCAACAACTGTTTTCTGGTTAAATAAAGTCTATATTAGACAAACTAAAAAGCCTAAATGCCAATGACTATTTTTGGGTTAAATTTAGGGTTGGACCCGACAGACCTGATTTAACCCAAAATGCAACATCTAAATTATGGCTTGTGCTTGGGGGGGAAGGGGGGGGGGCTGCCTCCGCAAGCCGGATGGAAGTATGAATGGATGGATGGATGACAAATTACAATTTAATTACACACAATAAAAACTGAACCAGCATCCACATGAGGACTGCAAATTCATATGAAACAAGAAAATTTTTTTGATTTGACTTACATCTATGAATATGGCAGGTTAACAAGGGGGATGGTTTGGGGTCATTTTACTAACAAGGGGGATAACATCCCCAACCCAACTCACATCACCTACTGGACCTAACTGTAAATAAAGTTGAACTGAATTAGGGTTTGGGTCAGATTAGTCATGATAAGGACCAACCTCGTCTACATTGACGCTGGCTTTGGCGCTGGTCTCCAGAAACTTGACCCCATAGTACATGGCCCGCTGAAAAAAAATACATTTAAAAGTTACCAAAGGTTGTCTGTCACGTGTCAAACTGTTAAAATAATCAAACCAACATATTTAATTAAAAAACTAAAGATGAGGTTTGGTCTTTAAATCATCTTTATCTGACCTGTTGGAGCAAACTGAACTCAATCAGAGAATAATAAAAACTTATCTCTTTTTTCTTTATTTTCTTTTTAATATCTTTTTTCATATATATTTGTTTTTCAGTCTTTTGTATACTAGTTATTTTATTCTGGCAGTTTTACTTCATACATTTAAAGCTTTAATAGTGAATAGTTAATTATTCCTCACAGACCTCCTGTCCTTCCTCCTTGGATACTTCTCGTTGACTGTCCAGGTCACATTTGTTTCCCACAATAACTTTGTCCACGCCTGATGGTGCATGCTGAAAATACATTAAAAAAAAAAAACAGTCACTGACAGAGTAGCTCATTCCAGCCTGATGAAATCACCCTGAGAGTGCTCAGATATCCTGACCTTTGACTTAAAGCACAACCTGGATGGAGACCTACATCATGTTCACTGTGAGTGAGTTTGATGACCATTGGGGTAATTGCTTATGAGGAGGAGTGATTCCTCTGAAATGTGGAAGAACGGACTACAGACGTTGGATTAGCATTAGCTCCTTTTAGCTTTACCAGAATGAGCTACAAAAATGAATTAAAAAACAAAAACAGGGACCATAAAACTGTACAGTCATCTACATTACAGTTCAGTATACAGTGTGTGTGTGTGGGGGGGGGGTGAAGAAACAACAGAGAGACAGTTTGGGTCACATGATCTGATTACATCCCAAAGGGGGTGGGGCTTACAGTCTCCACGTGTTCCATCCAGCCTCTGATGTTTTCGAAGGAGTACCTGTTAGTGATGTCATACACCAGCATGATGCCCTGAAACAGAAAGTGACATCAGCAGAGAAAGTAGCATCAAGGTCAAGTTTATTTATAAAGCACATTTACAACAACGAGCGCTGACCAAAGTGCTGTACATTAATGGAAAAAGCATACCAATAGATAAAAACAAAAGCAAAAACAATACATTAACACAATGAGTCAGTCATAAATTAGAATAAATAAAATCCATGATGTCCAAGCTCAACCTGTGTTAAAACCCAGTGCAAAGAGGTGCGTTTTCAGCAAAGACTTAAAGTGCTCCAGTAACTCAGCTGCTCTAATGTGGACAGGTAGAGTGTTCCACAATCTGGCATCTGCCACTGAAAAAGCTCGGTCTCCTTGAGTTTTTTGCTTACAGCATGGAATTTTTCAAAGCAATTGAGAGGATGACCTCATTGTTCTAACTGGCATGTAAATGGTGTGGAGCTCAGTAAGATATGGAGGAGCCAGACTGTTCAAGGAGTTAAAAACAAGGATCAGGGTCTTGAACTGGATCCTGTAGGTGACAGGAGTTCCACAGAGCTGTATGGAGGAATCTGATCAGACCTAAATGAAACAGTCATTGTTGCCTGCGACAGACTGCTATGATGATGATGATGATGATGATGATGAGGTGACAGGCAACCAGTGCAGTGATGCCAAAACTGGTGTTATGTGGTCAAATTTCTTCGTGCCTGTCAACAGTCATGCAGCTGTGTTTTGGACCAACTGCAAACGGTGCAGCAATGACTGGTCCACACCAGTATTAAGAGCATTACAATAGTCCAGCCTTGAGGATATGAAGAGATGGATTACTCGCTCTAGGTCATAAGCCGGCAGGTAAGGCTTGACTTTGGCAAGAAGCCTAAGCTGAAAAAAACTACTTTTCACCACTGCACTAATTTGCTTATCCATTTTAAAAGACTGATCAAGAAAAACACCAAGATTTCTTAAAAAGGGTCAAGTAAAAGCAGATAAAAAACCAACAGGGCTGTCCATGCCGTTAAAAATGTCTGGGTTTCCAAATAAAAGAATCTCTTTTACATCTCTTTTACATGCATCAGCAGAGGCAGTGACATCAGCAAAGTTAATTGTTATGTATGGAATTACCTCTTGAATGACCAGGCCAAGTGCACGATAGAACTTAGCTTTATTGAGCGCTGAACACACACTACAGCCACCAGGCAGGGATATCGGCAAAGAGGCCAGATGGAGATGCCCGCCTGGTATTTATGGGGCGGTGCAGTGGCGGAAGAGGAAGTGGCCGCCACTACATCGCACTTCACAAATAAAGGTATTATTTACAATATAACACCCCCCCTTCATAGAAAAGTCCAAAAGCACACACACAATTAAGACCCTCCCCAATTTAGGACCTGAACCATGCACTAATAGACGAAACTGAAATTACCACATGGCCTAACACATTCACACGAAAAACCTAAAATGGGGGGACGAGTGGACTACCGTCCCACCCCACACGGCAAGGTGGGTTATTCTTCCACCTGTGGTCTATCAAAAGTCCATTAAACTAAAACGTTGCCATGTTTCCTAAACTAAAGCACAGAACCATAACAAAAGGCAATATTAACAATTAAAACCACACCAAACGTGACACATAAACTAAATATATATACAGACTAGACACACACACACACAGGGTTTGTTTTTTAATCCAAAACAATCATGCAGCAACTATTTATAAATGCTCCTAAATACAGCCATTATGCTTATTTTTAAACACATGCACACACTCAAACATCATAACATTGGAGCGCTTTTTTTTTTTTTCAAAACTCACACTACTGTCCTTCTGGCAGAAAGGGGTGGAACTGGCTTGTGGGGGGCCCAGGGCAGCCCCTCAGTAGACCTGCCCCTGGAAGCGGCATGCCTCCAGCATCGCAGCTGACCTTATAGACGAGAGCACCTCTTCTTTTCGCCATCGACCACCTCTCTCGTCCGGATGTGCCACCTGAAGCCTCCTCCCGAGCACGCCGCAGCTCATTGGCATGTCTCCATGAGCCATCTGACAGCTGGAAGTAGGCTGTGCCCCACTTACCCACGATGCACAGCTGCTCCTGGTGACCCTCTGACAGTTGTTTGGCCCACAGTCACCGTGGACGTCTCTCCACACAAACTCGGACCAGGTCCGTAACTCTCAGGGGAGCTCTGCTCGGCCTGCAGTATTGCTGATCGGCACCGTCTGCCACCTCCATAACCGTAGGGCATTGCTGGGTTACCTCTTATTCTGTAGAAGGGGAAAAATTTCCTCACTGTGGCCCAATTCAATAATGACCCCCCCCCCAACCCCGTGTCGATCAGCAGTGGCACCTCCTTGCCATTCAGCACCACCTTGTAATACTTGAACCCGCTGGTATTCGGGGACACCGCGCGGACAGTTATTGGGGCAGGCCAAGTTGTTTCTCTCCATGAGCTCTCTGGCTCGGACACACGACACACCCTGGCATAATGGTTCAAGCGTCCACACTTGCCGCAACACTTGCCTCTAGCAGGGCATTCCCTAGCCTTGTATTGGTGCTTCACGGACCCACAACCCATACACACGGGTTTTCTCGGGGCAGACCTCAGGTTGATAGCATTGGTTTCTGCATTGTCATCGGCTGCGTTATCCTAGTTGACAGGGTCTGCTACTAATAATGCGGCGGCAGGCCCTGGCTGTGACTGGTGCCACTTTAGCGCTGAAGCTAGCTTGCCTGCGGTCTCAACCTGGAGAGCTAGCTTGACAGCCTCGACTAACATCAGGTCACTCGGCGCCAAAAGTAGCCTAGTTCGTAAAGCATTGCTGGTTGTGTGTTCCGCCAGTTTATCACAAACCATTCCCTCCTCCAATGGCCCAAAACAATACTCGCCAGCCAGCTGCCATAGGTCGGCGGCAAACTGGCAGACAGGCTCACCCACTCGCTGGTGTCATTGTCGGAACTGAATCCTCCGAACGGTGACGTTGTCTGGGGTGTGGAAATGACGCGCTAGCAACTTGACCACATCCTCATACGAGTCAGTAGCCCCGAGTGTACATAGTGTACGCTGGCCCTCGAACCCCAAATTATGCACCAGAAGCACATGTACCCGCCGTTTATCTAGCTCATCCAGGTCGAGCACTGAGATGTAGTTTTGAAAGGCGGCAAACCATCTTGACAAGGGCACAGGTGGCTCGCCCGGAAGCTCCAGGAAGGGCCAAAGCAGTGAAACACACACCTCCATTTTTATTCTCGTTGCCAAAATGTTATGTATGGAACTACCTTTTGAATGACCAGGCCAGGTGCACGATGGAGCTTAACTTTATTGAGAGATAAACATGCACACTACAGCCACCAGGCAGGGGCATTGGCAAAGAGGCCAGATGGAGATGCCCACCTGGTATTTATGGGGCGGTGCAGTGGTGGAAGAGGAAGTGGCCGCCGCTACACCGCACTTCACAAATAAAGGCATTATTTACAATACAACATTAATGGCATCAGCAGAGGAAGTGACATCAGCAGAGGCAGTGACATCAGCAAAGTTAATGACATCAGCAGAGGTAGTGACAAAAGCAGAAACAGTGACATCAGCAAGGGAAGTGACATAGTATTGTGTCTATTGATTTACTGATGGTCTTAATTTACATGAATGGAGAAAGTTATATACAGCTGTGGACAAAATTGTTGGTACCCCTCTGTTAATGAAAGAAAAACCCACAATGGTCACAGAAATAACTTGAATCTGACATAAGTGGTAATAAATAAAAATTCTATGAAAATTAACCAATGAAAATCAGACAATGCTTTTGAATTGTGGTTCAACAGAATTATTTTAAAAAACAAACTCATGAAACAGGCCTGGACAAAAATGATGGTACCCCTAGAAAAGATTGAAAATAATGACTGCATTGTCACCATGTCTAGAACTTCATTCGGTCAGTCTGCTTTCTCCATAAAAGGGACAAACTTATGGAACTCTCTGCCAACTCACTTAAAATTGGAGACAAATGCCAATCTCTTCATCAGAGGCGTTAAAGATTGGCTAAAATCCCACCAGCAATGTGTGCATGTCTAGTCTGAATTGTGTTTGTTGTGATCATGGATCTCTTGCTCTATTTATAATTTGTAATGTTGTTAGAGCCTCCTCTGACATCTGCCACGTCTGATCACTTAAAATAAAACCATTGTTTAAACTGTTAGTCTTTCTCATTCGTGTCTGCTCCTGGGTCTGAGAATTAATTACCATGTCACTAGCATTGCTTCCCTTAAATCTGGTTTCTTGAACATTCTCACCATCTTATCAGCCAACTCTGTGCCTTTACCAGTCATAGTCCCTATATTTAATGTCCCTGTTCTCACCTCCACACTTCTACCTTTCCTTTTCTCTCTCTTCCTCCTAACATACCTTCCCCATGAGAACACTCTCTACCACTTCATCCAAGTTACTCCAGAATTTCCCTTTGTCTTCTACCTGACATCCAACTTGTGGGGCATACACACTGACAACATTCAACATCACACCATTGACTTCTAGCTTCAAACTCATGATTCTGTCTGACTCCCTCTGTACCTCCTGAACACTCTTCACATATTCTTCCTTCAAGATTACTCCTACTCCATTTCTCTTCCCATCTACACCATGGTAGAACAGTTAAAATCCACCTCTAATACTCCTAGCGTTGCTTCCCTTCCATCTGGTTTCTTGAACATTCTCCTCATCATATCAGCCAACTCTCTGCCTGTACCAGTCACGGTCCCTACATTTAATGTCCCTACTCTCACCTCCACATTTTTACCGTTCCTTTTCTCTCTCTCTCCCTCCTAACACATCTTCCCCCTCTCCTCCTCCTCGATCTTTGACCAACAGTAGCCCAATTTCCACCGGCACCCTGCCAGTTAACAGCACCGGTGGTGGTCGTTGTTAATCCCAGCTTCAACCGATCTGGTATGGATGTCTCATTCATCTGCATGTTTGAATGTTTGATTTGGCAAAGGTTTTAGATCGGATGCCCTTCCTGACACAACCTCCCCATTTACTCGGGCTTGCCCCCCCCCCCCAAGCGAAAAGGATTAGGCAGTTAATAAAATCAACAGATGGACAATAGGACAATAATAAGAGACAACAGGTGAGGTTTTGTTTGTTAATGTAATGTTCTTTTGTTCCACCATTACTGATATCACTATGTAAGGTGCACAAATGTGACTTCAGTGTTCCTGATAAAGTGGGTGTGTCCTACCTTAGCTCCTCTGTAATAGAGTGGTATCACGGACTTGAAGCGCTCAATACCCATTGTGTCCCTGCCGGAAAAAAAAAAAAAAAAACACCAGAAAACTTGTAATGAATATATAGGCATCTCTATGTCTGTCTATAGATACTGACATATACAGTGGTGTGAAAAAGTGTTTGCCCCCTTCCTCATTTCTCATTTTTTTTGTATGTTTGTCACACTTAAAGGCCAAATGTCACGTAATTTTTTTTTCTAAATGACAACGAATTTAGATAAAATACACATAGCTTAAACCAAATATTCATACCTGACATAACGCACGGCTCAGGAGACGCACACACACAGGCTCAGAGAAGTTCAAATAGTTTATTAGCAACAGGGGTGAATGGATGTGTGTCTGCGGGATGTAAATGTATTGGTGGCGGCGTCTGCTTCGGGCACAGAGGCAGGAGACCGTACGGCCGGCAACCCTATGGGAAAGAGCACAAGGACACAGGGTGACGGGCACACACCAACACAGGAGGAGAATGAGCGAGAGAGGAGCTTACTTGTAAGGGACAGATGACTGGCACCACAAGGACGGGACCCGGTAGACAGCCACCCGCAGGGCTCGGTGCAGCAGCGAGAAATGGCGAGGGAGAGGCGTTGTCCGCCGCCGAGGAATCCACCTGTGCACAGGGGAGCAAACTGGAAAGAAAGGAGGTAAGGGCTTCTTACCAAAAACGTTGTGCTAAAGAAAAGGTTTGACTCACGATGATGAGTGACGAAGTCTGACGGCTTCAGGCCGAAGCTCAGGGCGAGGCGGCTTATATCCCTTGCCGCTGATGACGAGCAGGTGTGCGAGCAGGTGGCGCCGCTGATGAGCGGCGCGGCGTGACAGTACTCCCCCCTCTAGCAGCGCCTCCTGGCGATGGCTTCTCTGGGTGCGCTTGGTGGAAGTCAGCGATGAGCGATGGGTCCAACACGAACGACGAGGGTACCCACTGTCGATGCTCGGGCCCATAGCCCTCCCAGTCCACCAAGTACTGCAACCCACGACCCCGGCGCCGGGAGTCCAGGATGGAGGCGACGGACCAGGCCGGATGGCCATCAATCATCCGGGGCGCGGGTTGTGCAGCAGGAGGAGGGCAAAGGGGGTCGGAGACTGCCAGCTTCACCTTGGACACGTGGAAGGTGGGATGGATGCGGAGGGAGGGGGGAATAGCCACACGCACAGCTACCGGGTTGATGATCCGAGTGATGGGGTAGGGTCCCATAAAGCGCTGTGCCAGCTTCCTCCTCTCGCCTTTCAATGTTACGTCCTGGGTTGACACGTAGACTCGTTGCCCAACTCTGTACGCCGGGGCAGGTCTTCTGTGCCGGTCCGCCACAGTTCTGTTGCGCTCCGCCGTGCGTAAAAGCGCATTACGCGCAGATGCCCAGAAGGAGCGGAACTGCCTGAGATGCGCCCTAACTGAGGGGACAGTTACCTCACTCTCCTGCGCCGGGAACAGCGGGGGGTCTAACCCAGGGACGCCTTGAAGGGGGACATCCCTGTAGCAGAAGAGCGAGCGGTGTTGTGAGCGTATTCAACCCAGGCAAGATGGTTACTCCAGGACGTGGGTTTGGATGCTGTTACACAGCGGAGCGCAGCCTCCAGCTCCTGGTTGGTCCGCTCACACTGCCCGTTGGATTGGGGGTGATGGCCGGAGGAGAGGCTCACCTTGGCTCCGATGGCGTTACAAAACGATCTCCAAACCTCAGAGGAAAATTGGGGCCCCCGGTCCGAGACCACGTCCACCGGAATCCCGTGCAGCCTGACCACGTGTTGGATGAGGAGGTCCGCCGTCTCCAGGGCAGTCGGAAGACCTCGTAGGGGAATGAAATGCACAGCCTTGGAGAAGCAGTCCACGATGGTCAGGATGGTGTCGTAGGAATTAGAGACTGGGAGTCCGGTGACAAAATCCAAAGCGATGTGCGACCAGGGCCTGCCAGGGACGGGCAGGGGCTGGAGCAGACCCGCTGGAGGGGCGTTTCCCGACTTATTGGTGGCACAAATTGGACAAGCCCGGGCGTAGCGGGCCGCATCCCTCCGCAGGCCCGGCCACCAAAAGGACCGCTGGAGGAGGTTTATCATCCGGGAGGAGCCAGGGTGACAGGTGAGCTTGGAGGTGTGTAGCCAGTGGATGACCTCTCCGCGAACCACAGATGGCACGAACAGCCTCCCCTCCGGTCCGCCGCCAGGGTCAGGTTCCACTTCCTACGCCTTCTGGATCTTGCCCTCAATGTCCCAGGAGATGGCTCCCGCGACGCACAACCTGGGCAGGATGGTGTGGAGCGTGTCCTCCGACTTCTCGGGGGCGAACTGCCTAGAGAGGGCGTCGGGCAGGCCGTTCTTGGAGCCAGGCCTGAAGGTGATGGAAAACTGGAACCTGGCGAAGAACAAGGACCAGCGCACCTGGCGGGCGTTCAGGCGCTTGGCAGATCGAAGGTATTCCAAGTTCTTGTGGTCCGTCAGGACCACGAACGGCAGGTCCGCCCCCTCTAGCCAGTGGCGCCATTCTTGCAGCGCGAGCTTGATGGCCAGGAGCTCTCTGTCCCCCACGTCGTAGTTTCTCCCCGCCGGGGACAAGCGCCGGGAGAAGAAGGCGCAGGGCCGTTTGGCGCCGTCGTCAGGCGACCGCTGAGATAGCACCGCCCCCACTCCCGTGTCCGAGGCGTCCACCTCCACGATGCACTGCAGCGCGGGGTCGACCTGGCGAAGGACCCGGGAGGAGGAGAACTCCGCCTTCAGCGCCTGAAAAGCAGCTGCGGCCTCTTCGGTCCACCGGAACGGGACCTTAGGGGACGTGAGGAGGGTCAGTGGTCCGACGATGGAGCTGAAGTTAGGGACAAAGCGGCGGTAGAAGTTGGCGAAACCAACGAACTGTTGCACCTGCTTCCTCGATGCAGGTGTAGGCCATTCTACCACCGCCTTCACCTTCTCTGGGTCTGGACGCACCTGGTCGTGTGAGATGATGAATCCCAGGAAGGATGTAGTCTTAGCATAAAATTCACACTTTTCAGCCTTCACGTATAGCCGGTTCTCCAGCAGTCTTTGGAGGGCCCGCCTCACATGGACCTGGTGCTCGTCCCTGGACTTGGAGAAGATGAGAATATCGTCCAGGTAGACGAACACAAAGAGGCCGATGAAGTCCCGGAGGACGTCATTGATGAGGCGCTGAAAGACGGCAGGAGCGTTGGTCAACCCGAACGGCATTACCAGGTATTCAAAGTGGCCGTTCGGGGTACGGAAGGCTGTCTTCCACTCATCTCCCTCCCGGATCCAGACGAGGTGGTATGCGCTGCGAAGGTCCAGCTTGGTGAACCAGGTCGCCCCCTGGAGGGGGTGGAAAGCAGTGTCCATGAGGGGCAAGGTGTAACGATCCTTCTCCGTGATGTCATTTAGAGCCCGGTAGTCTATGCAAGGGCGGAGGGATCCGTCCTTCTTTCCAACGAAGAAGAACCCTGCCCCCACGGGTGATGACGATGGGCGGATTATCCCCGCGCTCAGCGACTCCTTAAGGTAGGCGTTCATCGTCTCCTTCTCCGGCGCCGACAGACTGTAGAGCCGACCAGAAGGTAAGGGTGCCCCCTGGCGGAGGTTGATGGCGCAGTCATAGGGCCGATGAGGAGGGAGAGACATAGCTTTGGTCTTGCTAAATACCATACCCAGGTCGTGAAATTCCAGAGGCACCAGGGACAGGTCCGGGGGTGCAGCGTCCGTAGCGGGGGAAGAAGCAGACGGAGAGCAGGCAGCGGACTGAAGGCAGGTGCCCATGCAGAACGTGCTCCATGCCGATACCCCAGCTGACTTCCAATCCAGGACAGGGTTGTGGAGGCGTAGCCAGGGATACCCCAGGATGACGGGCGACACAGAGTTGGGCAGGATGAGAAAGGTTATCTCCTCCCGGTGGTTACCAGAGATGATCACCGGGACCGGGATGGTCTGGTGCGTGACTCTCCCAAGGGAAGCACGGGAGAGGTTGACCAGGGAGATGGGGTCTTTGAGTGCCTGGCAGCGGATGCCCAATCGGGTTGCCAGGCTTTGTGAAATAAAGCTGCCCTCTGCACCTGAATCCTCCAGTGCGTGGGTGAGGTGCCCAATGGGGTTGTGGCAGAAACGGATGGGCAGCTTTAATTGAGTGAGGGGACTTAACCGATTGACGTCCGCGAGGCCCCCTACAGTGACTTGCGGACCCCCCCGTTTGGCTTCTGTGGACAAAGCTCTACCGTGTGTTGATTATCTCCGCAATACATGCAGAGATTCAACGCACGGCGGCGTTGTCTCTCCGCCGGGGAGAGCTTTGTCCAACCCGTCACCATCGGCTCCGACTCCTCGGGGCGCGATGGTGGCGGCGTCACCGGGGGGCGAGCTTGGGGCTGGCGCGACGAAGCTCCACGAGGGCGAGAAGATGACGACTTCCGCCCCGAGGAGCGCTCGCGCAGCCTGTTATCCAAGCTGATGGCAAGGGAAGACAGCTCCCCTAGCGTCTCAGGGAGGTCCCGCCCAGCCAGTTCATCCCTCAGATCGTCATTGAGGCTGCGGAGGAAAAGACCGCAGAGGGAGCGTTCCTCCCAGCCTACTTCCTCCGCTGCTACCCGGAAGTCGACCGCATAGTCCGCGGCCAACCGGCTTCCCTGCTGGAGAGCGAGAAGCCGGTCGACCTGGACCGTCTCGGTACGTGAGTGGTCAAAGACCTCCAGGAAGCGCCTCACGAACTGGTCATAAGTGAGGGTGGCGTAACTGGGCCTCGCCATAACGGCGTAGGTCCAAGTCAACGCTCGCCCCTCCAGGAGATTCCCGATATAACCAATCCGACTATGATCCGAGGGAAAGTCTCCGGGCACGCGATGGAATACGGACTCACACTGCATGATGAACCCCCGCGCTCCGCCGAGCTTTCCGCTAAAGCGGGCGGGGGTCGGAATGGGTGTGAGCCGCACCGGTGCTACCGGAGCCTGCTGGACGGCCACTGGAGCGGCAGGAGCCGCGCCACCCTGATGAGCCGGGGGGAGCGGCTGCTGGGGGTCCAGGCGGTCCAATCGGTTATTTATGATGATTAATTGATTTAGGATCACCTGTTGCTGATAGGCTATCTGATCCACCCGAGCCTCGAGGTTGGTAAGCCAGTGTGCGAGCCCGCCGTCTGCCGAGCCGCTCTGCTGAAGCCGTACTGACATAACGCACGGCTCAGGAGACGCACACACACAGGCTCAGAGAAGTTCAAATAGTTTATTAGCAACAGGGGTGAATGGATGTGTGTCTGCGGGATGTAAATGTATTGGTGGCGGCGTCTGCTTCGGGCACAGAGGCAGGAGACCGTACAGCCGGCAACCCTATGGGAAAGAGCACAAGGACACAGGGTGACGGGCACACACCAACACAGGAGGAGAATGAGCGAGAGAGGAGCTTACTTGTAAGGGACAGATGACTGGCACCACAAGGACGGGACCCGGTAGACAGCCACCCGCAGGGCTCAGTGCAGCAGCGAGAAATGGCGAGGGAGAGGCGTTGTCCGCCGCCGAGGAATCCACCTGTGCACAGGGGAGCAGACTGGAAAGAAAGGAGGTAAGGGCTTCTTACCAAAAATGTTGTGCTGAAGAAAAGGTTTGACTCACGATGATGAGTGACGAAGTCTGATGGCTTCAGGCCGAAGCTCAGGGCGAGGCGGCTTATATCCCTCGCCGCTGATGACGAGCAGGTGTGCGAGCAGGTGGCGCCGCTGATGAGCGGCGCGGCGTGACAATACCGGAGACCATATCACCCACCTGTATTTACATAATTGCACAAAATACACCAGGTGAAGGCCCCACCTTGCTTGCTGGCTTGTGACAGCCAGTCCAGACCACGCCCATGTTTTTGACATCACCAGTTGTACCCTGGCTGCCCTGCCTATCCACATTCACAGTTATCAACATTGGACAATCATGACGGAAAGTGACAGCGATTGTGAACAAATTAGTTTAGTTTTGTCTTTTTTGTTTTGTCTTTTTTTTTGTCAGTGGTTCAGACAGTGACAGAGGCATAGAACCTTACCGGTTTGAGCCGTCCGAGACGGAATCAGATGCTTTGTCTGATGACAACAGTTCCAACGATGACCAGAGAGCAGAACCAGTGGAAAATGTCATTGAACTGGACATTAATCGCCTCCAGAATTGCGAAGCCGAAGGGGGTCTGTCGAGGGTGCCCCATAAATATTGATTTTTCGGAAGCCATTATTATTACAGTGGAGGAGAGCCGCTGCTGTCAAGAAATTGACCAGATCAATATGAAAATGGAGGCGCATACCTGTCAAGTGAGACGTTTTCGCCGTATTTTGGTGCCAAGCGCGGCTGTGGGGGACACTTTTCTGGGAAATGTTTTAAATGTAGTTCGTGTTGTTATTGTCAAATATTTTAAGGAAAATACGGGGAAAATGCAATTTTAGCAAAAACGGGCGTATTGCCATTTCTGTACGCCCAAAAGAAAAATATACTGGAAAAAAAATTGAGTGTCTTGAGGAGCACTCCTGTGTGTGATCCCCCACAGCTCGTGCTGGCAGATCGCTCAGCGTGAGCTATTATCACTACTGTTCGAAGTGTGGAGTCAATCATTAGTTTAATTGTCTGGGCGGGCTGATCGCTCAGCGTGAGCTATTATCACTACTGTTCGAAGTGTGGAGTCAATCATTAGTTTAATTGTCTGGGCGGGCTGATCGCTCAGCTTGAGCTATTCTCACTACAATGAGAAGTCATTAGGACAATGGTTTAACACGTTCAGCTGTGCAGCGGTTGTGGAACAGACAGAGATCGCCTGACAAATACAGAATTCTGCTTTTTTTTTTAATTTTGCGCCGGACGCTGAGTTGTGTTGTTATTGTCAAATATCCATGAATCCTTAAAATATTTGACAATAACAACAAGAGTTGCATTTGGGGCATTTCCCAGAGAGGTGTCCCTTGTTGCTCCGCCGTTCCTTAAAGCCGCTTTTTACGGTGTTGAAGTACGGCGAAAACGTCTCACTTGACAGGTATGAAAACATTTCCCAGAGAAGTGTCCCTTATTACCCAGCTGTCCCTGATAGTCCCGTTTTAAGGTATGGGTGAAATATCCAATTTTTTCTTTCTTGTTGCTCACTTCAACCTTCCAGTCTCCATATAAACAATCAATTGAAATACACCAAGCATCAAACTAGGGTACAATCGATTTCGTCACTTCCGCCTTCTTCCCCAGGCGATTCCAGGGGCCGTGTCAGGCCAAGCGCGGCAGTTTTAAATTAACGAATATTCCGTTGTTACTGAAGCATATGCACCAAGACCCGAACGGATCGGTTCCCTTTTATATCTAGTTTCAAGATATTTAAAGTACCCTGTTACGTGACATTTGGCCTTTAAATGTTTCAGATCATCAAACAAATTTAAATATTAGACAAAGATAACACAAGTAAACACAAAATGCAGTTTTTAAATGAAGGTGTTTATTGTTAAGGGTAAAAAAAAAATCAAATCCAAACCTATGTGAAAAAGTGACACCCCGCCCCCCCCCCCGCTCATTAAAGCATAAATTAACTGTGGTTTATCACATCTTTGGAAAGCTGAGTTCAATTTCTGTAGCCACACCCAGGCCCGATTACTACCACACCTGTTCTCAATCAAGAAATCACTTAAATAGGACCTGCCTGACAAAGTGAAGTAGACCAAAAGATCCTCAAAAGTTAGACTAGACATCACGCTGCAAGCCAAAGAAAATCAGAAACAAATGAGAAACAAAGTAATTGAAATCTATCAGTCTGGAAAAGGTTATAAAGCCATTTCTAAAGCTTTGGGACTCCAGCAAACCACAGTGAGAGCCACTGTCCACAAATGGCAAAAACATGGAACAGTGGTGAACCTTCCCAGAAGAGGCCGGCCAACCAAAATTACCCCAGCAGTACAGTGACGACTCATCCAAGAGGTCACAAAAGACCCCATGACAACATCCAAAGAACGGCAGGCCTCACTTGCCTCAGTTAAAGTCAGTGTTCATGACTTCACCAAAAGAAAGAGACTGGGCAAAATGGCCTGCATGGCAGAGTTTCAAGACGAAAACCACTGCTGAGCAAAAAGAACATAAAGGCTCATCTCAGTTTTGCCAGAAAACATCTTGATGATCCCCAGGACTTTTGGGAAAATACTCTGTGGACTGATGAGACAAAAGTTCAACTTTTTGGAAGGTGTGTGTCTCATTACATCCAGCGTAAAAGTAACACAGCATTTCAGAAAAGGAACATCATGGCTTCCGGTCTGGACACCATGGTGATAGCAGCTTAACGCTGAAGCTCCCAGAACCAATCCAGGAAAACATCTTGAAAATCAGACTTAATGGATTTTTGGAAGAGTAAAAATCAAAAGACCAAAACATCATGCCTAAGCAAAAACAGAAGAAACTGACATTTCCCAGGCCAGGACACACATCGGCCGAAGAAACTGAACCAGAGGATCTCCGTTCAGAAGACAAGGAGCTGAACGTAGCTAACAAGAAGGTTAGCTTGAAAACGTTATTTGAAGAATTACGACGATTTCGCCGAGAGGTTTGGGCCGAATTTCGTGAATTCAGAGATGAATTAAAAAGGACGAACAGCAGAGTGGACCAGGCCGAGAACCGAATCTTGGAAGCTGAAGAAAGAATAAAAGTGCTTGAAGATTCCGTGCTGGATCTACACAAAGACAGTCAAGATTGGAAGCTAAGCTAACCGACCAAGAAGGAAGGCTGAGAAGAGACAACATTAGAATTCACGGTCTGAAAGAAGGAGCCGAAGATGGTTTCAACACAATGGCGGAATGTGTGGAATCTTTACTGAGAGAGAAGTTGGATATTCCCCAAACCACTGATTTGAAGATAGAAAAGGCCCATCGTACATTAGCCGCTAAGCCAGCAGCGGAAGCGCCCCCATGTTCTGTGGTGGTGAGATTCTCCAATTTCAAAATAAAACAAGAGGTTGTAAGACTGGCTTGGCAGAAAAAAGGATTTATGCACCAAGAGAGAAAAGTCTTCGTGGAACACGATTACGCCCCGGAGGTTCTTAAAAGTGCCGGGAATACAACAACGCTAAAAAGGTGCTACGAGAGAAAAAACTGCGCTTTCAGATGCCATTTCCTGCGAAGTTAAGGGTCTTCTACGGTGAAGAGACATGTCCCTATAATTCGGCGGAAGAAGCTATAATTGACATGGCGAGAAGAGGGCTCCCGGTAACGGTGTTTAAACCCGCAGCAGACCCGAGCGATAGGATCAAGGCTCAAACGTGGTCCACACAGAGACCTTCAAAATCCACAGGCCAGCAACGGGAAACCCAGCGCCAGAGCTCCAAGCATAAGCTTGCCGTTTTCAGGAGGGAATAGTGACCTTTTTTGGTTTTTTCTTTCTTAGTCATTCTGCACATCCAACCCCCCTCCTACAAGGTAACAAACATTAAAGGAGATGCAGAATCCGCATGTGGTAAAACATTTCATGGATCAGTCATAGTATTAGAAACAAATAAGTCTTTTTAATAAAAAAAATAAAATAAAATAAAAAAAACTTGTTAAAATAGAAATGTGACAATGATCCACATGTTCTCCCCACACTAACAAATACTGTATTAGCGTGAATGTTTGCTGTGATGGGGGTGGGAGGGTGCACACAATTTCATAGGGTATAGGCATAAAAAAAAAAAAAAAAAAAAAAAAAGGTCATTACAAGTTCGGATTGGGATCTGAAATTCACGTTAAAAACATGGGACAACTTACAGGGGTAAGAGAGGGCCCTCAACACGTAACAGAGTTAGAGGAATTTCCCTCAGAGCCTACACTCCATCAAGGCTCTTCCAGGGTCTTTAAAAAGACCTCAGCTCAGGAAGTTCTTTTGTCAGTATTTTGTTTGAAAGTTTTGTACACTATGTTCTTAATGTTTTTCATGTTCTTAATGTTCTTTCAGTTTCTGAGTAGCATAAAAGAGGGCCACCACACCGTTATACTAAATAAGACAATACAATGGAGAAACAGGGTGTAACCAAAATAGTCTCATATAATGTAAAAGGGATCCTGAATCCAGTTAAAAGATCCAAGATTCTAGGCAAAATGAAAAAAGACAAAGCAGAAATAATATTTTTACAAGAAACCCACCTAACAGACGTGGAGCACACTAAACTCAATAGACAAGGGTTTAAAATGATCTCTTCATCTTCATATAAGTCAGGGAGGAGGAGGGGAGTAGCGACATTGATATCAACCAAAATTACATTTGAAAAAAAATCAGAACACAAAGATAAAGAAGGGCGATACAGTTTGGTAATTGGGCGGCTAGAGGGAGAAGATATCACCCTGCTGAATGTATATGCACCTCCAGGGGCTAACTGGAAATTTTGTAAAAATGTATTTGACCTAATGATAACTAAAGCCCAAGGTTTAGTGATATGTGGTGGAGACTTCAATCTAAGATTGAATCCATACTGGGATGCATCAGGTAATTCTCCACATCAAAATAACACTCAAAGTAGGAAAACTCGGATGCTACTAAAAGAAATGGGAATCTGTGATGTGTGGAGGGAATTCAACCCCAGTGTAAAAGATTATACATTTTATTCAACGCCACATTCATCTTACTCAAGGATTGATTACTTTTTTATGTTTAATAGAGACATTGGAAGAGTAAAAACATGTAAAATAGGACTGATGGATCTCTCTGACCACAGTCCGATCTATATGGACTTAAGTACCCAAAATTACACAAATAATACATTTTCTTGGAGGTTGAATTCAAATGTCCTGAAAGGACCACTGAAAGATGAATTGGAATCAGATATTCTCAGATATTTGGAAGAAAACGATAATGGAGAAGTATCCCCTTTAATACTGTGGGATGCATGCAAAGCTGTAATAAGGGGAAAGATTATTGCAAAACTGGCAATCCAAAAGAAACTGAGACAAGAAAAACTAATCACTTTAGAGTCAGAACTTAAGAACCTAGAAAAAGAACACAAAGGCAACACTCATTCTAATGACTCGCTCAAGATTAAGGAAATTAAAAATCAAATAAATGAGATCTACACAACTGAAATCCAGAAGAAACTTACATTTCTGAAACAAAAATTCTATGAAGCAGGCAGTAAATCGGCAAAATTACTAGCCTATAAATTGAGGAAACAACAAACAGAAAGAGCAATCTACAAAATCAGAGACCCAGTATCAAAGGAAATAAAATTCAGAATTCAGGATATTCTTAAAAGCTTCGAGAACTACTATAAGAGCTTATACTCCCTCAAAAAACATAAAAACACATCCGAAGCATTCCTAAACACATTAAACCTTCCCCAACTTATGGAGTCTCAAAATAAAACGCTACTGTCAGAAATACAGCCTAAAGAATTGGAAAAAGCAATTATGAAACTTAAAGCCAACAAATCCCCAGGAGCAGATGGCTATACAGCAGACTGGTACAAAACCTTTAAACAGCAACTATCCCCTCTCCTCCTGAAAACATTTAACTATGTCCTCCACACAGGGGAAATCCCCCCCTCCTGGAGAGAAGGGGTCATTGCAGTTATACCTAAACCTGAAAAGGATAAACTAGATTGCTCCAACTACAGACCAATCAGTGTATTAAAACAGGATTATAAGCTTTTTACCACTATCCTTGCCAAAAGGTTAGGAAGTATTCTGACAGACTTAATTCATTTAGACCAAACAGGTTTTATAAGACAAAGACAGACACAAGACAACATTAGATGCACTTTACACATAATTCATCATATAAAAAAATATAACTTAAATGCAGTCATATTGGGATTAGATGCCGAGATAGCATTCGATTCGGTTGACTGGTCTTTCCTATGTAGAATCTTATCCAGTTTCAATTTTCATAACAACTTCATTAGAACCATCCAGGCACTATATAAAAAACCAACAGCTAAAATAAGGATTAACGGTAATTTATCATCATCTTTTGAGCTGGAAAGAGGATGTCGTCAGGGCTGCCCCTTGTCTCCACTGCTCTTTGCAATCTTCATAGAACCTCTGAGCCAATGGATAAGACAGAATCAAAAAATTCAGGGTATTACACTTGGTCAGAAGGAACATAAAATAGCACTCTTTGCTGATGACATTTTAATATACCTGGGGCAGCCGGACACCTCTTTACCAGAACTAATCTCAGTTTTTTCAGAGTATGGAGATTTATCGGGGTACAAATTAAACATGCATAAAACCCAAGTTTTAACATTCAACTATGACCCAAATCATTATTCACTAAGCAAACTCAAAACTAACTGGGAATTGGAATCTATGAAATATCTGGGGGTCAATATTCCGAAACAACTCAACAAAATTATAACACTAAACTATGATCCTCTGGTGGCAAAAATAAAATCTGACCTAGCAAGATGGAATATGATACCATTCTTGGGTACTGCACAAAGAAATGATGCAGTCAAAATGAATATACTTCCACGTCTTCTATACCTTTTCCAAACAATACCGGTAGAACCTCCCAAAAAAACATGGCAGGAGCTGGACAGAATGATCTCAAGATTCATATGGCAGGGCAAGAGACCTAGAATCAGATATAGAACTTTACAGCTAAACAAAGACAAAGGTGGGCTTGCGCTGCCAAATATCAGGGACTATTTTAAAGCAGCACAAATTAAAACTTTAGTAGAGATATGTAACCCAGTCTACACTGCACAATGGAAGGAGATGGAATGCCAAATAACAAGTGACATCCCCCTACAGGCAATAATAGGGAACGATGCCTTACCTAAACTTTTGAATAGCACTAACCCGTGGATAGAGACCCCGCTAAAAATTTGGTTTAAGATAGTCAGAGAGAATCAAACTAAAGAGCCCTATCGATTTCTGCAATGGATTGCCTATGATCAAGACTTTACTCCTAATAAAACAGACACTAGAGTTAAAAAGTGGAAAGAGAACGGACTGATAAAATATTATGATTTTTTTAAAGGGCAAATTTTAAGAAGTTTTGAAGATTTGAAAAAACAAGGTCTAATAAATCAAGACTTTTTCAGGTTCTTTCAGCTTAGACACCACATAAACAATATACTTAAAAAGGAGGATGTGGAAAGGGCCCAGTCAGGTGTTCTGAAGGTCTTCTTAATGGCATATAAAGGGATCCCAGGGATCAGATACATTTCTAAAATATACCAAGGTCTTCAAGACTTGAAAGGAGACAACACATCATATATAAAAGAGAGATGGGAAAAAGAGGGGAATTTCACTTTACAACTGGAAATATGGGAAAAGCTAAATAAACAACAATGGAAAAGTACTTCATCCCTGCAGTGGAGAGAATTTGGATGGAAAAATTTGGTAAGATTTTTCAGAACACCTGCACATAACAAATTTACTCATAAGGGGTTGAATTGTTGGCGCTTGTGTGGTGAAGAGACTGCAAATCATTTTCATGTGTTTTGGTCATGCCCAGTTATCCACCAATATTGGACCAATGTACAGACAATATTGGGGAAAATATTCAAAATAACAGTCCCCTTTTCTTTTGTAACTTTGTATTTGGGTTTACTACCGGACTCACTGGAAAGACGAGGAGAAAAATACTTATTCACTGTTTTAATATTGGCAAGTAAAAAAGCCCTAACTAAAAAATGGATGTTGAAGGACTGTCCTACACCTGAAGATTGGATTAATGTGATCCAAGACATTTATTCGATGGAAAAGTTGACATTCGCACTTGTAACGGATGCCAACTAGTACTGTTCGGCGTAGAACGTTAGTAAACCTCCCTCCCAAAGCCTCATACAGTATCGGTAGCGCTGAGCTATCGGTCTGACCTTTAGCTCAGCACGATCGTGCTGTGCGTGTCTCTGACCAGTTAACTGTGAGGTCGCGGGTTCGTGTCCTGTGTAGGGCGAACTGCGCTGATGACCTCAGTTACAAACTGGTGCTGTGAGCCCCAGATGGTAGCGCTGAGCTACCGGTCGGACCTTTAGCTCAGCGCGATCGTGCTGTGTCTCCCATGCTCGAACTGTGTAGTTGACTGAGAGGTCGCGGGTTCGTGTCCCGTGTGGGGCGAACTGCGCAGGATGATCTCTGTCACACACTGAGACAGGACATGGATGGGTTCTTGAAATTTTGGCAACCCTGGATCGCATATGTGTCTTCCATTAGATCTAATCTTTGACAAATACCATTTCAATAATGGCTCTGCTCTTTATTCCAACGCTATTCAGATGCTATTTTATTTTTAACTATTTGTTTTTATTTTTCTGTCTGTTTGTTTGTTTTTTGCTCTTTTGTTTTGTTTGTTTTTTTTATTCTCTTTAATTTCACTTTTCCTTTCACCTTAAAAAAAAAGGGTGTTGTAATAATTATTCTTCCAATGTTGTCAAATAGCAAAAAGTAAGGGAACATGTGATGAAAATGTAAACAATGCAATGCTGTAATGACCTGTATACCCTTTACAAAAACTTAAATAAAAAAAAAAAAAAGAAAAGGAACATCATAGCAACAGTAAAATATGGTGGTGGTAGAGCGATGGTCTGGGGCTGTTTTGCTGCTTTAGGATCTGGAAGACTTGCTGTGGTAAATGGAACCATGAATTCTGCTGTCTACCAAAAAATCCTGAAGGATCCCCTTAATAATAAACACCATTTAAAAACTGCATTTTGTGTTTACTTGTGATATTGTTGTATAATATTTACATTTGTTTGATGATCTGAAACATTTAAGTGTGACAAACATACAAAAAAAAAGAGAAATCAGGAAGGGGGCAAACACTTTTTCACACCACTGTATCGATGTCAGTTTCTAAACATCTGTTTAAGGTGCAGTCCAATCTGTCACTGTCTGCACCTACACTACCGCATTTGAACTTGCAACTACGAGTATTACTGCTCTGCTTTTTCTGTATATCGGATTGCTGGGTTTTATCATTTATTTTTATTTGCACTATGGGATGTCTGGGTTTTGTCTTTTGTCGCCATTTGCACTACAGGTAACATTACTGTACATAGACTGTTGTTGTTGTTTTTCCAGCCTTATTCCTTTATTTTATATTGCACACGTCACTGAAGAGAGAGAAACGCCATTTCAATTCTCCTGTATGTCCTGTATGTACAGTAGTATTGACAAATAAAATCTTTGAATGTTTGAATCTTGAATTGAAAACCTACCTACAGTTTTACATTTTCATTTCTTCACTACATCTGTTCCATATATTTACATTCGCTGATGAAATATAATTAAGTCTGGCATTTGTTCTTATGACTGTTTTTTTAAAGTACAGTGGCAAGGAAAAGTATGGGAACCTATTGGAATTTTATATTTTTCTGCATTAATTTGTCATTAAATGTGATCTGATCTTCCTCTAAGCTAAGGGTATGAACAAATATAATGTCAACCCACGCAAAGCTGCAGGTACGGACAACATTCCGGGATGTGTGCTCCGAGACTGCGCAAGCGAGCTGGCGGATGTCCTGACTGCCATTTATAACATCTCCCTGAGTCAGGCCATCGTTCCCAGATGCTTCAAGATCTCTATCATTGTACCGGTGGCAAAGAAACAAGTTGTGTCCTGTTTGAATGACTATTGTCCTGTTGCACTGACACCAATTGTGATGAAGTGTTTTGAATGGCTTGTCAAACCACACATTACAGTCTGCCTCCCTGCATCACACGACCCGCTCCAGTTTGCATATCGTTCAAACCGCTCCACGGAGGATGCTATAGTCATCACCTTACACTCTGTCATCACCCACCTGAACCAGAAAGACACCTACGCCAGACTCCTGTACATTGATTTCAGTTCAGCATTCAACACCATTATTCCCCAGAGACTGATGGAGAAATTACTCCTTCTCGGTCTGGACACCGCCACATGTCTCTGGATCCTGGATTTCCTGACTGAGAGACCTCAGTCTGTCCGGGTTGGAAACAACATCTCCAACTCGGTCACGCTGAGCACCGGATCCCCTGAAGGCTGTGTACTCAGTCCACTGTTGTTTACACTTCTAACACATGACTGTGTATCCAAACACGAGGGGAACCAGATTATTAAGTTTGCAGACGACACCACGGTGGTGGGACTTATTCAGAGGGATGAGGAATCAATGTACAGGGAAGAAGTGAGAGACCTGGAGGGCTGGTGCAGGGAGAACAATCTGGTGCTCAATGTGGACAAAACGAAGGAGATGATTATCGACTTCCGGCGGTCACAGCCTGAGCACGTCCCCCTCAGCATTGGCGGCCGTTTAGTGGAGAGAGTGGAGAACATCAAGTTCCTCGGAGTGCAGATCTCGCAGGACCTGACCTGGAGCAAGAATTCCTTGGAGATCAGGAAGCGGGCTCAGCAGAGACTGCACTTCTTGAGGAAACTCAAACAGGCCTCTCTCCCCATCTGCATCCTCAGGACCTTCTACAGAGGTGTGGTGGAGAGTGTTCTGACGTACTGCATTGCTACATGGTACTCCAGCTGCAGTATGTCAGACAAAAAAGCCCTGCAGAGGATAGTCAATGGGGCTGAGAGGGTAATTGGAGTCTCCCTCCCCTCTGTCCAAGAACTTTTTCAGAACCGTTGTAGGAGCAGGGCACTGAACATTGTCAAGGACCGTTCTCACCCTCTGCATAAACACTTTGAACTTCTTCCATCTGGTAAACGATTCCGGAGCATCAGAGGCAGAACCACCAAACTGATCAACAGCTTCCTTCCACAAGCTGTTAGGATGCTGAACAGTTGACCCGGAATCTCTCATACACACTACTGCACCTACGGACATTTTGTATATTATTTGTATATTATAGTTAGTTAGGGGGTTTTTTTTTTTCCCCCAAGTATGTCTCAGGGATGTGTGAATAGATGGGGGGGTGGGGGTGGGGGGTGAAGCTATGTGGGAGTGTGTCTTAAATCATGCTGCTTCTATTTATATGGATGCCGAGAGAAACGCAATTTCATCTTGCCTGCACTACAGTTGTATGTACAGCAATATGACAATAAAGTTTGATTTGATTTGATTTGATTTGATTTTGTGCCGAAAATAATAACTCAATTTGGTCACACAATGGAATTTGTGTGATCAAAGCTACAAATTATACTGAAAAATTCAAATTTATGAAATAAAAATCCCAAATGTACTAGAAAAAATACAATTTATTCCAAAAATTTCATAAATTAATTTTTTTTAAAACTGACAAGTTTACAAGTATTAATTTTATTTATAAAATATGGATACAACTGTTGAATTTTTTGCATATGGATGAATTAATTATTTTCTATTGTCAAAATGAACTGTCATTTTACTTCAGTTTTAAACCTGAACTCAGATCAGTCAGTCAGTCCAGCTGAAACTGTTTGCTAAAATAACATTAAAAGGTTAAAATTACACTTTTACTCAAATGTAAAACTCACCAGATCTCTAGTCTGAATTCCTTTCCATCCAGCTTGACTGGCTTGATTTGAAAATTAGCTCCTGAAACAATGTGAAGATGATCACATCAAAGGTCATTTAATAAACACACATATGTAAAGTAGTGGACAGGCTCAGAGGTATTTTAAATATTCAGTCATTAGTTTAAGAAAAAATATTAAGACCGTCTTTTTATTTGTGGTCTTGATGGGATTCATGGCATTAATTTACATGAAAAAAATGTGTTTGATAAAATAAATAGCTTTTATAATAATAATTTGTGTACAGTGTATGGAGGAAATGTACAAATTTACAGAAAAAAATGCCTAGTTGCAGCAGTATCTTGGCCAACTGTCATGGGTGATTTTTAAAAACTTTATTAGCAAATAAGAGACAAAGTTAAATCAATCATTATGGGGTTATGCACATATACAAAGAGAATTGACAAACGAAAAAAAAAAAAAACTTAGCGATTTACATCGTTTTCAGTCCTGAACATCCTCACAAAGATCTGGACAAATGTTCATATTCTTGTTCCATCATCTACATTTGGTCCAGTTAGGTTTGGTTTCACACTGCTACTTTTCCAAGAGAACTAAACTACTTTACATGATGTGCCTCCATCTTGTTGTCATGACAACGTTTGTGCTGTTAGCGCAGAGTAGGAGCTACCAAACATGCTACTCACGTTTCAAGGTGTTTTTTGCAGCTCTGGACACTTTAAGCGTAAACTGGTTCAGACTCCATCATATTAGTGGGTGAAGTGGTTTAGTGAGGCTAGAATATTATCCAGGTCTTCATTAAAAAGGACGTTTGTCCTTCTTATCAGCTGTCATCATTTTCAGGAGGCATTGCTCTGTTTCATCCTCTGTAACAATTATCTGGCAGAAGATTACAAAAACACGGAACGACCTGTATCATATGGAACATTCCATGCACGTTCTGTATCTGTTCCATACATATTTCATTCGTACAAATCCCACACAGAACACATTCCACGCAGAACATTCCTAAATGCCTCACTATCAAGCTCCTCTCCTGTGGAATCAGCTGCCAATCTGGATTCGGGAGTCAGACTCGAACTCTGTTTTTAAGAATAGGGCTAAAACCTACCTTTTTGATATAGCCTACAATTAGGGAGGGATCATGTGTTTCTGAACCCTCCCTTAGTTATGCTGCTAATAGGTTTAGTCAGCCGGGGGACCTCCAGTAATGCACTGGGCCTCACTCCTTTTCTCACTCTCAATGAAATATTTTTTTTTTTTTGCTGGTCATTAACATTTGTTTGTTCTCTCCCATAGATTGAGTCCCCATCATGCTGTTTGCTCTCTACATGTCTGTTCTTTTCTTCTTCTCTATCCCCTCACCCCCCAGCCAGTCGCAGCAGATGACTGCCCCTCCCTGAGCCTGGTTCTGCTGGAGGTTTCTTCCTGTTAAAAGGGAGTTTTTCCTCTCCACCGTTGCCAAGTGCTTGCTCACAGGGGATCGCCTGATTGCTGGGGTCTTTCTGCAACTGTGGGGGTTCCCCCTACAGTTGATAGTGCTATGAGATGACTGTTGTTGTGAAATGGCGCTATATAAATAAAGTTGAATTGAATTGAATACATGGTAAGTCCTACTAGCTAGCGGTCCAGTCTCCTGACATTCCCAAGTGTCTTACATATGGAATGTTAGATATGGAACTTTCCTTACGGAATGCTAGTGGTCCTGCTAGCTAGCGATCTCAAGTGTTTTACTTACACGCTCTGTACACGTTCCTTTGATATGTAACATTCCACATGGGTCGCTAGTGGTCCTGCTAGTTAGTGGTCTAGCCTGCTAATATTCTCAAGTGCCTGACGTACATGTCCTGTAGCTGTGTAACATTGCCAATATGTGACCCATGCTGGCAAAATGAGTCACTTTGAGGAAATTATCAAAACTGAGGGTTTTTTTTTTTTTTTTTGTTACTTATTTGTACCCGTAGGTAGACTTGGTTTGCAGTCTGGTGACAAGCCACTGGCTGCTGGTCGCTGCGTGCGCGAGCGCCCTAAACCTACATGTTTTTGGTGTGCGGGAGGAAACCGGAGAAATCCTGGAGTAAACCCGCGCAACACGGGGAGAACATGCAAACTCCACACAGCTCACTGTTGGTCGGGGGCTGGGATTGAACCCACGATCTCATGATCCCCGCGATCCCCCGGCCGAGGGTAAAACTGTGCTGCCACAGTGCTAAACCACTGCGCCACCGTGCAGCCCTATTTGCCATATTCTGTATTGAAAGACCTTCAAAATGATATTTAATTTGTAGGAAGTGCACAAAAACGGACCCAGAAAAAGCCGATTTGTTTATATTTTGGCTAGGTTTAAAACTCGCGTTCAATCGGTCGAGAGTTACGTCTTCTGCCAAAACATATGTATTTTTAGAAAGTACAATTTCTAAGCTTTACAATGATACCAGGCACTCACAGGGGTTTTCCCGGGACTTGCCGCTAGCAAAGAAAAAGTCATGATTTATGACTTCTCATGCCTGTAACTCGTAATGACGCGGTGCGCATTCCAACTCATTTTGCCAGTACAGGTCACATATTATTAAAACGTGTCAGATTCATGGGACTGTAGTCAACCTCCCAGGACATGGACACTAGAGGAAACACAACCTCAGGTTAATCAGAAGAACAGTGCATGTTGTATAAAAAGAGCCTAGGAAACCATCCAAAATCCTTCACTCATCATGAACTCCAACATCATGTTCTAATCGCACCATGGGTCACATTTTGAACTACAATGGACTTCATGGAAGAAGACAAGGAGGACTCCACTACTGACAGAAAAGCATTAAAAAGCAGCCAAAATGCATGCTGAAAAGCCCCAAAGTTTCTAGGAGGTTGTTCTTTGGACTGATGAGACAAAACTGGAGCTTTGGGGCCAGTCACATCAGCTCTGTGTTTACAGAAGGAAAAAAAAACAACAAAAAAAAGAACACAGTACCTACTGTGAAACATGGAAGAGGCTCGGTTATATTCTGGGGCTGCTTTGCTGCTCCTGTCACAGGGTGTCTTGAATCTGTTCAGGGTACAATGAAGTCTAAAGACTATCAAGGCATCATGTAGCAAAATGTGCTGCCCAGTGTCAGAAAGCTTGGTCTCAGTCACAGGTCATGAGTCCTCCAACAGGATAATGAGCCAACACACATCTAAAAGTAAATGGTAAATGGTGTTCACTATACCACATTTTTTCTCATCTCTGGATGACCAAAGTGCTTTACAGATTCTGCTATCTACCCATTCACACACACATTCACACACTGATAGCAGCGGAGCCACCATGCAAGGCACTGACCTGACTCACCAGGAGGAAGTGTAGGTTCAATGTCTAGCTCAAGGACACTTTGACATCCAGACTGCAGAGAGCGGGAATCAAATCACCAGCCCTTCAATCAGTAGTCGGCCACACTACACTTGTGCCACAGTTGCCCAAAACTAAACATTGGGCCCTGATCTAAATCCTGTGGAACATCTGTGGAAGGAGCTGAAACATGCAGTCTGGAGAAGGAACCTTTCAAGCCTGAGAAAGCTGGAGCAGTTTGCTCAGGAGGAGTGGGCCGAAATACCTGCGGACAGGTGCAGAAGTCTCATCGAGACTTACAGAAATCACTTGATTGCAGTGATTGCATCAAAAGGTTGTGAAACAAAATATTAAGTTAAGGGTATCGTCATTTTTGTCCAAGCCAGTTTCATTAGTTTGTTTTTTGTTGAGCCAAAATTCAAAAGCAATGTTTGATTTTCATTAGTTACTTTTTAGAAAAATGTTATTACTTTTGTCAGTTTCAAGTTATTTTAGTGGCTATTGTGGGATTTTCTTACTTTCAATTCAATTCAATTCAATTCAACTTTATTTATATAGCACCATTTCACAATAACAGTCATCTCATAGCACTTTCAAATGTAGGGGAAACCCCCACAATTGCAGAAAGACCCCAACAATCAGGTGATCCCCTGTGAGCAAGTGCTTGGTGACGGTGAAGAGGAAAAACTCCCTTTTAACAGGAAGAAACCTCTTGCAGAACCTGGCACAGGGAGGGGCAGTCATCTGCTGCAACTGGCTGGGGGGTGAGGGGATAGAAAAGATGAGAAGAACAGACATGTAGACAGCAAACATTAAATGGGAGAAGCCCAGTACATTACTGGATGTCCCCCAGCTGTCTAAATCTATTAGCAGCATAACTAAGGGAGGGTTTAGAGACACATGATCCCTCCTAATTGTAAGCTATATCAAAAAGGAAGGTTTTTACCCTATTCTTAAAACCAGAGATTGAGTCTGACTCCCAAATCCAGATTGGTAACTGGTTCCACAGGAAAGTAGCTTGATAACTGAAGGCTCTGCCTCCCATTGTACTTTTGGAGATTCTAGGTATTACAAGTAATCCAGCATTTTGGGAGTGTAATGCTCTATTAGGATGATAGGGTAGTATCAGATCTTTTAAATAAAAAAGGGCCTGATTGTTAAGAGCTTTGTAAGTGAGAAGAAGGGTTTTAAACTTAATTCTGAACTCTATGGGAAGCCAGTGAAGGGAGGACAAAACCGGAGAGATATGATCTCTCTTTCTAGTACCTGTTAAAACTCTTGCAGCATGTTGGATCAACTGAAGAGTTTTTAAAGATGTTATATGACAACCTGATAATAAAGAGTTATAATAATCTAATCTAGAGCTAACAAAAGCGTGGATCAGTTTCTCAGCATCACTCTGAGACAAGATGCTCCTAATCTTGGCAATATTACGCAAGTGATAGAAGGCAGTCTTAGAAACGAATTTAATATGTGAATTGAAAAACAGATCTTGATCAAAAATAACTCCAAGTTTCCTCACAGAACTATTAAGAGAAAGAGTAACCGCATCCAAACTAAGAGTTTGATTTGGAAAGGTATTTCTAAGGTTTTTTGGACCAACAAGAATGACTTCAGTCTTATCTGAATTTAATAGCAGGAAATTACAAGTCATCCAAGCTTTGATTTCCTTAAGACAGGCCTCTAACTTGACTAATTGATTACTATCATCTGGCTTCATTGACAGGTATAATTGTGTGTCATCTGCATAACAATGAAAATATATACAGGGCTTTCTAATGATGTTGCCTAACGGAAGCATATATAAACTAAAAAGAGTAGGGCCTAGCACAGATCCCTGTGGAACTCCATGACTGAGCTTTGAGTTGAAAGAAAACTCATTATTGACGTGAACAAACTGGAGCCTATCAGACAAATAAGATCTAAACCACTGCAGCAAAGTTCCATGAAGTCCAACATAGTGTTCTAATCTATCGAGTAGAATGTTATGGTTGATAGTGTCAAAGGCTGCACTAAGGTCTGAAAGGACAAGTACAGAAACAAGTCCATTATCAGATGCGATAAGAAGGTCATTAGTGACCTTCACTAAGGCTGTTTCAGTACTATGATGGATTCTAAACCCAGACTGAAACTCTTCAAATGAACCATTTCCCTGCAAGTGATCAAATAATTGTGTAGCAACAACTCTTTCTAAGATTTTTGAAATGAAAAGCAGATTAGAGATTGGTCGATAGTTAGCTAAAACTCCTGGATCCAGCGTTGGCTTTTTGAGTAAGGGTTTAATTACAGCAGTTTTAAAAGCCTGCGGTACATGGCCTAATGTTAAAGAAGAATTGATTATTTGAAGAATACAGCTGCCAATAAATGGGAAGACTTTTTTAAATAACCTGGTAGGAATAGGGTCTAAAAGACAAGTTGAAGGCTTGGATGAGGAAATTATTTTATCTAATTCTAAAAGGTCAACTGGAGTAAACTTATCCAAACAGATATCAATTGAAGGAGTTGTAGTAGATGCTGTATTTAAATTAACGGTGGGAAGAATCTGACTGATTTTATCTCCAATAGATGAAATTTTATGATTGAAAAAGTTCATAAAGTCCTGACTAGTAAGCTCTAAGGGAATGCAAGGATTGACAGAGTCCTGGCTCTTTGTCAGCCTGGCTACAGTGCTGAAAAGAAACCTGGGATTATTCTTGTTCTCTTCTATTAATGCAGAGTAATAACTTGTTCTAGCTTTTCTAAGAATTTTTTTTATAAATTAAAAGATGATTTCTCCAAGCTGAATAGTTTTCATCTAAATTAGTGGAATGCAATTTTCTTTCTAATTGATGAGTCTTCTGTTTTAAGCTATGAGTTTCTGTGTTAAACCAAGGGGTTAGAAATCTCTGATTGGACTTTTTCTTTTTTAAAGGGGCCACCAAGTCTAGAGTGTGACGCAGAGAGGCTGCAACATTATCTACCATGCTATCGATTACAGAAGGAGCAAGCTCTCCATAGCTTATTTCCATTGTGTTGACACATGGCATAGAGGAGACATCGAGGAAACATCATCTGAAAGACATCTGCTGTAGTAATATTTTAACAGAAGGTTACCAACAAGTTTGTCTACATGAGGAAAACATGATCTGAAATGTTGCACTGCTCAATAATATGATCAAATAATTCTCCCACACATGCAGATATCTCTGCTGCATTGCAACTCTACAAATTAAGATTCATACACCATCTCAGAGTTGTGAGATTTGAGCGTACATTACAATCACGTTCAGATTTATGAATACTGATCTTTGCTTTCAAATGATTGTATGATCACTTCTCTGTCTGAGCAACATCGCCCCCTGGAGCCACAGAATCTGATGGGTTGCAAAAAATTCTGTAACACTGGCCGCGAAGATGTGGAGGAGTATGCTGAAACGGTCACCAGCTACATCGCGACATGCACAGAGGATGTCACTACAGTGAAGACCATCACTGTGCGGAGAAACCATAAGCCCTGGATGACCACAGAGGTGCGCTCGCTGCTTACAGCCAGAGATGCAGCCTTCAGAGCGAAGGACAGGATCACCCTCCGCTCAGCCAGGTCTACGCTCTCAAAGGGAATTAAGACGGCGAAGCGCGCCTACGCGGAGAAAACACCTCTGTGACACTAGGAACACCAAGCAGATGTGGCAGGGAGTTGGGACACTGACGGGCTATAAGTCTAGGCAGGGGGTCGATGATGACGACGCTTCGCTTCCAGACAGGCTCAACAACTTCTTTGCACGTTTTGAAGCATCAAACTTGACAATCAGAGGGAGGGCTGGCCCATCCCCACCATCGGTCGGACCAGCTTTTACCATCAACACAGCGGACACACGGAGGACCCTAACCAGTGTCAACCCACAAAAAGCTGCAGGTCCGGACAACATCCCAGGACGTGTGCTCTGAGACTGCGCGAGCGAGTTGGCGGATGTACTGACTGACATTTATAACATCTCCCTGAGTCAGGCCATGGTTCCCAGATGCTTCAAGACCTCTATCATAGTACCGGTGGCAAAGAAACAAGTTGTGTCCTGTCTGAATGACTATCGTCCTGTTGCACTGACACCAATTGTGATGAAGTGATTTGAACGGCTTGTCAAACCACACATTACAGCCTGCCTCCCTGCATCACATGACCCGCTCCAGTTTGAATATCGTTCAAACCGCTCCACGGAGGATGCTATAGTCACCACCCTGCACTCTGTCATCACCCACCTGGATCAGAAAGACACCTACGCCAGACTCCTGTACATTGATTTCAGTTCAGCATTCAACACCATTATTCCCCAGAGACTGATGGAAAAATTACTCCTTCTTGGTCTGAACACCGCCACATGTCTCTGGATCCTGGATTTCCTGACTGAGAGACCTCAGTCTGTCCGGGTAGGAAACAACATCTCCAACTCGGTCACGCTGAGCACCGGACCCCCTCAAGGCTGCGTACTCAGTCCACTGTTGTTTACACTTCTAACACATGACTGTGTATCAAGACACGAGGAGAACCAGATTATTAAGTTTGCAGACGACACCACGGTGATGGGACTTATTCAGAGGGATGAGGAATCAATGTACAGGGAAGAAGTGAGAGACCTGGAGGGCTGGTGCAGGGAGAACAATCTGGTGCTCAACGTGGACAAAACGAAGGAGATGATTATCGACTTCC
Organism: Pholidichthys leucotaenia; assembly: GCA_020510985.1. Taxonomy (NCBI): domain Eukaryota; kingdom Metazoa; phylum Chordata; class Actinopteri; order Cichliformes; family Pholidichthyidae; genus Pholidichthys; species Pholidichthys leucotaenia. The sequence continues at coordinate 280,584,367 of CM035840.1, read as the reverse complement.
GGCGGTCACAGCCTGAGCACGTCCCCCTCAGCATCGGCGGCCGTTTAGTGGAGAGAGTGGAGAACATCAAGTTCCTCGGAGTGCAGATCTCGCAGGACCTGACCTGGAGCAAGAATTCCTTGGGGATCAGGAAGTGGGCCCAGCAGAGACTGCACTTCTTGAGAAAACTCAAACAGGCCTCTCTCCCCATCTGCATCCTCAGGACCTTCTACAGAGGTGTGGTGGCGAGTGTTCTGACGTACTGCATTGCTACATGGTACTCCAGCTGCAGTATGTCAGACAAAAAAGCCCTGCAGAGGATAGTTAAGGGAGCTGAGAGGGCAATTGGAGTCTCCCTCCCCTCTGTCCAAGAACTTTTTCAGAACCGTTGTAGGAGCAGGGCACTGAACATTGTCAAGGACCGTTCTCACCCTCTGCATAAACACTTTGAACTTCTTCCATCTGGCAAACGATTCCAGAGCATCAGAGGCTAGACAGCTTCCTTCCACAAGCTGTTAGGATGCTGAACAGTTGATCCGGAATCTCTCATATACACTACTGAACCTACGGACATTATGTATATTATTTGTATATTATAGTTCTGGTTAGTTTTTCAAGTATGTCTCAGGGATGTGTGAATGGATGTAGTGGGGTGGGGGGGTGAAGATATGTGTGAGTGTGTCTTAAATCATGTTCTTTTACTTATATGGATGCCGAGAGAAACGCAATTTCATCTTGCCTGCACTACAGTTGTATGTACAGCAATATGACAATAAAGGTTGATTTGGTTTGATTTGATTTGATTTGATCTTGATTTGATTTGAAACAGCCTGTCTGTCCTGGTTTCCAGCAATGGAGCCCCATTGTTTCAACTGTTCAATAGGAAAATATCCTAAATTTAATGAACAGAGCCAATTAGCCTCAGTCACTGGGAGGCTTGATAACTAATCTAAAATACAGGCACAGAAATAAAAACTTAACCCAGTCTGGGGGGGGGGGGGTTCCTCCCTTCTGGCCTAAACAATTAGCCTCTACCACAGTTCCAAAAGAATAAAATAACCTGCCTAATCTCCTCCTCCGTTTTGTTGATGATGAAATGATTGCTGCAGTTCTGACTTGTGGTGGAAGGCTGCCAATCCTCCGTCTGACTGCCGCTACCCACTTGGCTTTCAGAACTGGATCTGAATAAAAATTTTAAAAAAAGACTTTCCTGTGGCTTTATCTTGCCTATTAAGGCCTTCTACCGCCATGCATGTAGTGACCATGGCCACAACTGAAATGTCTGCCACTGTAAGCTAACACACATTGTTAGCACTACGTGCACATTTACAGCTTCTCTACCAATATGGAGGCTAAACAGAATGTCACGTGATTTGGTGACATTGTTGCAAATCCTCAATAAAACCACATGAATAACTAACATATGACAGGATCAACATTCAGAAAAAACACAGTCTCGAGTTCCTCCTCTTACGTAAAGTCAGGTCTCTCTGAAACCACTGATTGATTTTTTATTTTTTTTTTAGTTTTATTAAGTTTTAACTTGCACTTTTTGTCTTCAATTTTTGTGATCACAGTTCCAAAATAAGTTCCTTGTGTTTTGACAGAAACCTTGCTGAATGTGATGTTTGTTCATCTCACAGCAGTTATCCAACACCAGTCAGCATTTCTTCACTAACTGACGGACCAGGACTTCCTGTTTTTTATCAGGAACTTGTTTGGCTGATCTGACTTCCTCTGTTTTGTTTTGAAGCTGGAAAACTGAAAAAATCCACCAGAAGAACAGTTATAGCAGATGATAGCACAGCGAGCATTCACATTTCACTGCATTTTTAAGTTCAATTATATCACAGTGTGTGGCTTATATTAATCATATAGTCCATACCTACATATGTATAGACATATTAGAATGTTTAGTGATTACATATGTGGAATGACCTCACGTCTCAGAACAGGACAAGAGGTCTCAACCGTCAGCGAGGATCAAAGAACAGACGGAGTCGCAGCGGTGGAGACCGGATCGAACTCCCTGACCACCCAGGGTCAGGTGGAGGAGACGGAGGACAATGGAGGGGGATTATGTTAATGCGGGATGTCGGCTTTGATATGCAATGTCTTTTGTTGAGTGTGGGTATAAGTATGAAGGTCTGACTGCGCTCGACCTCTTATTCTGCTTCTGCACTGAGATGAGACTTGTTAGGGAGGTGAAGCTGATATTAAACTTTGATTTATAAAATCACATCACTTCTTCATTCCAAGCTCCCTACACTGGTGACCAGACGTGAGGATGGAACAGAGACGTTCTCCCGCGATGAACTCATCGGAGGCGACCCAGGCAAGCGCCGGCGCCCATGCAGACAGGGGAACGGATGGAAGATGTTCCCCCACGGCAGAATCCACAGAGAGGGATCAATTGAGCACCATCCCCAGCTCCGCCGTGAGAGCAGAAGAAAGGCGCTCTCACCCAGCGGACACATCAGGGACGGCCCACACAAGCGGCGTCACCGTCAAGCTGCCAGAATTCTGGCAAAACGACCCGAGCTCGTGGTTCCAGCAAGCTGAGGCTCAGTTTGCACTGGCGGGCATAACGGCGGACGAGACGAAGTTTTACCACATCGTCGGCAAACTCGACGCCGCCACGCATAGATGCGCGCAGAGCGTAATTCAACAAACGCCCACCCACGACAAATACAGGGAACTAAAGGCAACCATCATTGAGAACTTCGTCCCCTCAGCCGAGGAGAGAGCAGAGAAGATTCTGGCGATCTACGGCCACAGAGGATGCAGACCAAAGGCCCTCATGGAGGACATGCTGCAGCTTAAGGAAGCGGACAACGACAACTTCCTTTTCCAGCATATCTTCCTCAGCACTCTGCCGCCACACATGAGAGGGACACTGACCAACATGCGGTGCAGCACCCAGCAGGACTTCCGCGCGCTGGCCCGAGAAGTGCAGCGGCTCATCAACGCCTGCGGCGATCAGATGGCCACAGCAGCATCTGCAGATTTCAGCACGGAGGCCCAGAGCAGCGGAAAACCGCAGACAGCGAAGCAGAGCCCGCCCACTATGGCAGCGACGCGACCAAGACGCAGCAAGTGGAACGACCTCTGCTATTTTCATCAACGTTTCACCGAGAGGGCACACAAATGCGTGCCCCCCTGCAAATTCAAGAAATGGTTAGCAGCTACGGCTCTCGGCGAGACGAATAAGCTGCTTTATGTGACTGACGGACGCACCGGGAGACGGTTTCTCATCGACACCGGAGCTCAGGTGAGCTTCATCACCCCTTCCCCCGCAGACCGGGCCATGGGACCCCGGGGAAACGGAGCGATGGCAGCCAACGGCTCGATCATCGACACTTTCGGTGAAAGGGACCTGCCTCTTCTCATCCACGGCCGCAACTATAGATGGACATTTATTATAGCTGCAGTGAGTTTTAACTTGTTGAGTGCCGACTTTTTGTGTGCACATGGGTTATTAGTCGATCTTGCAAATAGACGCTTGGTTAATGCACTATCATTTGCTTCTATCCCCTGCTCAGCTCGAGTTTCTCCACCACCCGTGCAAGCCAGCGTCACTACAGCAGGAGGTAAGTTTGACCAACTCCTCACCCAATTTCCAGCACTCACAGTTCCAAAATTTTCAGCAACAGTAGCGAAACACGGGGTTGAACACTTCATTCCCACAACAGGCCCACCCGTGTTTGCCAAAGCTCGGTGCTTAGACGCGACCAAGTTCGCCATAGCACGGGACAAGTTTGCCAGCCTGGAAAAATTAGGCATTATTAGGCGCTCGAAAAGCCCTTGGGCATCACCACTACACATGGTCCCGAAAACCAACAGTTCTTGGAGACCTTGCGGCGATTACCGCAGATTAAACAATGCGACAGAGCATGACCGCTACCCAATCCCTCACATCCAAGATGTTTCACTACATCTGGCGGGTGCGCGCATTTTTTCTAAAATAGACCTGGTCCGCGGCTATCACCAAGTCCCCGTTCGAGTGGAAGACATTCCTAAAACGGCTGTAATAACCTCTTTTGGTCTTTTTGAATTTTTGCGAATGCCGTTCAGCCTCAAAGGCGCTGCTCAAACTTTTCAGCATATGATGGACGCGGTATTACGCGACCTCCCCTTCGTGTTCGTCTACCTCGACGATATGCTGGAAGCCAGCCCGTCAGAGTAAGAACACGAACAACACCTCGCTACAGTTTTTCAGAGACTAGAAGAACACGGGTTAATAATCAACCCAGCCAAATGCCGATTCGGCGTGTCACAAATTGATTTTTTGGGACACAGAGTTTCACCAGAGGGGGCAGTCCCATTGCCAGACAAAGTCCGCGCGATAAAAGATTTTCCACGACCACAAACGGTCAGATCGCTGCAAGAATTTTTGGGAATGGTGAATTTTTACAACCATTTCCTCCCCCGCGCAGCTCAACTCATGCAGCCCCTGTATGCCGCGCTCAGAAAACAAAAGCCTTCCAACGCGGTCGAATGGACCCCGGAGCGCGAACGCGCCTTCGTGGAAGTAAAAAGTGCTCTAGCGAATGCCACATTGTTGGTTCACCCCGATCCCTCGGCCCGCATAGCGTTAACCACAGACGCTTCAGACCTGGCCATAGGGGCAGTCGTGGAACAACATGTTGGCGGAACCTGGCAACCTTTAGCATTTTTTAGCAAATCTTTAAACCAAACCGAGCGCAAATACAGCACTTTTGACAGGGAGCTGCTAGCACTTCATTTATCCATCCGCCACTTCCAGTTCTGGTTAGAAGGGCGGCGTTTCACGGATTTTGTAGACCACAAACCGCTCACTTTTGCGATGGCTAAAATTTCAGAACCATGGTCAGGCAGGCAACAAAGACAGCTAGCTGCAATTTCAGAGTTCACCACAGACATTCAACATGTGGCAGGCAAACTTAACGTGGTAGCAGACTGCCTCTCTCGCGCTGACATCGCCAGAGCACGAGGAGACAGATTATACTACCTCAGCCGCAGAACTCTTAGCCAACGCGGATGCGTACGCGGCCCCAATTCACGTAGGGATAGATTACGCAGCCATGGCAGAGGAACAAAGCAGTGACGCGGACGTGCGCGCGCTCCTGTCTGGACCAACAGGGTTAAGACTGGAGGAAAGGGGTTTACGTGACGGTGTACCCCCCCTAATCTGCGACGTGTCAACCGGCCGACCTCGCCCGGTAGTCCCAGCTGCATGGCGCCGCCGCATTTTCGACTCGGTTCACTCCCTCGCGCGCCTTGGTTAAAATGGTCGCGGAAAAGTTTGTTTGGCCGGGCCTGCGCAAAAATGTAAAGGAATGGGCAAAAACTTGCATGTCTTGTCAGCACGCCAAAATACACAAACACACAAAAGCTCCTCTAGAGCCTTTTTGAATCCCAGCCAGAAGGTTTGACCACATTCATGTCGACCTCGTGGAACCACTACCTTCGTCTCAAGGTTTCACACACCTGTTAACAATGATAGACCGTACTACGCGCTGGCCGGAGGCGGTCCCTTTGGCGTCAACCACAGCTGCGGAAGTCGCTCGCGTTTTTTTAACAAACTGGGTGGCACGTTTCGGCGTCCCATCGGACATCACGTCCGATAGGGGGCCTCAATTTGTCTCAGAGCTGTGGTCAGCCATGGCCAGCAGCTTAGGAGCGACAATTCACCGCACCACCGCATGTCACCCTCAGGCTAATGGGTTATGCAAGCGTTTTCACAGATCTTTAAAGGCCGCCCTCAGGGCCTCACTAACGGATACAGATTGGGTGAATAAACTTCCCTGGGTTTTATTGGGGTTGCGTTCTGCCCCTAAAGAGGATCTAGACGCCTCCCCAGCAGAACTAGTTTTTGCACAACCTCTCAGACTCCCAGGTGAGTTTTTACCAGAGCATCCAGAGCCTGGGCATCTTCCAGCCCTGAGGCCCTTAGGCAGCACCGGACCGGACACGCTCCCCGGGCCGGCACATCACTCTTTTCCACGGATTTTTGTCCCCCAAGCTTTAAAAAACGCCGAGTTCGTTTTTGTTAGACACGAAGCTTTAAAATCAACCCTCCGTCCACCATACGACGGACCATTCAGAGTGCTGGAACCTGGTGATAAGCATTTTGTGCTTGATTTAGGGGACAGAAAAGAAACAGTCAGCATTGACAGACTTAAACCTGCCTTCTTGTTGAGTGACGAACCTGCACGGGTGGCGAGAGCACCTCGGCGGGGTAGACCCCCCAAGAAAAAAAACTCAGCCCCCCTGCAGGGAACAAATAACCACTCTCCTCCCCAAGCTGCAGATTCCTTACAGGAGGGTCCCACCAGGACGCCAAAGCGGACCTACAGCAGATTCGGGAGAAGATTAAAACCCAGACGGCACAGGGACTGATGCAAATTGACAAAGAGTTGTTAACTATGTTATCAGATTGTGCCGTGACAGTTTTAAGGCTGATTTGTGATATTACTATACTGTTGTTACCACTGAATTTTCTACAGGAGCATGACTGCTGGAAAGACTTTTCCTTGTTTTCCCTGTCAAGAGGTTTAACAGTATAATATGTCACAGAGATTATCTTAAACTGTAAACTTAATTTGATTGTCCTTTTCTTAGTCGTTTGGGGGGGGGGGGGCTGTGGCTTATATTAATCATATAGTCCATACCTACATATGTATAGACATATTAGAATGTTTAGTGATTACATATGTGGAATGACCTCACGCCTCAGAACAGGACAAGAGGTCTCAACTGCCAGCGAGGATCAAAGAGCAGACAGAGTCGCAGCGGTGGAGACCAGATCGAACTCCCTGACCACCCAGGGTCAGGTGGAGGAGACGAAGGACAATGGAGGGGGGATTATGTTAATGCGGGATGTCGGCTTTGATATGCAATGTCTTTTGTTGAGTGTGGGTATAAGTATGAAGGTCTGACTGCGCTCGACCTCTTATTCTGCTTCTGCACCGAGATGAGACTTGTTAGGGAGGTGAAGCTGATATTAAACTTTGATTTATAAAATCACATCACTTCTTCATTCCAAGCTCCCTACACAGTGGTTTGTTTTATTTAAAAAAAAAAAAACCTGCATGTGAGGTTAACTGGAGACTCTAAAGTGGTCCTATAGGTGGGAATGGTTAAGGATTGGTGCTGAACCGTGATTGCCTCATCCAGGCGGATGTTCTTGAAATTCCCATTGGGATTAATAAAAATTATACTGATTACAATTTTATGTTTTGACTATTTGCTACAATTCCTTACAGTGAATTCCTTCTGGTCACCATGATGTCGGCCATGACAGCGCTGCAGCCAGGAGACTCGTTTCCTCCTGAATGTTCCTGATAATGTTTGAGTCACTGGTTCAAATCCTCACAACAGCACTCTGATTTCCTCTGGTTCTCAAACACACCACAGCCAGCTTCAAATAAGTAACCCAACAACGAATCAATTTTCATTAAAAACAGAAACGCAGAACAGAGTTTGTGGCCCTGGACTAAAATGTTAGACTGTCCATGTTTGATCTGATTTGTTCTTGCTAAGGAGGAAAGATCAAAGTTATTTCTGTCAGTATCTACTGTTTCTTTATATGATTTAGATTATATTAGAGGAAATATGAGGAATAAATATGACAAAAATTATGACAAAAATTCTCCCAAACTGAGGAGGGTGATGCTGAAAAAAGTTACAAATTTCTGAGAAATGTCAATTTAATATAAAAAGTAAAAAAATTATGAGAAATTAAGTATTTATTATAGCAAAAGTCAAAAATTTGAGCACAAACCTATGAGAAAAAAAATGTAAATTTCCATGAAAAATGTTTAAAATCTATGTACCAAACCTGATAAGGAGATCAGGTCAGAATAAATTCACTACTGCAGTATTTTTAGTACTGTAATGTCGGGGCTGTGATACGGGGTGGGGGAATTCTCCCGGCTTGCTTTGTGCCACGGGGAATTCAGACTGTTATTATGAATGAATGAATGAATGAATGAATTTATTTCGGATAGTACAGTACAGGTTAAAAGAAACTGAATAATATAACAACAAGGTCAAATTAGACAATGACTCCTCTGATTATACAATTCAACGTAAGTTATCCGAAATGGGTGATGGCTGAAGCCGCAGCTTATATTGCCCACCCATATTCCATCCAAGAATTCAAAAGAGAAAAAGAGAAAACAGACAAGAGCGATTACAATTCAATACAAAGCTAAGACAAAATGTGACAGAGAAAAAAAAAAAAAAAAAAACTAAGCTAAGCTAAGTTAAGTGATTACTATTCAAAAACAAATCTAAGACAAAATGTGACAGAAAAGAAAAAAAAACAAAACTAAGCTACAACACAACATAGGCTGGATATGGCAATCCTTATGTGATTTTACATGTCGTCTTGTATATATGTTTGGAGTATTTCTTCCTTTAGTTTTTGTTTAATTTGTCCAAGCGTTGTACATGATTTTAATTCAGGTCCAAAATCGTTCCATAATCTGACTCCTTGCACTGAAATACAGTGTTGCTTGGTGGTTGTTCTCACTGTAGGCTTTTGAAATATACATGTTCCTCTGAAGTGATATCGTTTCTCCCTTATTTGGAACAACTTTTGGGTATTTGCGGGCAGTGATAAATTCTTCACTTTAAACATTATTATTGCAGTTTTAAAGTCAACCAGATCTTTCAACTTGAGAGTTTTTTGTTTAAGAAAAAGTGGGTTTGTTGGTTCCCTGTAAGCTGCTTTATTATTCTAATAGCTCTCTTTTGAAGCATAAAGAGTGGATATATGTTTGTTTTATATGTATTTCCCCATACTTCAGTACAATATGTCATGTATGGGAGTATTAATGAATGATACAAGGTGTATAGTGTGGGTTGATTCAGCAAATATTTCACTCTGTGTAATATTGCAATTGATTTGGATACTTTACCTTTAATATAATTAATATGTGACTTCCAACACAGTTTATTATCAGTTATTACTCCAAGAAATTTAGTTTCAGATACCCTTTCAATCTCTACACCATTTACACTGAGTTTAGGTACTGGGTTGTTGTGATGGTTGTTAAAGACTATAAATTTTGTCTTACTTAAATTGAGCGTTAATTTGTTTGAATCAAACCACAGTTTAAGCTTTCCTAATTCCTTTCCGAGTGTATCCAGAAGTTGTTCCAAATTGTTTCCACTGCATAATAGATTAGTGTCATCAGCAAACAATATTAAGTCCATTTTTTCTGAAACTTTACATATATCATTTATATACATATTGAATAATAATGGTCCCAAAACTGAACCCTGTGGGACTCCACAGGTAACCTTCAGTAACTGTGAGTTTTTGTTGCTAACACATACATACTGATATCTATTCTTTAAGTAACTACTTAACCAGGACAGTACTACCCCTCTAATACCACAATTTTGTAGTTTCTTTAATAATAAATTATGATCTACTGTATCAAATGCTTTTTTAAGATCCAGGAATACTCCAACTGAATACTCTTTATTTTCGATGGCTGTTGATATTTTTTCTGTAAATTCCATTAGGGCATATGCAGTTGTCTTCTTGTGTCTGAACCCATATTGCTGCTCACACAATAAATTATTCTTCAGTATGAAGTTGTCAATTCTCTCATAGAATATTTTTTCAAGTATCTTGGAAAATTGCGGTAATAGTGAAATTGGTCTATAGTTTGAGAGTTCCCCTCTGTCGCCCGTCTTGTATATCGGAATTACTTTAGCTATTTTCATTGCATTGGGAAATATACCTGTTTGGAGAGACAGGTTACAGATATACGTCAGTGGTTTTACTAGGCATTCAATAACAGTTTTGACTAGGAGCATGTCAATACCATCACAGTCCGTAGATGTTTTACTTTTGAATGATTTAACAATTTCAATGACCTCTCTTTCGTCTGTGTTCGTTATGAAGATGGAGTCTTTTACAGCAGTGTTATTGCATATTGTATCACCTGTAGGCACCGTAGTGGGTATTTCTCGAGCCAAATTAGGTCCAATGTTAACAAAAAAATTATTAAATTCATCTGCAGGTGAAGCTATATTCACACTCTGAGTCGTTTTATTATTTTTTGGAATATTGGTTGGGTTGCTTGTATTTCTGCTTTTATTTCCAAGGATACTGTTGAGTATTGTCCATGTATTTTTAATATTGTCTTTGTTTTTCTCCAGTTCTTTACTGTAATAGTCTCTTTTACTAGATCTTATTATATATGTTAACTTATTTTTGTATGTTTTATACCGCTGCTCTGCTTCTTTTGTCCTTTTCTTTAGGAAAGCTCTATATAATAAATTTTTCTTTTTACACGCCTTTTGTAGTCCTTTGGTTAACCATGGTTTATCAGCAAATTTATGTTTAAGCTTTTTTTTTACTAATGGGCAGTTTTTTTCATAAAGAGTGGTTACAATGTTTATAAATGTGTCATAGGCTTCATTTACATCTGATACATAGACTTCTGTCCAGTCTTGCTTCAGCAAGTCCTCTTTCAAAGAACTGATTGCATTTGGTGATTTGTATCTGAACGATTTTGAAATTTTTTCTGTGTTGGCCTCGGTGTGGCCATGGATAAGTGCAAAGGTTGGCAAGTGGTCAGTTATATCATTTATCAATAATCCACTTTCTATTTTCTTATCAATAACATTGACAAACAGGTTGTAAATAAGTGTAGCAGTGTGAACTGTGATTCTACTGGGATGTGTTATTGTGGGATATAGACTCATGCTGTACATAGAGTTCATGAACTCTGTAATTACATTTTGTTGATGTGGATTCAATAAAGCAATATTGAAATCTCCACAAATTGCTACCATTTTCTTACTAGTAATATTATTGTACAGCTCGACTAATTTATCTCTGAATGTCTCAATGCAAGTTCCCGGCGTTCTATATATACAACTTATAATTAGATTTTTTGTTTTATCTTGGTCAATCTCAACAGTGACACATTCCAAGATCCCTGGTAGTGCAAAGGACATTCCATTTACAAGCTTACACCTATACAGGTCATCAATATACAGTGCAACACCACCACCCTTTTTTTGAGATCTGTTAATATGAAACATCTGATATCCCTCTATTGCCATCAGGGGAGCCTGCTCTTCATTAAGCCAGGTTTTAGAGACTGCAATAGCTGTAAATTTTCTGTCTAACTGTTTTAAATAGTCCTGAATCTGTGGAAAGTTTTTGTTAAGACTTCTGCTGTTGAAGTGTATTATTGACAGTTTACCATCTAATTGCACTTGACTTTTGAATTGCTTTTCAGTGCAATATTCACAATGGTTATGAATATTATTGAAAAAGTGGTTATCAGGATCAATATCATTCTCCATCTCTTGTGGTTTATGTTCAGCATAATGGCATATTTTCAGAGTTTGAGTTTCCTCACTCTGTGTCAAATGACTTCCTCCAACTGGGGATAATTGGTGTCTACTCGAGTCGGTCATAAGTTTTTGTTTGTTTTGCTTATTTTTTTTAAAGTACTTTGGCATGGTGTATCAAAAGAATTATTCTTACCGTGTGTGAATATGGATTATCATTGACTCATAATTTTCTTAATCAGTGTTCATCTGTATTTATCTAAGTATTATTCTTGTGTTCTGAGCGTTATTGTTGTACCGTTATAATTGTGTTCTAAGTCTGGTTGTGATAGTGTTGTTTTCCCTGTGTGTGAGAGATTACGTGCCTGTGTAACCCTGGGTGAGGTGAGTGTGTGTGTGAATGACCTCTCCTCTGTTCGGCGTAATTAGTCAGTGAAGACATAAATGCCTCTTCGTTCCAAATCATCTCTCATTATTGTGTGAAACCTTGAAATGTCACACTGGTATCAGAAGCGGGATTTTGAGAGATGGAAGCGAGGATCAAGACAGAGATTTGACAGCTTGAGCGGCTCATCGCCCAGATGGAGACGGACAGCAGAGCAGACACGCCAGCCCCCAGAGCTGCTCGCCACAAAGAATGGGAAAGCGGACCAGACAGAGCAAGTGCATCCTGTGTCCCGCCTTTTTCAAGGCAGGATGGGGAGTGCAAGCGGAGGAACTACAAGACAGTGATCCCAATGTGGCCGAGGGCAGTGATCAACACGGAGGCAACCGTCCCACGGACCTGCCAACTGGCCAAGCTTCCCTGCTTTGGTGACAAAACCTCGCTAGATGACTATCTTGTCCAGATTGAACTGGCCGCTACGCTGAATGGCTGGACACCTGAAGAGACAACTGTGCAGGTCGCACTGGCTCTGGAGGGCGGAGCTCTCTGCACACTGTCTGATCTCCAGCCTGAGGAACATCACAGCTGGCCAGTGCTACAGGGAATGCTTCGGAGGCAATTCAGGAGGGCGATCCACGGTGACCATGCCTGGGAGCAGCTGGCCAGCCACCAACAAGGTGACCGAGGGAGCCTGGGGGCCTATGCAGCAGACGTCGGGCTGCTGACACAGCACGGCTACCCAGACTTCAAGCCGGAGGGCAGTGAAGAAGCTCGCCCTTCAGAATTTCATCCGAGGGCTCCACCCAGCCCGGCTCCAAGAACATGTCTCGACTCACGCCACGAGCAGCTGGGAAATGACCGTAGTAGAAGCGAAGCGGGTGAGGCTGATGCTGGAGCATGCGGCTGATGTGTCACACCACGGCAGAGAGCTTTCCAGGCCACAGCTGACAGCGAGAATGAGGAGGAACTGCGCCAGACCACAGCTGCACAGCTGGCAAGAGTACAACGGCAGCACAAGGAGGGATGTTTCCGCTGCGAGGAGCCAGGTTACGTCACGTGCTACTCCCCTGCACCTGCACTGTGACAACCCGCCCCTTCGCCAGTGTTAAACTAGAGCAAGGTGGCACAGACGGGGACCTGCCACCTCTCACAGACATTTTCCCCAATCAACTATCACCACGCCAGGGCCAACTTGGACACTTGCCAGAGCTGTACCTGCAGTACAGCCTGGACAGCACACCAATCCGGGCCCTGATCGACACTGGTTCCACCATCTTCCTGGTCCGACCCGGGGCGCTGCCCAGTACAGATAAACTCGGACCGCAGGGGTGGGAACCCACCAGGCACTGCGTCACCACAGCCACCAGGGAGTGCACCAGATTGGGAGAGCGACAAGTCCTTGTCATGGGAGTGTCCGGTCAGAACATGAACCAGCCATTCTGGCGGGCTGGCATCCAAGGTAACTGTATCATTGGACTAGATCTGCTCGCAGCATAGGGCACAAAGACAGACACCGCCAGCTCTTCTCTCCCTTCTGGGGGGTACGACCATCACGCTCTGCAGCAAGAGCCAGACAGGGAATCAGGGGGCCCATGCAATCGAGGGGCCGTCAGCACAGGCCGAGCTGAGGGCAAAGCCGACCGCTGCAGCACCACCAGTGTGAGCGGAGGGATCATCATCTCCACTAGAGACAGCAGCGAGGGGGCCGCCAGCAGAACGAATCGCCACATCATCAGAAACCCAGCAGGCAGTTAAGAAGCTAGTTCTAGTGGAGCTGCAGGGGGGTAGAACTGGGGCAGAGACGCCAGCTGCGGGAACTGCTGGACTGCTACATTGACCTCTTCACTGCCAGGGATGAAGAGTGCACCCGAACCAACTTGGTCCAGCACCAGATCGACACCGGTGAGGCCAGGCCGATCTAGCTCCACCCCCGCCGTCTGCCTTTTTCAAGGTGGGCAGCAGCAAACGATTCAGGAAATGTTGGAGGCGGCTGACAGTGAACCCTCCAGCGACCCCTGGGTGGCGCCAGTGGTTCTGGTCAAGAAGAAGGACAGTTTGTGGTGGTTCTGTGTGAACTATCGGCACCTGAATGATGTCACCCGTAAGGACTCCTACCCTCTGCCCTGCATTGACGACGTGCTGGATTACATCACCTGCTCCAGCTGGTTCAGCTCACTCGACCTCCACAGTGGCTATTGGCAGGTGGAGCTCTCACCAGAGGCTCTCCAGAAAACAGCCTTCTCCATCGGGTAGGGACTGTGGCAGTTCAAGGTGATGCCGTTTGGACTTTGCAATACCCTGGCCACCTTTGAACACCTGATGGAGCGAGTGCAGGCTCACGTCCCCCAGAGCTGCTGCATTGTTTATCGACAACTTGCTAGTCCATGCAGCCAATTTTGGTGGCGCCATATCCAACCTCTGGGAGATATTGGACGCCGTCTGCCGGGCTGGGATGTGGCTCCACCCTCAGAAATGCCACCTGTTTCAATGAGAAAACACCTTCCTGGGCCACGTCGTCAGCGCTGCAGGAGTCGCCACTGACCCAGAGAGGGTGGCAGCAGTGAGAAACTGGCCCGTCCTGCGGGACGTAGGAGAGCTGCAGAGCTTTCTTGGACTGGCCTCCTATTATAGGAAGTTTGTGAAGGATTTTGCCACCATCGCCAGCCCGCTGCACCAGCTGACACAGAAGGGCCACACATTCGAGTGGAGTGAGGACTGTGCCCACACTCTCAGCAGAGCTGAAAGGAATTATTGTGTCATCCACTGAGAACTGCTGGCAGTCATCCAAGGGCTTTGCCATTTCCGCCCGTATATTTACGGGGGGAGGTTTCAGCTCAGGACAGACCATGCTTCCCTGACCTGGCTACTGAGCTTTAAGGAGCCGGATGGACAGTTAGCGAGATGGCTGGAGGCACTGCAGGATTATGATTTTCAGACTGTGCATAAAGCAGGCTGCTTCCATGCCAACGCTGACACGCTGTCCCGGTGCCCCTGTGCTGTGAAGGCCTGTCAGCACTGCCAGTGGGCTAAGGATCATGACCCAGCAGTCACGTCCTCAGATCATCAGCCAGCTCTTCCTAGCAATGACATCACAGAGGCCCTCAGTGCACAGCAGCTTCGGATCAAGCAGGATGGAGATCCTGTCATCTTCCGGGTCTGGCAGTGGCTGGACACGGACCAATGGCCCACCTGAGAAGCTGTATCTGCACTGGACCCAGAGACCAAGGCCCTACATTCCCAGAGGGCCAACCTCTGCTGTTGTGAGGGTGTCGTCTAATGGCGGTGGCAGTCTCCAACTGGGCAGCGTCACGTCTGGCAGCTGCTGGTCCCCCAACAGTTTCGCCCCAAGGTGCTCCAGTTGGTCCATGGGTCAGGCCACTTCGGGGTGACAAAGACCCTGCAGCATCTTCGGGCCCAGTTCTACTGGCCGGGGTGTTATCAGGACATAGAGCTCCATGTCCACCGCTGTGACACCTGCACAGCTCAGAAATGGCCGACTTAGCAATCCCACACCCCCTTGCAGTAGTACCGGGTAGGGGCACCCATAGAGCTTGTGGGAGTGGACATTCTGGGCCCTTTTCCAACCACAGATTGGAAGAACTGTTACATTCTGGTTGCAATGGATTACTTACCCAAGTGGCCAGAGGCATATGCGGTCCCTCATCAGAGCGCCACCACCACAACATCAAAGCTGGTAGATGAGAAGTTTTGTCGGTTCGGCACACCGGAGGAGCTGCACAGTGACAAGGGATTGAACTTTGAGGCAGAGGTCTTTGGGGAGGTCTGCAGGTGGCTGGGCATCCGGAAGACCGGGACCACCCTACTGCACCCACAAAGCGACAGCCTGGTCGAACATTTTAACAGGACCCTGATCACCCAAGCTCGCCATCCTAGTGGACCAGCGACAGCGAGACTGGGATCTGCACCTGCCCATGGTCCTGTGGGCAAACCAGATAGCAGTTCAGGAATCCACCTGGTGCACCCCTGCAGCTCTGATGTTTGGACGCAAGCTGCACACCCCGGTGGACTTGGTGTTCGGCCCTCCCCCGGAGCCAGAGGTGGAGGGCAAACTGGGGTTGGATCATTTGTTTTGCTTGAGAGAACATCTTCACACGGTACATGAACTGGCTTGGGAGGCCCTGGTAATGGTGGGGAGTTGACAGAAGTGAGCGTATTACTCCCGCTGCCAGGGGAGGGACTTTGCACCCGGGGATTGAGTCTGGGTTTTCTGCCCAAAGTGGAAAAAGGGAGTGTCGCCAAAGCTGGCGGGACCGTGCCTTGTCCTACAGAGACTGTCAGATGTAGTGTACAGGGTGAGGCTCCAGAAGAGAAATCGGGTGGTGGTGCTTCATCGCGACCGTCTTGCCCTGGACTAGCCAGCTGCCCTGCAGGTGGCCGTGCCAGAGGCCCCAGCCCGACTGGGGACCCCGATCAAGGCTCGGATAGACACCAATGGGCCTGTGCGTCCTAGCTGGTGACAATGGCAGCCACCCCGAAGGTTTCACATTGGACTTTTGAGTTGGACTTATTGTTCTGGGGACAGAAATCAGTCCGGGGGGGACAGTGTAACGTTGGGGCTGTGATAAGGGGCGGGGGGGGGGGGGGATTCTTCGGGCATGCTTTGCACCACGGTGTATTGTAAAGATTGTTATTATTCTTGTGTTCTGAGCGTTATTGTGTACTGTTATAATTGTGTTATAAGTCTGGTTGCAATAGTGGTTTTCCCTGTGTGTGAGAGATTACATGTCTGTGTCACCCTGAGTGAGGTGTTTGTGAACAACCTCCCCTATGCTCGGTGTAATGAGTCAGTGAAGAAATAAATGTCTGTTCATTCCAAATCCTCTCTCATTGTGTGAACCCTTGAAACATCACAGTACTTTACTCCTACATCTCTCTGGTGACTACTCTTCCTTGTACTAGAGTAATTAAGGTAACATTGTGGCGACCCCCACAGCCAACGGGACAAGCAGAGTGCTCAGCTGGAGCAATTAGCAGAACAGTGAGATGTATGGACTGATATCAATAGGCAGCCTCTCTTTGTCTAATCCCGGCGCCAGTAATCCTGCTATTGATATGTGTGACTCTAATGCAAATGTCCATGCTTTACTGCTGTGCCTGCATATCGCTTGTTCTATCTTTGATCACTCGCATTGCTTGTTGCTGACTAGAGACGCAGAGCTCGCTCCAGCGCACTGCCACCGCGCTGGGCAAGGCTCGTGATTAACACCATCAACACCATCCGCCCCGCTCTGCTCCGGGACAAGCTGTCCCTGCTCAACGTGCCTGACTCCCTCTGCAGGTGGATCACCGACTTCCTGACGGACCGGAGGCAGCATGTGCGGCTGGGAAAGACTGTCTCAGACTCTACTAGCATCAGCACCGGATCACCCCAGGGCTGTGTACTTTCCCCCCTACTCTTCTCCCTTTACACCAACTCCTGCACCTCCAGCCACCAGTCTGTCAAGTTGATCAAGTTTGCGGACGACACCACCCTCATCGGGCTCATCTCCAACGGCGACGAGTCCGCCTACAGGAGAGAGGTGGCCCAGCTGGTGTCCTGGTGCAACAATAACAACCTGCAGCTGAACGCTCTGAAGACAGTGGAGATGATTGTAGACTTCAGGAAAGTCACTACCCCTCTGCCCCCCCTCACCCTCACAGGCTCTCCCATCACCACTGCTGATTCCTTCCGCTTCCTAGGCACTACCATCACCAGGGACCTCAAATGGGAGCCGACCATCAGCTCACTCATCAAAAAAGCCCAGCAGAGGATGTTCTTCCTGCGGCAGCTGAGGAAGCTCAAGCTACCCACCAAGATGTTAGTGCAGTTCTACACAGCCATCATCGAGTCCATCCTCACCACCTCCATAACCGTGTGGTACGCAGGAGCCACTGCCAGGGACAGACTAAGGCTGCAGCGCGTCGTGCGCACTGCTGAGAAGGTGATCGGCTGCAAGCTCCCATCTCTCCAGGATCTGTACATCTCCAGGACCCGGAGGCGTGCTGGCCGGATCATAGCCGATCCCTCACACCCTGGTCACGTACTGTTTGCCCCCCTCCCCTCAGGTAGAAGACTTCGGTCCATCCAGACTAAAACCTCCCGTCACATGAACAGCTTCTTCCCCTCTGCCATCAGACTGCTGAACACTAAGTGACTTATTGACTCTCGTGCACTATGTACAGCAGCTCAACCAGACTCATGTCAATCATCACTGTTTTCTTCCTGCATTACCGACTGCACTATATAGTTCTCCACAGTATCTGCTGCTCACTAATATATTTTAACTGCTGACCAGTATCACTTACTCTTATTCTACACTTTATTGCATGTATAGTTTATTTCTTTTATTTTATCATGTTTAATGTTGCAGCATTGCACCGAGACAAATTCCTAGTTTGTGTACTACATGAACAATGGCAATAAACCTGATTCTGAATTCTGATTCTGATTCTGATGGAGGATGAATAAAACACCCTTTTAAACTTCAGTTCGCCGTGTCTGCCTGCGCTTATTTCGTTCCTCCACAACATTACTATTAAGTACAATTTGTGATTACCACATCTGATCTTCCTCTGGAAACTGAGACAGATTAATGATAATAACAGGATTAAACCTTTAACGGTTATTATCGCCACTATTAATATTAGTAGCAGTAGCAGTAGTAGTAGACTTTACCTATGGTAGCAGGGATATCGTGTCTGAACCAGTCTTCGGTGAACCGCTTCATTAAAGACGATTTTCCGACACTGTCATCGCCTATCATCACCAGCTTCAGGTGCTCAGAGGTCTTTGCCATTGGTTCTAAATCACACAGTTCCTGAGCGTCAGAGTCCTGGTTCCAGACTGTTCTTGGACCGACTCATCTGGAGTAAAGAACGAAACTGAGAGTCCTGGGATGGTGTCATGTGACTTCAGCTGGTGCAGCAGTGGCGCCATCATCTGCCTCACTGATGAGTTTCATTTAACAACAAATAGTTTAATTTACCTTAAACACCCAAGTTTAAATCTGTGTGATGCTTCAGCAACACTGAAGGGTTCCTGACAATTCTGGTGGGTTCTGGTTATCAGCTGATCCAGGTAGTTATGGAAATAGTCTGCTGTTTAATGAGTATTTTGCATATTTTTATTATGCATAACAGGTTTGTCAGTCCCAAACTCTGTCCGTCTATACTGTTTAAAAACAGAAAACGTGTCTATATGTTATATATCCCATTAACTTAAGTTGTTCCGTCGAGTTGTCCACAGTCCCCAGTGTTGGAACAAAATGACTCCAGGGTTCCTCATAGAACTGTTACAAACTAGAACAGAATAGAACCACCTAGACTTAGTAGAGAGAACTTTTTTTTTTATTATCAATTCAGGGCTTGGTAGTGCCATCAGGAATGATGAAAAGCAGCCCTATATAAGTCCATTTCATAAGAGAATTAAAACAGCTATTAAATATGTATTCACTGCAGCATTACAGGCATCACATGTGGAGCAGCAGGAAAGGAAAATTCCAAGGTTTTCAGATCTGAACAGGATGACTTTATTTTAGTCTCAATTTAACAGGAAAACCTATTATGAAGAGTACGGACCACAGAAAAATAATAATAAAAAAATAATGTTTAATATAAAATTATATACATCTACATACATAAATACAAACACGTACTGTACATACATGTGGACATACTGGTGTATATATTTACACATATACAGTCAGTCATGTAGTGGGACCAGCTGTGAGGTGGCAGTAACTAGTTACATTTACTCAACTACATCTACTCTAGTTACTTTGTCACTAAACTGTACTGAGTGGATTTATTACAGCATACTTTTATTCTTCAGAACATTTATGAAGAAATCCTCTACTTTTACTCAAGTACAGTGGGGCAAAAAAGTATTTAGTCAGCCACCAATTGCGCAAGTTCTCCCACTTAAAAGATGAGAGAGGTCTCCAATTTTCATCATAGGTATACCTCAACTATGAGAGACAAAATGAGAAAAAAAAAATCCAGAAAATCGCATTGAAGGATTTTTAATGAATTAATTGGTAAATTCCTCGGTAAAATAAGTATTTGGTCACCTACAAACAAGCAAGATTTCTGGCTCTCACAGACCCGTAACAACTTCTTTAAGAGGCTCCTCTGTCCTCCACTCGTTACCTGTATTAATGGCACCTGTTTGAACTCGTTATCAGTATAAAAGACACCTGTCCTCAACTTCAAACAGTCAGACTCCAAACTCCACTATGGCCAAGACCAAAGAGCTGTCAAAGGACACCAGAAACAAAATTGGAGACCTGCACCAGGCTGGGAAGACTGAATCTGCAATAGGTAAGCAGCTTGGTGTGAAGAAATCAACTGTGGGAGCAATTATTAGAAAATGGAAGACATACAAGACCACTGATAATCTCCCTTGATCTGGGGCTCCACGCAAGATGTCACCCCGTGGGGTCAAAATTATCACGAGAACGGTGAGCAAAAATCCCAGAACCACACGGGGGGACCTAGTGAATGACCTGCAGAGAGCTGGGACCAAAGTAACAAAGGCTACCATCAGTAACACACTACGCCGCCAGGGACTCAAATCCTGCAGTGCCAGACGTGTCCCCCTGCTTAAGCCAGTACATGTCCAGGCCCGTCTGAAGTTTGCTAGAGAGCATTTGGATGATCCAGAAGAGGATTGGGAGAATATCATATGGTCAGACGAAACCAAAATAGAACTTTTTGGTAAAAACTCAACTTGTCGTGTTTGGAGGAGAAAGAACACCATACCTCCTGTGAAGAATGGGCGTGGAAACTTCATGCTTTGGGGCTTTTTTTCTGCAAAGGGACCAGGACGACTGATCCGTGTAAAGGAAAGAATGAATGGGGCCATATATCATGAAATTTTGAGTGAAAACCTCCTTCCATCAGCAAGGGCATTGAAGATGAAACGTGGCTGGGTCTTTAAGCATGACAATGATCCCAAACACACCGCCCGGGCAATGAAGTAGTGGTTTCGTAAGAAGCATTTCAAGGTCCTGGAGTGGCCTAGCCAGTCTCCAGATCTCAACCCCATAGAAAATCTTTGGAGGGAGTTGAAAGTCCATGTTGCCCAGCGACAGCCCCAAAACATCACTGCTCTAGAGGAGATCTGCATGGAGGAACGGGCCAAAATACCAGCAACAGTGTGTGAAAACCTTGTGAAGACTTACAGAAAACGTTTGACCTCTGTCATTGTCAACAAAGGCTATATAACAAAGTATTGAGATGACCTTTTGTTATTGATCAATACTTATTTTACCGAGGAATTTACCAATTAATTCATTAAAAATCCTTCAAAGTGATTTTCTGGATTTTTTTTTTCTCATTT
This sequence comes from Pholidichthys leucotaenia, assembly GCA_020510985.1. Lineage (NCBI taxonomy): Eukaryota > Metazoa > Chordata > Actinopteri > Cichliformes > Pholidichthyidae > Pholidichthys > Pholidichthys leucotaenia. The sequence goes on along the minus strand of CM035840.1, from coordinate 280,563,356 downwards.
TGTCTCTCATAGTTGAGGTATACCTATGATGAAAATTGGAGACCTCTCTCATCTTTTAAGCGGGAGAACTTGCACAATTGTGGCTGACTAAATACTTTTTTGCCCCACTGTACATTTGGTTGTTCTAACAGCATAACTTCTGATTTCACTGATTTGTGATTTTATTTAATCACAGTTCTTATATTTTCATATGAGAGACAAGGATGGAAACAATCTAAAGAATTAAAAACTAAAATATTAAATTAAAAAAAACGGAACTGACAGGACTAAAGTCAATAAAAACAAAAAGCAAATTTATGAATAAAAACAGTCACAAATCAGCAAAAAAAAAAGTTGCACATTTATAGAAACAAAACAGTCAAAATTATAAAAAAAATCACACATTAATAATGAAATAAAAATAATGAGAATAAAGTCTGCAATGTGGAAGAAAAAAATGACAAATCAATGAGAAAAATTATGTGATAGGAAAGTTTCATATTTGTAATTTGCTTTGTCTCAGAGTCTGTGTGAAAGTATTAAAGATGCTGATGCAGCTGTACTTTGTTATCACTTTGTTTTAGTTTGCATGTACTGTTCTGGTGTGACTGGTACTGAGAGAGTGTGACAGTTCCTGAGAAAGAGATAATCTGTACACCAAGTTTTGACCAAATGTACTGAGCCAATCACCACGGACATTTTCTCCTCTACCTCTCGGCTAACAGAGAGCTTCAAGGACTGAGCGATGTATGTTTGAGTCAGAATGATGTGCAAATAGGCTCTGAGACGATTGTTGTATTGTTCTCCACTGGCCAGTGTAATTAAATTTGCTGAAACTTTGATCCTGCCTGATTCCTGACTGAAGGTTAAGAAGGATTTTTCTAACATTATGCAATTGTTAATTTCTAATTTTTAGAGGAAAAAGTTGTGAATTTATGCAAAAATTTTCAAATTTTTAGAGGAAATTTAAAATAACACCAAAACCTCAAAATCTGGTGAGAATAAAGTCAGTGATATTACGGTGAAGACTCTACTTGTACTAAAATAATTAACATAAGGCAGCACTAGTTCTAACTCAGTACACTTCTGGGTACTCCACCACCTCTGTGTGTAGCAGTTCTGTATAGTAGTTGTACACTTGTGTATTCAGGGCTCAGTCTTGCACAGACAGGTCAGTCCCGGTAGTCTCCATCGTCTGGTTCCGTTCTGAATCCTCAGGTTTAACCACTCCTGCTGCTCCACACCCACAGACACACTGAGGACATGAACACACATGAAGGTTTATGAGACAATTACACAGTTATTACACACCACAGACACACAACGGACCATCAACCATCACATAATGTAACCTATAATGTTAAAACCTCAATCATCCTCATTGACTACTACAACAGCAGAAACAACCGATTCTGATCCAGTGATGGCATTTAAAATGTTCTGCCAACTCTCCAGGTGTTTTAGGTGTCACATCAATTAACCAATCAGAACGGCTCATCATCTTTAACAGCAGGAGACCATGATCTGTGGAGGACTGATGTTATAAGACCGTGTTTACCTGGGAGGACTTGTCAGTTTTCTAATGAGGACCCATGAAATGAAAATGTATGAGAACATCATTTACAGGAGAACCACAGTTCCACCTGAATGAACCTTTGGAGGTGGAACAGATGTGGAAGGGAGACATGAGGAGCAAGTCCTCATTTTCTGGGCCCAACATGTTTGTAAACATGCCACTGTAATGTGATTGATAATGGACCACTGACTGTAGACATGGCTTTTATTGGTCCAAAGTGTCCCTGCTCTACTGTAAATGACCAACATGCTGACTTTGGGTCCGGTCACTCACCTTTCAACAGACACCACTGCTACAACAACAACAACATGTTCATGTGAACCTGAAGGTACAAATCCTGAAGATGTCCTATCAAAAATGACAACAACCACTGACAGAACCACGTCAGATCATCATAATGAGCAACAGGGATGGACTGTCAAGATATGTGGGGTACCTGGGGGCCAGGTAGGGTTCTGCAGGGGTGGACGGGTCCACCGGGGGGAGGTCAGGGGTCACATCAGCGTGGTCGGCCTGTGGGAGACCCTCACACCGCAGGTTGGTGATACTGCTACCTACGGCACTGTGGGGGCTGGACGGACCTGGAGAGTAACAGACATCAGTCAGTGGGACATTCAGGAACATACACACAGAACATGTGGAGGAAAATATCCCAACATCTACAGACATAGAAAGAATATGTGGTGGAGAACATCCAATCCAACTTTATTTCTAAACCACTTTAAAAACAACTACAGCTGACAGAAAGTGATGTACATCAGGAATAAAATGTGAAAGACATCTAAAACATAAAAATAAATAAAATACAGTAAAATACAGCTAAAAAAGTATAAAACAGGACAAGTAAAAATGACAACCATATAACAAAAGCAATAAAACAAGTGAAATCAATGTCTCATGCTGGGTTGAAGGCCGAGTAAAAGTGGGTTTTAAGATGACTTTTAAAACTGGACAGTGAAGGAGCCTGTCTGTTGGACAAAGGCTGATTGTTCCACAGTTTAGGGGCAGCAACAGAAAAAAACTCTGTCCCCTCTGAGCTTCCTCTTCGATTTCGGTATCTCCAGGAGCAGCTAATCAGCTGACCTGAGAGACCAAGCAGGAGTGTACAGATGAAGGAGCTCAGAGAGGTAACCCGGAGCAAGGCCAAAAAATGTTCTAAAATGAACCCTAAAGTGCACAGATAGCCAGTGAAGGGAAGCTAAAATGGGTGTAATGTGGTCCCTCTTACGTGTTCCAGTTAAAAGATGTGCAGCAGCATTCTGAGCCAACTGGAGACATGAGAGGAAAGACTGGCTGACTCCAAAATAAAGTGCATTATAGTAATCCAGCCGAGATGTGACGAAGTCATGGATTACTGTTTCAAAGTGCTGCTTAGAAAGTATGGGTTTAACCTTTGCGAACTGGCTTAAATGAATAAAGTTGCACTTCACTACTGCAGCAATTTGACAATCTAATTTAAAATCACTGTTCCATCTTAAAACCCAGATTAGTAACAATAGGTTGAACAAACCCTGCCAAGGGACTCAGGTAGGCGGGGGGGGGGGGGGCGGGGGTCACAGGAGCCACTGGGTCCAAACACCATCACTTCTGTCTTCTTCTCATTAAAATTTAAGAAGTTCATTGCCATCCAATCTTTAATGTCATTAAGGCATTCAAGAAGTGATTTAATTGAGAAAGGCTCTTTCTGCTTTAATGGAACATAAATCTGACAGTTGTCAGTGTAACAGTGGAAGGAGATACCGTGCTTTCTAAGACTTGAACCCAGTGGAAGCAGATGAAGTGAAAAGAGCAGGGGCCCTAAAATTGAGCCCTGTGGGACCCCACATGACAGCAAAGCAAAGGAGGATTCAGAGCCGGCTTACACACATGGTTCTATCGGCTAAATAGGACCTGAACCATTCTAATGCAGTACCAGAAATACCCATAAGATGTTGCAGACAAGAAATTAAAATGTCATGGTCCACTGTATCAAAAGTTAAGCAAAAGAAGAATCACATAATCACCAGAGTCAGACATCAAAAGGATGTCATTTAAAAAAACTTAATAGTGCTGACTCTGTACTATGTAGGGTTTTAAAACCAGACTGAAACACCTCCAGGATATCATGTTCATCCAAAAAAGCCTTCAACTGGAAATAAACTATTTTTTCCCAATCTTTTTGAGATAAAAGGCAGCTTGGAGATTGGCCTAAAATTAGCCAATACAGTGTGATCAAGACCAGATTTCTTAATCAGGGGTTTAACTACTGTGTGGGGGACACAATACACAGGTCTGGCGTTCTCTCACACCCAGAAGCAGGAGGAAACACAAGGCCAATAGACCGCAGGAGGAAGCTTACCAGGAGGTTCAGACTGGACAGAGTTTAGACGCTTCCCGGGGAGAGGAAAATTTACATGTAACCAGACCAGACAACGATGCGCCTTTCATCCCCCACTGCACCATGCTGCAGCATGACGTGCAGGGGGGTGGATGTATTGTAATGTACAGTATGTAACAAGTGTTATGATAATCGCACCACACATTCTCTTTGTCCATGCAACATGAATAATGTCAGAAGCCTCAGTCGTTATGCATGAGATTAAAGCTATAAAGGCCGGATGTGCAACGACTGGAGGCAGTCCCCTTGACGGGAGCTTCTAGACCCCAGGCTGTACATGTTTGTTAAAAGGAAATAAAGATTCTGTGTTGTCCTATGCTCGTGACTCACCTCACATCCTTTCCTTTTACCCTCTACACTGGTGACCTGACGTGAGATATGGACTGTCTACCCCATTCGCCACACTGTGGAATCTGGATTACCAAGGACCACCGGCATCCTTTCCATCCACATTGGAGCGTGCTCACCTGTTCCTCTTTCCACATTGGCGATCTGAAGGGCCAGAGAGAGCGAGCAGCGCGGGGGCCAAGACGCACCAGGATCAGCGAGACGAAGCAAACCCACAGAAACAGCCTGAAAGGGGAAGATTAGCGCCGTCTGCGTTGCTTCAATCAATCTCCCCAACCCTGGCTTCACCTCCCAACAGCGGGGTTTTGGCACACAGAAGCCCCGTGCACACGCCGCAGGATTGCGAGGATAGCACAACTTAAAGCTACATGGCCACGGTGCCAGACGCACGTGCTATGCACCAGGGACAAACCGGCTCCAAGAACTTATACATTGTCCTCAGCCACTGCACACCCCCGGGGAACAGGGCCGATCGCCATCCTCGGATTCTTTAGGCTTGCACATCGCACCGAAAGGAGCCGAGCAGCCTCACCCACAGGACTTGTATTTGTTTCTCAGCCGCTGCGCACCCATGGGGAGTTAGGCAGATTGCTTTCCCCAGAGTCTTTAGGACTGCCCCCGCACCTAAAGCAGATTTGGCAGTTGCCCTGACACAACTTAAGTTCTTCACAGCTGCGACACACCCTCGGGGAATTGGGCCGATTGCCTCCCCCAGATTTTTGCAGGATGGAGCTCCACACCGAAGAGGAGTCAGCAGAACTCATTTTTTTCACAGCCACTGCGGATCGCCGGAGAGTTTACCGGAAAAGCCCCACACCCGAGGCTGATCTACACACAATTTTTTCACAGCCCAGAGGCTTTTAACGTCCTGGACCAGCACTCCACTGTTTTCCCCATCTCCCCCTCATCCTCCACATTGTTTTTCCCGCACCTCCGTCCCAAAAAGCCTGCCGATTGCCGGCTTTGTTCCGTCAAGCGATGCGCACCGGACCCCATGCGCCCACGCACCACGGCCGTTAACGTTGTGGAACTTCGAGTGGAGCAGATTGTGCTTTTCACCCCTCCCTCTTTCCCCCCACAGACTGACATGCACTCCGACACATTTCACCAGTAGGACGGCTGCCGGATCGACAACCCCCCGCTGCAGCCGCCATGGGCGCCGACTTGAGCCCAACGGACCGGTGGGTTACAGCCCCTTCTTGGTGTTCGTGGGGGGGCTGTGTGGGGGACACAATACACAGGTCTGGCATTCTTTCACAATGGACCGCGTGGTTCAGACTGGACAGAGTTTAGACACCTCCCAGGGAGAGGAAAATTTATATGTAACCAGACCAGACAACAATGCGCCTTTTGCCCCCCACTGCACCATGCTGCAGCATGAAGTGCAGGGGGGTGGATGTATTGTAATGTATGTAACAAGTGTTATGATAACCGCACCACACATTCTCTTTGTCCATGCAACATGAATAATGTCAGAAGCCTCAGTCGTTATGCATGAGATTAAAGCTATAAAGGCCAGATGCGCAATGACTGGAGGCAGTCCCCTTGACAGGGCTTCTAGCCCCTAGGCTGTACATGTTTGCTAGAGGGAAATAAAGATTCTGTGTCGTCCTATGCTCGTGCCTCGCCTCACATCCTTTCCTTTTACCCTCTACAACTGTATGTTTAAAATTTGCAGGAACCACACCAGAAGATAAACTGTTGTTTAAAATTGTTTAAACTGACTGACCTATGCTAAGACTTCTTTCTAAAAAAAAAAAAAAAAAATGAGGGGGGAGAGCATCACAAGGGGAACCTGAGGGCTTAATATGATCAACCACATCCTGTATTTGTAGCAGGGTCACAGGCTCAAACTGCTTGAAAACAGCAGAGCAAGAGACAGACACAGAGGGGTCAGAGGCAGGAGCTGGGATGAGAGCCCTAATGGTGGTGACCTTATCAAAAAAATGTGAAAAGTCATTGTATGTTACAGATGATGCTTCCATACTGACAGACGGTGAGGCATTAAGAACAAAGCCAGAAGTTTTAAATAACACATGTGGGTCATGACAGTTTGCTGCAATAATATTAGACCGATGTTCTCTATTAGCTTCTTTAACACAGTTCTGGTAGTGATGCCAGCAGTCCTTTAAGATTTGAAATGTCACCTGCAACTTGTCCTTCTTCCACCTGCGCTCAGCTTTGTGGCACTCCCGTCTGGCTGCCTGAGTTCTGTCATTAAACCACGGCTCGAGTTTTGCTCTGGGCTGTTAAATTTTTAATGGAGCCACAGAGTCCACAGACAGTTTGGAACTGAGGTCCTCCATATCAAAAGAAGTAGAATCCGGGGGAGCACAGAGCTGGGTAAAAGCAGCGGAAAACCGACCAGCAGTGGTGGAGTTAAAAATCTGACAGCGGCGAGCAGGAGCACAAGGTTTAACTTTGGTACAGGATAAATCAACATTAAAAAAAAAAAATCAGCATATGGTCAGAAAATACAGCATCACCAATCTCCAGATTAAACACAGACAAACCATGAGCGAAAACAAAGTCTAATGTACAGTATGTCTGTGTTCATGTGTAAGTCCACCAGGTAAAAACTGTTCCAAATTTAAAAAATAAATAAGGTTTAAAAAGTCATTCATCAGAGACTTACTGTATCTGGACAGCACACATGGACATTAAAATCTTCAACAATAAGGACTCGGTTGTACTTTGGCATAATTTTTGCCAGAAAATCAGCAAAGTCATTCATAAAATCCTTACTATATTTGGGGGGGGGGGGGGGGTCATCAGTAAATGACAGTGACCAGCACCAGGTCAGAGCGACCCACCTCAAATAAAGTCATTTCAAAACTGGGAAGCGATGATAATAAAAACCACTTCTTACATTTAGTCATTTTTATAAATAGTCGCCATTCCTCCTCCTCGACCCAACGTCCATAGGGAGTAAAAATAAGAGCAACCAGCCAGTAAAAGTTAAGAGAAAGTGCTACAGTCACCAGCACTCAACCACGTCTATTATACAGAGGAAATCCAGACCACAGGAGGAGAAGAAATCCCTGAGGATAAAATTCTTATTTACCAGTGATCTGGAGTGGTGGCTCAGTTGGTAGAGCATCCGCCCCACACCCGGGAGGCAGGGGTTCAAATCCCGGCCGGGTCATGCCGAAGACCATATAAAAAAGTGGAACTTCCTGCCGTCCAGCTTGGTGCTCAGCAATAATGGAATGGAGGAGGGAAATTTGAGGCGGCGCCTTGCATGGCAGCAGCCCTCTGTGGGGTGTGTGTGATTAACACAGTAGATAGGTAAAACACAATCTTGTTCTACTGTACATGATTGGATGTACAGTTGAATGACAATAAAGGGTGATTTAATTTAATTTAATCTGGCGTTTACCAGGCCAATCCTGGCAGAAGCTGGGGCCTGTGGTGGAGCAGACTGGTGAGCCCAACACAGCAGCCTCAGGTTCCAGAGGTTCACCTTGAGTTGGTGAAGCCGGGGACAACAGGGGTGGCGGGGCTGGGGCACCTCATCTAAGCTGGTCACAGGTACCAGGCAGGCATCGATGGAATCCAAGGAGAGCCAAGGCACAAACCAGGGAGAAGATAATCCATACTCTGCCTGGGAAACGGAAGAGGAGCACGCCAGGCAGAGCTTGAGGTTTACCAGCTGACCACCGCGGTAAACGCAGCGACGGTGACACTTCCGGTAGGAGGATGGAACCAAAGCCTGGTACAGGTGAGTGGGAACCCCCGACAAAACTGGGGGAAAAGTTTTCTATCCACTACAGTCAAATGAAGCTAGGTTTTTAACAGAAAACCGGAGATCCAGGAGAGTTTGGCGATCATACACCAGCAGTGACTTGATTTGTTGAATGAAAATGGTTAGGCATAGAGGCAGACAATCTGCCACATACCGGTGCCATCTTTCCTTTTTATGTCCAGAACATGTGGTAGAAGACATCCTAACATCTACAGACCACAGACAGAACATGTGGTGGAGAACATCCTAACATCTACAGACCACACAGAACATGTGGTGGAGAACATCGTAATGTCTACAGACCACAGACAGAACATGTGGTGGAGAACATCCTAACATCTACAGACCACAGACAGAACATGTGGTGGAAAACACTAACATCTACAGACCACAAACAGAAGATGTGGTGGAGAACATCCTAAAATGAGCAGACTAGCTACAATCTGAAGATAAAAAACAGTTTTCTCCACTCATCCACTCCATCTACAGCTGATCCACAAAACTAATTAACCTGACAAGCCTGGCTTTGGACTGTGGGAGGAAACTTGAGCACCAGCATTAAATCTCTCAGACACAGCCACAGATAGGAGACTTCACTGATAACGGTTTTAGTTTTAGGAAGGACGTCTTGGGTGGTCAGGATGTCAGTCTGCAGCAGGTCAGGTACCAGAGAACCTCAGGAGACGTGATGGGCAATGGTCACATGATCAGAGGTCAATAGGGCAAAACCACAAAGCATCATCAGAGACTCACAGCAGCCAGCGAATGGCTCCCAGGTCCTGGATCGCAGGTACGGTTTAGTCTGAGGCTGCTGGAGGAGACACAGGACTGCAGAGTCCACCTGCTGGAACACCCTGGACACAGAAACAGACTACATGAGAACCACAGTAGAACCACAGCAGAAACATGGACGTTAGAGAGGAAACTGACCACAGCAAAGTCCACCTGCTGGAACACTCTGTACACACACGGGGACAGAGTTATGGTCAGTAAACACAGCTGTGATGTTCATCATGTCTGTAGAGATTCTAAGACCTCTGAAAGTCGATTTTTAACAAGGTTTAAAGACCTCTGATAGGCAGATGTTTTAATGAGGTTTTAAGACCTCTGATAGGCCATTTTAACAAGGTTTTAACCCTTAAGAGTGCGAGATTTTGCATGCCCCTAGTGGCAGAGCACGGCGCTGCGCCTGTCATCTCACCCTGACATCCCCGGCTGCATTGAGGATTTGTACTAATATGCCAGTTTCAGAAGGTGGCAGACACATATTGGAGGACTCAATGGATGACACGTAATACACCGTAATACACCAAAGAAGAACTCATTTCCTTTTTCTGTTTTCATCCTTTTAGCCCAGAAAGCTAATATGGCTGCCGTCCATCATCGTGCACCGTCACTTAGACAGCTTCGTACACGGAAAATAGCCGCGGGATACAAGCCAAATTTATGTGGGATAATCATAAGACTTTGTAGATGTGGTAGAGAAAGTAAATGACCGACAGAACGCAAAATAACGACCACGATGGGTGAAAACGCAGCAACCATGGCAGCAAGCGAGTCCCGTTAGCTGCCGGTAAGTGACGAATTTCTTTGGGGGGGTTTTTCACTGTACTGATTTTCTGGTTCATATACTTTGAAGATAAGATAACAACATACCGCTGTAGAGACAACGGTGTCAAAAAAAACAAACCATTCTTTGTGTAAATATGTCAAAAGTCCAGTTTTGACTGAGTTATGGAATTTAAAGAGTCAATTAGATGGAGTCAATTAGATGCGTAAATTTATTCCTATCTGAAACTTTGGATCATATTTTACATCTTTCTAATTGACAGTAAGCCATTATCTCTTACCACTTTCAAGTCACAGCCTTGGAAATCTGAACTATTTTATTGACAAAAAATATTTACCACTCTTGACCACTAGGGGTTATGTCGCAATTCGGTGACAGTCACACCCAGAGAGTTAAGCCATCTGATAGGCCGATTTATAACAAGGTTTTAAGACCTCTGATAGGCCGATTTTTTAACGAGGTTTTAAGACCTCTGATGAGCACATGGTTTAATGAGGTTTTAAAGGTGCCTTCAGATCAAACGCCAAGGGGCGGCGCAAATATATACAAAGTCAATGGAAAGAGGCGAGCACACACAAAATCGCGCATTTGCGCGTTCATGTCAGAAGGATACCGCTAACTTTGACATTCTGCCGGCACAAGAGTAAAAGTATCAACAATGGACAGTAAACTAGTTTGAAAATGAGACTGACACTCACCTGGAACACAGAAGGACCGGGAGCTCTTCAGCTGAATCAGGATGTCAGGGTTATTTACCCACAGATTCCTGCCACAGACGTGCTAACAAGGCTAGCAAGCTAGCAACAGAAACACTTATCTTGTAAAGTTTTAGAGACAGGGACAACTTTATAGGTGAGCCCCCCATCGGATAATGTAAACCTAAGCATGACGTTATTTTGGGGATTTCCACAGTAGGTAGAACACTGCTGCAGAAGTTATAAAGGCAACTTCACCTGTCTGCATCTCACTCAGACAGTGAATTCATGTCTATTCATGTGTTTACATTGAGTTATAATGTAATCGTGCTGTGTGCAAAATTTGCCTGTTCGCATTTGGTGTGAAGGCACCTTAAGACCTCTGATAGGTAGATTTTTAATGAGGTTTTAAGACCTCTGATAGGAAGATTTTTAACAAGGTTTTAAGACCTCTCATAAGCCAATTTTTTTTTTTTTTTTTTTTTTATTTAAGTTTTTGTAAAGGGTATACAGGTCGTTACAGCAATGCAGTGTTTACATTTTCATCACATGTTCCCTTATTTTCTGATATCTGACAACATTGGAAGATTAATTCTTACAACACCCCTTATTTTTTTTTTTTTTTAAAGTGAAAGAAAAAGTGAAATTAAAGAGAAAAAAAAACAAAACAAAAAACAAAAAAAAACCAAACAAACCAGTAAAAAACAAACAAAAAGAAAAAGTAAGTAAATAAAGATAAAAGAGCATCTGAGTAGCATTGGAACAAAGAGCAGAACCATTATTGAAATGGTATTTGTCAAAGATTAGATCTAATGGAAGACACATATGCGGTCCAGGGTTGCCAAAAGTTCATGAACCCATCCATGTCCTGTCTCAGTGCGAATGTCAACTTTTCCATCGAGTAAATGTCTTGGATCACGTTAGTCCAATCTTCAGGTGTAGGACAGTCCTTCAACATCCATTTTTTAGTTAGAGCTTTTTTGCTTGCCAATATTAAAACATTGAATAAGTATTTTTCTCCTCGTCTTTCCAGTGAGTCCGGTAGTAAACCCAAATACAAAGTTACAAAAGAAAAGGGAACTGTAATTTTGAATATTTTCCCCAATATTGTCTGTACATTGGTCCAATATTGGTGGATAACTGGGCATGACCAAAACACATGAAAATGATTTGCAGTCTTTTCACCACACAAGCGCCAACAGTTCAATCCCTTATGGGTAAATTTGATTTGTGCAGGTGTTCTGAAAAATCTTGCCAAGTTTTTCCATCCAAATTCTCTCCACTGCAGGGATGAGGTACTTTTCCATTGCTGTTTATTTAGCTTTTCCCATATTTCCAGATGTAAAGTGAAATTCCCCTCTTTTTCCCATCTCTCTTTTATATAAGATGTGTTGTCTCCTTTTAAGTCTTGAAGACCTTGGTATATTTTAGAAATGTATCTGATCCCTGGGATCCCTTTATATGCCATTAAGAAGACCTTCAGAACACCTGACTGGGCCCTTTCCAAAACCTCCTTTTTAAGTATATTGTTTATGTGGTGTCTAAGCTGGAAGAACCTGTAAAGGTCTTGATTTATTAGGCCTTGTTTTTTCAAATCTTCAAAACTTCTTAAGATTTGCCCTTTAAAAAAATCGTAATATTTTATCAGCCCCTTCTCCTTCCACTTTTTAAATCTGGTGTCTGTTTTATTAGGAGTAAAGTCCTGATCATAGGCGATCCATTGCAGAAGTCGATAGGGCTCTTTAGTTTGATTCTCTCTGACTATCTTAAACCAAATTTTTAGCGGGGTCTCTATCCACGGGTTAGTGTTATTCAAAAGCTTAGGTAAGACATTGTTCCCTATTATCGCCTGTAGGGGGATGTCACTTGTTATTTGGCATTCGATCTCCTTCCATTGTGCAGAGTAGACTGGGTTACATATCTCTACTAAAGTTTTAATTTGTGCGGCTTTAAAGTAGTCCCTGATATTTGGCAGCGCGAGCCCACCTTTGTCTTTGTTTAGCTGTAGGGTTCTATATCTGATTCTAGGTCTCTTGCCCTGCCATATGAATCTTGAGATCCTTCTGTCCAGCTCCTGCCATGTTTTTTTGGGAGGTTCTACCGGTATTGTTTGGAAAAGGTATAGAAGACGTGGAAGTATATTCATTTTGACTGCTTCAATTCTTTGTGCAATACCCAAGAATGGTATCATATTCCATCTTGCTAGGTCAGATTTTATTTTTGTCACCAGTGGATCATAGTTTAGTGATATAATTTTGTTGAGTTGTTTCGGGATATTGACCCCCAGATATTTCATAGATTCCGACTCCCAGTTAGTTTTGAGTTTGCTTAGTGAATAATGATTTGGGTCATAGTTGAATGTTAAAACTTGGGTTTTATGCATATTTAATTTGTACCCCGATAAATCTCCATACTCTGAAAAAACTGAGGTTAGTTCTGGTAAAGAAGTGTCCGGCTGCCCTAGGTATATTAAAATGTCGTCAGCAAAGAGTGCTATTTTATGTTCCTTCTGACCAAGTGTAATACCTTGAATTTTTTGGTTTTGTCTTATCCATTGGCTCAGAGGTTCTATGAAGATTGCAAAGAGCAGTGGAGACAGGGGGCAGCCCTGACGACATCCTCTTTCCAGTTCAAAAGATGATGATAAATTACCGTTAATCCTTATTTTAGCTGTTGGTTTTTTATATAATGCCTGTATAGTTCTAATGAAGTTGTTATGAAAATTGAAACTGGATAAGATTCTGTATAGAAAAGACCAGTCAACCGAATCGAATGCTTTTTCAGCATCTAATCCTAATATGACTGCATTTAAGTTATATTTTTTTATATGATGAATTATGTGTAAAGTGCGTCGAATGTTGTCTTGTGTCTGTCTTTGTCTTATAAAACCTGTTTGGTCTAAATGAATTAGGTCTGTCAGTATATTCTCTAACCTTTTGGCAAGGATAATGGTAAAAAGCTTATAGTCCTGATTTAGTACACTGATTGGTCTGTAGTTGGAGCACTCTAGTTTATCCTTTTCAGGTTTAGGTATAACTGCAATGACCCCTTCTCTCCAGGAGGGGGGGATTTCCCCTGTGTGGAGGACATAATTAAATGTTTTCAGGAGGAGAGGAGATAGTTGCTGTTTAAAGGTTTTGTACCACTCTGCTGTATAGCCATCAGCTCCTGGGGATTTGTTAGCTTTAAGTTTCATAATTGCTTTTTCCAATTCTTTAGAATGTATTTCTGACAGTAGTGTTTTATTTTGTGACTCCGTAAGTTGGGGAAGGTTTAATGTGTTTAGGAATGCCTCGGATGCGCTTTTATGTTTTTTGTGGGAGTATAAGTTCTTATAGTAATTCTCGAAGTTTTTAAGAATATCCTGAATTCTGAATTTTATTTCCTTTGATACTGGGTCTCTGATTTTGTAGATTGCTCTTTCTGTTTGATGTTTCCTCAATTTATAGGCTAGCAATTTTGCCGATTTACTGCCTGCTTCATAGTATTTTTGTTTCAGAAATGTAAGTTTCTTCTGGATTTCTATTGTGTAGATCTCATTTATTTGGTTTTTAATTTCCTTAATCTTGAGCGAGTCAGTAGAATGAGTGTTGCCTTTGTGTTCTTTTTCTAGGTTCCTAAGTTCTGACTCTAATGTGGATAGTTTTTCTTGTCTTAGTTTCTTTTGGGTTGCCAGTTTTGCAATAATCTTTCCTCTTATTACGGCTTTACATGCATCCCACAGTATTAAAGGGGATACTTCTCCATTATCGTTATCTTCCAAATATCTGAGAATATCTGACTCCAATTCATCTTTCAATGGTCCTTTCAGGACATTTGAATTTAACCTCCAAGAAAATGTATTATTTGTGTATTTTTGGATATTTAAGTCCATGTAGATCGGACTGTGGTCGGAGAGATCCATCAGTCCTATTTTACATGTTTTTACTCTACCAATGTCTCTATTAAACATAAAAAAATAGTCAATCCTTGAGTAAGATGAATGTGGAGTTGAGTAAAATGTATAGTCTTTTACACTGGGGTTGAGTTCCCTCCACACATCACAGATTCCCATTTCTTTTAGTAGCATCCGAGTCTTCCTGTTTTGGGTGTTATTTTGATGTGGGGAATTACCAGAAGCATCCCAGTATGGATTCAGTCTAAGATTGAAGTCCCCACCACATATCACTAAACCTTGAGCTTTAGTTATCATTAGGTCGAATACATTTTTATAAAATTTCCAGTTAGCCCCTGGGGGAGCATACACATTCAGCAGGGTGATATCTTCTCCCTCTAGCCGCCCAGTTACCAAACTGTATCTCCCTTCTTTATCTTTGTGTTCTGATTTTTTTTCAAATGTAATTTTGGTTGATATCAATGTCGCTACTCCCCTCCTCCTCCCTGATTTATATGAAGATGAAGAGATCATTTTAAACCCTTGTCTACTGAGTTTATTGTGTTCCACGTCTGTTAGGTGGGTTTCTTGTAAAAGTATTATTCCTGCTTTGTCTTTTTTCATTTTGCCTAGAATCTTGGATCTTTTAACTGGATTCAGGATCCCTTTTACATTATATGAAATTATTTTGGTTACACCCCGTTTCTCCATTGTGTTGTTTTGTTTAGTATAACTGTGTGGTGGCCCTCTTTTGTGCTACTCAGAAACTGAAAGAACATTAAAAACAAGAAAAACATTAAGAACATAGTGTAAAAAACTTTAAAACAAAAAACTGTCAAAAGAACTTCCTGAGCTGAGGTCTTTTTAAAGACCCTGTAAGAGCCTTGATGGAGTGAAGGCCCTGAGGGAAATTCCTCAAACTCTGTTACGTGTTGAGGGCCCTCTCGTACCACTGAAAGTAGTCCCATGCTTTTAACGTGAGTTTCAGAACCCAATCCAAACTTGTAATGATTTTTTTTTTTTTTTTTTCCTTTTATGCCTAAACCCTGTGAAATTGTGTGCACCCTCCCACCCCCATCACATCAAACATTCACGCAAAAACAGTATTTGTTAGTATGAGCAGAACATGTGGATTATTGTCACATTTCTATTTTAACAAGTTTTTTTTTTTTTTTATTACAAAGACTTATTTGTTTCAAATAATATGATTGTTCCATGAAATGTTTTACCACATGCTGAATGTGCATCTCCTTTAATGTTTGTTACCTTGTATGAGGGGGGTTGGATGTGCGGATTGATTCAAGAGGAAGGGAAAAAAAAAAAAAAAGGTCGCTATTCCAACCTGAAAACGGATAGTTTATCCGCGACGCTCTGGTGCTGGGTTTCCCGCTGCTGGTCCGTGGATTTTGAGGGTCTTTGTGTTGTCCATGTTTGCGCTTTGATCTTCTCACTCGGGTCTGCTGCGGGTTTAAACACCGTTACCGGGAGCCCTCTTCTCGCCATGTCAGCTGTTGCTTCTTCCGCCGAATTATAGAGACACGTTTCATCGCCGTAGAAGACCCTTAACTTCGCAGGAAATGGTGTCTGAAAGCGCAATTTCTTCTCTCTTAACACCTTTTTCGCGTCATTGTATTCCCTGCGCTTTTTAAGGACCTCCGGGGCGTAATCGTGTTCCACGTAGACTTTTCTCTCCTGGTGCATAAATCCTTTTTTCTGCCAGGCCAGTCTTACAACCTCTTGTTTTATTTTGAAATTGGAAAATCTTACCAACACCGAACGTGGGGGCGCTTCCGCCGCCGGCCTAGCGGCTAATGAACGATGTGCCTTTTCTATCTTCAAGTCGGTGGTTTGTGGAATATCCAATTTCTCTCTTAGTAAGGATTCCACGCATTCTGCCATTGAGTTAAAACCATTTTCGGTTCCTTCTATCAGACCATGAATTCTTATGTTGTCTCTTCTTTGTTTTCCTTCTTGGTCGGTTAGCTTAGCCTCTATAGCTGCTTGTCTTTTGCGTAGGTCCAGCACAGAATCTTCGAGCACTTTTATTCGATCCTCTGTTTCCAAGATTCGGTTCTCGGCCTGGTCCACTCTGCTGTTTGTCCTTTTCAATTCTTCTCTGAATTCCCGAAATTCGGCCGTAACATCTCGGCGAAATCGTCGTAGTTCCTCAAATAGTGATTTCAGGCTAACCCTTTTGTTAGCTATCACCAGCTCCTCGTCTTCTGAACGGGGATCTTCCAGTTCAGATTCTCCGGCCGATACGTGTCCTAGCCTGGAGAATTTCAGTTTCTTCTGTTTTCCTTTAGACATGATGATTTTGTCTTTTGATTTTCACTCCTCCAAAAATCCGTTAAGTTTGATTTTCAAGGTGTTATCCTGGATTGAGTCTGAGAGCTTCAGTGTTAAGCTGCAGTCGCCATGGCGTCCAGACCGGAAGTCATAAGCCAATTTTTAAAGAGGTTTTAAGACCTCTGACAGGCCAATGTTTTAACGAGGTTTGAAGACATCTGATAGGCCGATTTCTAACAAGGTATTAAGACCTCTGATAGGCAGATTTCTAACGAGGTTTTAAGATCTCTGATAGGCCGATTTTTAACAAGGTTTTAAGACCTCTGATAGGTTGATATTTAACAAGATTCTAATACCTCTGATAAGCAGATGGTTTAACAAGGTTCTAAGCCCTCTGATAGGTAGACTTCTAACTAGGTTTTAACACCTCTGATAGGTAGATTTCTAATGAGGTTTTAAGACCTCTGATAGGCAGATTTTTAACGAGGTTTTAAACCTTAATTTAGTGAGCAGGTTTACCGTAGGCTGAGCAGTCTCTGGTGGAGGTCCACTGAGAGACCAGATCTCTCCGACAAGATCAGATCTCTGATGGAGTCAAAGTCCTGCTTCAGCTGGAGGGCACCCCCCACACTGATGACAGAAAATAAAAACACCATCATCGCACCGAGAACCAACAGAACACCAGATAGAACCACAATAGAAACCTCAGGAATAAGCATGAACACTTTCAAAACAGGAACTAAATATGAAGCTCTCCACAATAAAACTAGAATTCAATTCAATTCAGCTTTATTTATATAGCGCCACATCACAACAGAAGTCATCTCATAGCGCTACAAAATGCAAAGAATCTAATTAAACAAGATCTAAAAATAATAAATTCAACAAAATAAAAGTCCAGAACATGTGTGTGTGTGTGTGTGTGTGTGTGTGTGTGTGTGTGTGTGTGTGTGTGTGTGTGTGTGTGTGTGTGTGTGTGTGCTCTACCTGAACTTGATCTTGTGTCGGAGGATGTGTTCCATCCAGGCCTCCATGAATGCCGTCATGGTGATGCTCAGAGCCTGAACACGGGCGTCATCAGAAAGCGGGGCCACGCCCTCCAACACCTGACCAATCACGGTCTGAGCTGCCGTACATGCGTACTCACTGGGACTGCTGGGAAAGGCTGGATGGATGGAGACAGATGTGGTTACCATGGTGACGGAACATTTCGCTGGTGACTCTTGGGTCAGACATGACCTCTGATGTTCTCCTGACAAGAAATTGATGATCCACTGAAGACCATTTCAGGAACCATTATCATTTTGGTTCCTGATGGTCTAACATTACTGCTGAATCACAGACGAAGAACTACAGCATACAGATCAGAGCTATAACTGCTGGACCAGTGATGGAGGATTCTGATTGGTCAGTCACAGACGTTAACAACCAGAATTGTTTGGTTCCTCTAACAGGCATTCTAAGCTAAAGTACCTGTCCTGTGGGCAGGTCTCCAGTGGACAGCTGACGGCATGGTCTGCTCAAAAATCTCCCCAGACATCCTCTTACAGTCACTGGAGAATGTCTTCAGCACTAGAGAGGAGAACGTCTGAAACAAGAACCACAGTGGCCCTCATTTATTAAACGTGAGTGATTAAGACAGAAAAGTGGTCGTACGCTCGTTTCAAAGCAAAGTTCGGTGTTTGCCAATCTGGTCGTGATTGTAGGATATGCTGAAATCTCACGACAGCTGAGATGGTGTCCTGCTACACAAATGTTCATGTTTCGCTGCTATTTAAATTACAATCTAAATCTAAATAATGACATGAACAGCAGAATCTACCCATAATGCACCAGTGCTGGTCTACAGTCATATCAGTGCTTAGAGGTTTATAGATGAAACCATATCTGTGAAATATGAATCTGTGTTGACTACAGAGAACTAATGAACCTCCATCAGCTGCGAGGTTCATGTCTGAGGAAATAATAAACACCTGAGTCCATCACTGATGTCAGATCAGAACCACCCACCTGCAGCTCACACACAACCCGGTCCATCTCTGTCAGCTGCTGCTTCAGCAGGACCCGGTCATGGTTCTGGAGGACGGACACACCGTCTCTCTCTGAGTCCATCAGCAGGGTCTGGGTCTGCTGGACCATCAGCTCCAGGGACTCCCTCAGAACCTGAAACACCACCACAGAACCAGAAAATGACAGTTTGGAATTTTTTAAAAAGCTGCAAATTTGTAAGGAAAAAGTGTCAAAATTGAGAGAAAAGGTAGCAGAACATGTTCTAAGTCTCCACAGACTAGAACCTCCCCTGCAGAAGAACCTCTGGTACCTTGAGGTCTCCCTGGGTGATGAGCAAGAACTTGTTGAGGTTCCAGGAGGACAGAAACTGGTAAGCCTTAGAGATGACCCAGACTGTAGACAGCTGAACCCAGGCCAGAACCAGGCTGACAGTTTGCCTCCTCAGAGCTAGAACACTGGAGGAACCTGATGGAGACAGAGACCTGGGTTAGTTCTGGTTCAGTTTTAACTACAACAGTAGTTGTTGTTGTTGTTGTTGTTGTTACTCTCACATCTGAGAACCATTTATCACAGAAGTCACTTTAGTCCACTTACAGATGTGAGTAGAATGTTCAGCTGTCAGTTTATCTGTTACACTGTTTTATTAAATATAAAAGAACTATTCCATCACACTGGTGGAGAACTGACATTAACCTGTTGATGATGTTCTAATTTAAAGTTAAATGGGGACATAATGGACCGTGTTACATTTAATTATGTCCAACCTCCACCTGCTAACGTTCGCTAGCTGAGCATTACCGTAGCATGGTAAGCCAGGTAGCTGTATGCTAATAGTTTAGCTGTTGTCAGGAACTAAATCCTTCCTGTTAACAGTCTGACCCACGTCAATCCATCAACACTCACTCAGGAATCTGTGTAAACTGTTCCGTGTCAGACAGGACCACGTCGGTTCTGTAAAGGTCTGCGTGTTTCATGCTCTGTTTTTCCAAAGTTTGAAGGGTTGGATGATGTGAGAACCAGAGACGTTCTGCAGTCCTACCTTCAGTGCTGCTGTTGTAGCTGTGATGGAGGCTCAGAGATGACAGCAGAGGAGGAGGCAGCAGGAGCAGCAGCTCCATGGTCTCAGACTTCGGTACTCCTAGTCTAGACGTGGTAACATTAGCAGGTCGGTCTGTGAGACATTTGTCTCTAAGAGATGATCCAAGACACCTGCACACCTCTGACACACAACAGAACATTACACATCATTACCACAACTGCAGACATAATTAATGTGACTACATTAAACATTATCCAGACACCTGCACAACCTCCAGGTAGGAACCACTATATAAGACCCAGCTTTACACTGTGTTCCAAATTACTATACAAATAGGATTTTAGTGTCATAAACATTCAATTTTTTGTTTAAACTCATGAATGGTATTGTGTCTCAGGGCTCTTTGGATCACTGATATCAATCTCAGACAGCTGTCATAATTAATTTGCCAGGTGAGCCCAATTAAAGGAAAACTACTTAAGAAAGATGTTCCACATGATTAAGCATGCCACAGGATTCAAGCAATATGTGAAAGAAAAAGGATCTCTCTACTGTCGAAAAGCGTCAAATAGTGCAATGCCTTGGACAAGGTATGAAAACATTAGATATTTCACAAAAACTTAAGCATGATCATCGTACTGTGAAGAAATCTGAGGCTGACTCAAAGCACAGACGGGTTTGTGCAGATAAAGCCATAATGAAGAAGGTTTCTGCCAGACAAATTCATCGGACTAAGAGAGTAGCTGCTAAAATGCCATTACAAAGCAACAAACAGGTATTTGAAGCTGCTGGTGCCTCTGGAGTCCAACAAATCTCAAGGTGTAGGATCCTCCAGTGGCTTGTAGTTGTGCATAAACCTACTATTTGGCCACCCCTAACCAATGCTCACAAGCAGAAACGGTTGCAGTGGGCCCAGAAATACATAAAGACTCATTTTCAAACAGTTTACTGTTTACTGATGAGTGCCGTGCAACCCTGGATGGTCCAGGTGGATGGAGTAGTGGATGGTTGATGAATGGCCACCATCTCCCAGCAAGGCCGCGACATCAGCAAGGAGGTGGCAAAGTCATGTTTTGGTCCAGAATCATGGGCAGAGAGCTGGTAGGCCCCTTTAGGGTCCATGAAGGTGTGAAAATGACCTCAGCAAAGTATATAGTTTCTGACTGACCACTTTCTTCCATGGTACAAAAAGAAGAACCGTGCCTTCTGTAGCAAAATTATCTTCATGCATGACAATGTACAATCTCATGGTGCAAACAATACCTCTGTGTCACTGGCTGCTATGGGCAGAAACTTGTGGTGTGACCCCCATCCTCCCCTGACCTCAACCCTATTGAGAACCTTTGGAGCATCCTCAAGCAAAAAATCTATGAGGGTGGGAGGCAGTTCACATCAAAACAGCAGCTGTGGCCCCCTACAGGCGATAATAGGGAACAATGTCTTACCTAAACTCTTGAATAACACTAACCCGTGGATAGAGACCCCGCTAAAAATTTGGTTTAAGATAGTCAGAGAGAATCAAGCTAAAGAGCCCTATCGACTTCTGCAATGGATTGCCTATGATCAAGACTTTACCCCCAATAAAACAGACACTAGATTTAAAGAGTGGAAAGAGAAAGGGCTGATAAAATATTACGATTTTTTTAAGGGGCAAACTTTAAGAAGTTTTGAAGATTTGAAAAAACAAGGTCTAATAAATCAAGATCTTTACAGGTTCTTTCAGCTTAGACACCACATAAACAATATACTTAAAAAGGAGGATTTGGAAAGGGCCCAGTCAGGTGTTCTGAAGGTCTTCTTAATGGCATATAAAGGGATTCCAGGGATCAGATACATTTCTAAAATATACTAAGGTCTTCAAGACTTAAAAGGAGACAACACATCTTATATAAAAGAGAGATGGGAAAAAGAGGGGAATTTCACTTTACAATTGGAAATATGGGAAAAACTAAATAAACAGCAATGGAAAAGTACCTCATCCCTGCAGTGGAGAGAATTTGGATGGAAAAATTTGGTAAGATTTTTCAGAACACCTGCACAAAACAAATTTACCCATAAGGGGTCGAACTGTTGGCGCTTGTGTGGTGAAAAGACTGCAAATCATTTTCATGTGTTTTGGTCATGCCCAGTTATCCACCAATATTGGACCAATGTACAGACAATATTGGGGAAAATATTCAAAATAACAGTTCCCTTTTCTTTTGTAACTTTGTATTTGGGTTTACTACCGGACTCACTGGAAAGACGAGGAGATAAATACTTATTCAATGTTTTAATATTGGCAAGTAAAAAAGCCCTAACTAAAAAATGGATGCTGAAGGACTGTCCTACACCTGAAGATTGGATTAACGTGATTCAAGACATTTAACTCGATGGAAAAGTTGACATTCGCACTGAGACAGGACATGGATGGGTTCATGAGCTTTTGGCAACCCTGGATCGCATATGTGTCTTCCATTAGATCTAATCTTTGACAAATACAGTGGGGTAAAAAAGTATTTAGTCAGCCACCAATTGTGCAAGTTCTCCCACTTAAAAGATGAGAGAGGTCTCCAATTTTCATCATAGGTATACCTCAACTATCAGAAACAAAATAAGAAAAAAAAAATCCAGAAAATCATATTGAAGGATTTTTAATGAATTAATTGGTAAATTCCTCGGTAAAATAAGTATTTGGTCAAGAACAAAAGTTCATCTCAATACTTTGTTACATACCCTTTGTAGGCAATGACAGAGGTCAAACGTTTTCTGTAAGTTTTCACAAGGTTTTCACACACTGTTGTTGGTATTTTGGCCCATTCCTCCATGCAGATCTCCTCTAGAGCAGTGATGTTTTGGGGCTGTCACTGGGCAACACAGACTTTCAACTCCCTCCAAAGATTTTCTGTGGGGTTGAGATCTGGAGACTGGCTAGGCCACTCCAGGACCTTGAAATGCTTCTTACGAAGCCACTCCTTCGTTGCCCGGGCGGTGTGTTTGGGATCATTGTCATGCTGAAAGACCCAGCCACGTTTCATCTTCAATGCCCTTGCTGGTGGAAGGAGGTTTTCACTCAAAATCTCACGATACATGGCCCCATTCATTCTTTCCTTTACACGGATCAGTCGTCCTGGTCCCTTTGCAGAAAAACAGCCCCAAAGTATGATGTTTCCACCCCCATGCTTCACAGTAGGTATGGTGTTCTTTCTCCTCCAAACACGACAAGTTGAGTTTTTACCAAAAAGTTCTATTTTGGTTTCATCTGACCATATGACATTCTCCCAATCCTCTTCTGGATCATCCAAATGCTCTCTAGCAAACTTCAGACGGGCCTGGACATGTACTGGCTTAAGCAGGGGGACACGTCTGGCACTGCAGGATTTGAGTCCCTGGCGGCGTAGTGTGTTTCTGATGTAGCCTTTATTACTTTGGTCCCAGCTCTCTGCAGGTCATTTACTAGGTCCCCCTGTGTGGTTCTGGGATTTTTGCTCACCGTTCTCGTGATCATTTTGACCCCACGGGGTGAGATCTTGCGTGGAGCCCAGATCGAGGGAGATTATCAGTGGTCTTGTATGTCTTCCATTTTCTAATAATTGCTCCCACAGTTGATTTCTTCACACCAAGCTGCTTACCTATTGCAGATTCAGTCTTCCCACCCTGGTGCAGGTCTACAATTTTGTTTCTGGTGTCCTTTGACAGCTCTTTGGTCTTGGCCATAGTGGAGTTTGGAGTCTGACTGTTTGAGGTTGTGGACAGGTGTCTTTTATACTGATAATGAGTTCAAACAGGTGCCATTAATACAGGTAACGAGTGGAGGACAGAGGAGCCTCTTAAAGAAGAAGTTACAGGTCTGTGAGAGCCAGAAATCTTGCTTGTTTGTAGGTGACCAAATATTTATTTTACTGAGGAATTTACCAATTAATTCATTAAAAATCCTTCAATGTGATTTTCTGGATTTTTTTTTCCTCTCATTTTGTCTCTCATAGTTGAGGTATACCTATGATGAAAATTGGAGACCTCTCTCATCTTTTAAGTGGGAGAACTTGCACAATTGGTGGCTGACTAAATACTTTTTTGCCTCACTGTACCATTTCAATGATGGTCCCGCTCTTTGTTCCAACGCTACTCAGATGCTCTTTTACTTTTAATTACTTAATTTTCTGTTTGTTTTTTGCCGTTCTGTTTTTGTTTATTCGGTTTTTTTTTTTTTATTTAATTCTCTTTAATTTCACTTTTTCTTTCACTTTAAAAAAAAAAGGGGGGTGTTGTAATAACTATCCTACCAATGTTGTCAAATAGCAAAAAATAAGGGAACGTGTGATGAAAATGTAAACAATGCAATGCTGTAATGACCTGTATACCCTTTACAAAAACTTAAAAAAAAAAACAGCAGCTGTGGGAGGCTATTCTGACATCTTGCAAAGAAATTCAACTAGAAACTTTCCAAAAACTCACAAGTTCAATGAATGCAAGAATTGTGAAGGTTATATCAAAGAAGGGGTCCTATGTTATTATGTAACTTGGCCTGTTAAAATGTTTTTGATTGAAATAGCTTTTGATTTCAGTAAATATGACCTCTTAATGCGGCAAATTCAACAAATGACCATTTTTAGTTCTTTACAATCGATAAAATGCTTTGAAACTCTGTTGTGCATAATAATTTGGAACAGTGGATTTTGATTTTTGCAAAAAAATAGTTATCATTGGGAGGTTTGTTCAATAAAATTTGAATTGTGCTCTAATGGTTGATGACTTCAAAATGATACTATCATTTGCATCGACTATTTAGGAAAATCAGAGACAAATATAATTTGCATAATAATTTGGAATGTGGTGTAATGGATTGTAACGTCTGAGCTCATTAACCATCAGCAAAGGGTTAATTAGGATAAAACACAAACACCAAAAACACTGTTAAAACACACAGTTAAGATGTTTTCTCATTACAGTTATCAGCTACAGTCAGGTCTAATATTCAGACTGATGGTGGATCAGAACCACTGATGTTCTCCACACACAACACTGGAGGTGTAACAATACTGTATATACTCATACTAATTCTGTGTGGACTGACCATAGTCCCAGCAAGCGTGAGCAGTGGTCACTAACAGGTTCAGACCCAGGTCCTCCATCATGGTTCTGGACTCCTCTGGAACCTGACCTACAGCAGAACACAGAACAGCTAAACCAGAAATCCAGTCAGCAGTGAAACATAAACGTTAGTAAATCAGAAAATCTGTTGGCTGACACTTCCTGACTTCTGGCCGGTTCTGGTCTCACACAGAAGAATGGTGGTGGTTTATTAATGGATCTATAGTGGAGCTCGTACTTTGGTCTTTATGACCAAAGAAAACCAACAGAACCAGACCACCAATGATGGAACCAGGTCACCAGACAACCAGTCTTACCCAAGTCTTATCCTGATTTTACCCAGGTCTCATCCAGGTCTCATCCAGATTTTTAAGCTGGATTCATGCTACTTTTCCGCTCTGGTCTGCGGAGATGCGTGTCAACTTTGGACCAAGCTGGTACGCACACAGTAGTGTATATACAGTCATGTGGAAAAATTAGGACACCCCATTAAATATTCAGCTCTTTATTAAGAAATGTTCACATATTGATGTCTGATCTTGTTTTTATTTATCGCTGGGAAAGAAGGTGATTAACTGCAAGTAAATAATAAAAAATAACCTTGTTTTACTCATTAAACAAAAGATAGCAACAAAAATGGGTATTCTGAGGAAAAAGTTAGGACACCCTGCCGCCTAATAGCTAGTGTTATGTTTGAGGGGTTTCTTGCATGTACAGCCCGTTTCAAGTCACCCCACAGTATCTCAATGGGATTAAGATCTGGGCTTTGACTCAGCCATTCCAGGACTCTCCATTTCTTAGTTTTTAGCCAGTCCTAGGTGTATTTACTGGTATGTTTTGGGTCATTGTCATGTTGCATGTTATAGGGCTGTGAGCAGGCTATTGAATTACCTGTATCCGGCGCTAATGCCGGAGGACAGCATGCCAAACAAAACGTTTTTATGTGCCTCTACCTCATTCAGGAGCACCTCCAACTCACAGTCCATGAAATTCCATTAAATCCATTATTTTTAATTGTGGATACAGGAGAATCAAACATGCAGTGCTTGTATATATCTATTTGCATCTAATTGCATATTCAAATGGAGGCATGTCAAGAGAGGAGTCCAGTATTTCCTCACGTGCGTTCAATTTTAAGTAGATTGGGATGTACAAAGGAAATGTGCTTGGATTCCTGCGTATGCACTGTTTGATATATCTGGATGGGGGTTTTTTTAACGGCGTTTTCTTGATTTAAACGTACGTCATCTTTCAGTAGGAAATCCACACAAGTCTGTGTACATGAGGCCCCTGGTCTTTGTCTTCATTGTTTCTGGCAAACTTCAGTCTGGCCTTCATGTTTCTCTTAGAGAGCAAAGGTTTCCTCCTTGCACACCTCTCATGCAAGTTAAACTTGTGCAGTCTTTTTCTGATTGTAGAGGCATGCACTTTCACATCAACAATATCAAGACCCTGCTGTAGGTCTCGTGATGACATTTTATGGTTTTTGGAGACTTCTTTTAGCATCTTGCAGTCTGCTCTCGGGGTGAACTTGCTTGGACAACCAGACGTGAGCATGTTGGCAGTTGTTTTGAATGTCCTCCACTTATAAACTATTTTCCAGATAGTGGAATGGCTGAGTTCAAATTCTTTTGTGATCTTTTTAAATCCCTTACCAGACTCAAAAGCTGCTACAATCTTCTTTCTTAAGGCCTCAGGCAGCTCTTTCAGTCTCACCGTGGTGTTCACTCTCACTTCAACAGTCAGGAGTACACCAAACTAAATGTTTGCGGTTTAAATAGGACAAGCCTCCTTCAAAATGCTGAGTAATGATGTTCTACTCATGTGCACTTGATGTGATACACCTGTGTGTGACTTTTGTCATTTTAAATGGGATATAAATGTAGGGGTGTCCAAATTTATTCCTCACCAGAAATTGCATGTTTTTAGAATTATATTTTACAGAAAAAATTTTGAAAAGTTTTTTCTTCAGTTTTAATTGTTTAGTTATATTACTTCAATCTCCAAGTATTGTTAAAATTGATATTAAATATCCCTATGTCCAAATATGTAAAAAAAAGTGCACAGGCTTTCGTAGAGTGTCCTAATTTTTTCACATGACTATACTTAATTTTTGTCATCTACCAGACCACGTTGTCCGTGCATGCGCACAACTGACATTTGCAGTTTCACCCCAATCCTACGGGTAGCACAAATGTGTTAATATGCCAGTTTGTTCACCGGCTATACAAAAATGAAGAAACGCAAGATCAACGCACATTTTTTTGGAGCAACAACAATGGTGTCATTTTGAGGAAAAGGAGGAATTACCTTTTTTCAGTGCTCTTCTCCACTCGAGCTGATGCTGCTACAAAATGATTCATGCATGTTTACTTCTTCTTCTGTTAGATTTGATTGGCGATTGGCAACCAGCTCAAAGGTGCATTACCACCACTGACTTGATTATGTTTTCCTCATAGCTTTGTGGCATTTTCCTCATTGCTTTATGACGTCCTCCTCATAGCTTTCTGACATAACCCTCGTAGCTTTGTGGCTTTGTGACGTCTTCCTCATAGCTTTTGTGAGGTTTTGACCAAGATTCAGGATTCATCCAGGTTTTGTTGTTGTCACCTGCGTCACTGCTTATATCACTCCTCTTCTTCTTCTTCCTCCAGATCTGATCGCCGGCCGGCAACCAGCCCACATGTGCACCATTGTGAATGGGAGGGGCAAAAAAAATAAATTCTTTTGATGAATCCAGTT
This sequence comes from Pholidichthys leucotaenia, assembly GCA_020510985.1. Lineage (NCBI taxonomy): Eukaryota > Metazoa > Chordata > Actinopteri > Cichliformes > Pholidichthyidae > Pholidichthys > Pholidichthys leucotaenia. Next base: position 280,536,042 of record CM035840.1, on the reverse strand, counting down.
GCACTTAAATATCTAAGTAGAGATACACACAGTATATTTCTTTGACTGAGGTTCCTAACATGTTTCATGCATGTTTATTCTCGTCTTCCTTTTCTTATTCTCCGTCTACTTTGACTTTGTATGCTGTGTCAGTAGTGCCAACTCATGTATGGAAGGTTCAATCTTGAGCATGCACAGTCAACCCGCCCAGGCAACGCGGTTGCAAAATTTGGGCTGTACATGGACGTCCGCATAAGGGGTCTGCGGACATCCACGGACTGGAGGCGATGATGTAATTTTCTTCTCCTTCTTCTTCTGTTAGATTTGATTGGCGGTTGGCAACCAGTTCAAAAGTGCATTACCTCCACTGACTTGATTATGTTTTCCTCATAGCTTTGTGACATCTTACTCATAGCTTTGTCACTCTGTGACATTTTCCTCGTAGCTTTGTGATGTTTTCCTCATAGCTTTAAGACGATTTCCTCATAGCTTTGTGACGTCTTCCTCATAGCTTTCTGCCATAATCCTCATAGCTTTGTAGCTTTGTGACGTCTTCCTCATAGCTTTGTGATGTTTTGACCAAGATTCGGGATTCATCCAGGTTGTGTTGTCATCACCCGCGTCACTGCTTATATCACACTTCTTCTTCCTCTAGATCTGCTTGCCGGCCGGCAACCAGCCTGCAGGTGCGCCATCGCCACCCACTGGGTTGGAGCGTGGACAAGAGAATGGGAGGGGGAAAAAACTAAATTCTTTTGATTAATCCAGTTGCACTTAAATATCTAAGTAGAGCTACATATACTTCTTTGACTGAGGTTCCTAACATGTTTTCCAAACAAAAACTTAAATTAGCCCTTTCCATTACTGCAATCAGATGTTTCCTTTGTTCCCAGTATCCCTGACAATCCAACAAAACGTGCTGAACTGTTTCTGGACACCACAATGTGCACAGCTGCCTGTTGGGTATTTACCTATTCTATGTAGTGTCTGGTTCAAAGTAGTATGTGCTATTCTCAATAGGGTGATGAGTATCTCCTCCTTCCTGTTTCTGCCAAGTCCCATTCCAGAGACCACCCACTTTTAATGTCATAAAGAGATCTGCCTGTATCTATTGAGTCCCAATATTCTTGCCACTTTTGCACTATATACTTGTTAATTATTGATTTGCCTTCTGCCTTACTGAGTGAGATGTCCAGATCCTCTGCCTCAAATTTCACTGTTTGTTTCGCTAATAAGTCCACATCCTCATTACCCTCTATTCCAACATGGGCTCGAACCCAAAGAAAGCTTACTGACTGGCCTTTACTGTAGAGGTTTGTAAATTAAGGAGTGGATTTCTACAATTAGGTCCTGCCTACACGACTGCAGTGACTGAACACTCTTGAGCTGCCCAACTATCTGAAGCAGTAACAGCATTATTCCTATAATTTATCTCCAACCACTGTAGAGCTAATATAATGGCAACTAGCTCAACTGTGTATATTGATAAGTGATTGCTGGTTCTTTTATTGATAGATATTTTATACTGAGGAATGTATACCGCAGCTCCACTACGACCAGTTGTAGGGTCCTTGGAACCATTGGTAAATGCTATCAGCATGTTTCTGAAGTTCTGTTCAATATATTTATACATGATATAATCTGTTGCTGATTGCTTATGTTGCCTCCTCAGTTGTTGTATTTCAAAATCTACTAGTGGCATCTGAAACAGCCATGGAGGAATAACAGACCACAGGACCGTTGTGCTAAAATGTACGTGTTTTAATCCTGCCTGCTCAGCAATGGCATCACTTATCCATCCAAAGCTACTAATGTTGAACTCCTTGTGTTCCCAGCAATCATTAGGAATAGCTTTTGCAGGATGTGACCTCTTATGCCCCTTCAAGTTGATCCAGTATGCCAGCATTAATTTGGTTCTTCTTAATCTTAAGGGCATTTCATCCATCTCTACTTGGATAGCTGATACTGGAGAAGCTTTAAATGCACCACAACATATCCTAAGAGCCTTTGTCTGCTCTATGTCCAGAAGGTTCAGGTGACAATCAGCAGCCAACATGAACACAACACATCCATAGTCTAGTGTCACTCTCATTAGTCCTCGTTATATCATCAACAGAGAGGCCCTAGAGGCCCCCCAGTCCCGTCCCGCCAGACATCTCAAAATATTATTTATTTTCTTACACTTTCCTTTAGTTTTTTCAATATGCTGCTTCCAGGTTAGTTTTTCATCGAATAACACACTTAAATACCGAACTACCTTTACTTGCTCTAACTTTTGGCCATAAAGTTTTAAAGAAATGTCTTTGTGAGTTTTAGAGAAGCAAATTACTTGTGTCTTTGAGACCGATAATTTAAAAGCCCACCGGTTTGCCCATTGTTCAACTAAGTCTATTGCTGCCTGCATTTTCCTCTGAATGTACTCAAGATTACATCCCCTTACCCATAAGGCCTCATCATCTGCATACAAGGGCTTCCCTATTCCCCTATCAATTGCTTCAAAAATATCATTAATCATAATATTAAACAGAACAGGGCTACACACGCTGCCTTGGGGAGTACCATTTTCAACTTGATATATTTTGGAGTACGGTACTCTGTACCAACTCTTACCTCAATCGTTCTATCATACAGGAAATCTAATACCCAGTTGCATAAATTACCTTCAACACAAAATTGATTTAATTTAATCAGCAACCCTTCCTTCCGCTTTTTCAACATCAAAGAAGACAGCTATCGCAGTTTCCCTATTTACCTGGGCCTTCCTAATTTCAGATTCTAGGTGTAAAATGGAATCCATAGTATTTCTCCCTTTTCGGAACCCACTTTGAAAAGGAGAAAGACATTCCCTCCCTTCCAAAATGTAATTCAGCCTTTCAGTCACCATTCGTTCCATTGTTTTCCCTAATTGTGAGGTAAGAGCTATTGGCCTATAATTATTGGGATCTGATGACTCTTTCCCTGGCTTTAACACTGGAACTATAACTGATTGCTTCCATGCCCTAGGAATCTTCCCAGTTTCCCAAACTTTATTAAACAGCTTTAATATTGTTTGAAGTGCACTGTCCTCCATGTGCGACAACATTGTATAACATACGCCATCCTTCCCTGGTGAAGACTGCTTCGATTTCAGAATAGCCCTTTTCAATTCCGATAGAATGAATGGCAAATCTGTCATGCTCCTTATGTTCACATGTGGGTGTTTGAATAAAGTGCTTTCCCTGCTTTGTCTAACTACGTTTAGTAGGTTTTCTGAACTATGAATCTTCACTAAAGTTTGTGCCAAAAGCTCAGCTTTGTCTATATTAGTAATAGCTATTTTCCCATTAATGTCTAGCACTGGTGTTTTGTACTCTCTCCTCATACCACTCATTTTCTTAATCATTCCCCAAATATCTGATAGCTGTGTTTCTCTTCCGATAGTATTACAATACTGTCTCCAAAATAAACGCTTAGCTGTTTTAATTGTTTTCCGGACGATTGACTGACACTGTTTGTACTCAATCACTGCTTCCAAAGTATGATGCTTTTTCACTTGTCTGAATGCCCCAGTTCTATTTTTAATCGCTTTATTACAATTATCATCCCACCAAGGAAAATTCTTTCATCGTCTATAACCTGCACATTTTGGTGTTGTTTGAGTTGCAGACTCAATTATAATCGCACTGACACTTTTACTAAACTCCTCCCCATCCAAAATGTCCTCACTATTTAGCTGCTCACATCTAGTCTTACAGATATTTAAATTTATCCCAATCTGCCTTACCCAATTTCTATCTTGTACCAAATTGCATCGCTTCTTCTCCCGCTTCTAGACCAATTTTAACTCTTATTGGGTAATGATCACTCCCATTAGCTGACCGACTTAACACCTCCCAAGATGTGATTCCTGCAATGGCATTTGAAACCAAAGATAGGTCTAACACACTTTATGTGACTAGGTTACTGCTAAATCTCGTACCCTTCCCATCATTCATGCATATTAAGTCTCTATCCTCTAAAAAAAATCCTCAATCACTGTGCCATTTGTATCTATATTCCTGCTACCCCACAGTGTATTATGTGCATTAAAATCCCCACATCAAACCACCTTACCCTGTGCTTGCCTGCGTATGTACAGCGTTCAAAGTGTCAAATGTCAATCTGTTACATGGATTATAGTAATTACTAATTGTAATTTCGTCTTTTACTGCCCAAATTTTTACCATTATTGATTCATGTTCTTTCCCTATTTCCATTATTTTGTAATTTGCCTCCCTTGTGCACAAAGGTTGCTACACCTCCTCCTCTACCAGCTTCCCTGTTGTTCCTTATTGATGTGTATCCTTTAATGACAAAATCTAACTGAGGTTTTAGCCATGTTTCGTGTATACAGATTACCTGGGGTTTGTCTTGCATATCAGATATAAACTTTTTGAATACTTGGCCATTTGATATTAGTTTTCTGGCATTCCAGTGCAAAATGGTGATTACCATTATGACCCACTAGTCTGCGGACTTAGAGAGCCCCCACTTAACAAGTCTCAACTGCTTCCCAATGTAGCCCCTTAATGCCAAGATATTTTTCTGCTGCTTTCACAATGATTTAGATTTTTTCCACTTTCTTGAAAGTTGGCGCAGTACAGTTTATCACATCCACCACAAATAAGACAAAATTGTTTTCCTTCATAACCAGAGCATCTTCCTTAATTCTACTGCACGCACTGCAAGCCTGTACTCTTTCCCTGTTAAGAGTCCACTGCCACTTTTTTAGCTGGCACCTTTTTCACAGCTTCTGCATACAGTGGGGCAAGAAAGTATTTAGTCAGCCACCAATTTTGCAACTTCTCCCACTTAAAAGATGAGAGAGGTCTCCAATTTTCATCATAGGTATGCCTCAACTATGAGAGACAAAAGGAGAAAAAAAATCCAGAAAATCACATTGTCTGATTTTTTTTTTAAAGACTTATTTGTTTCTAATATTATGACTGTTCCATGAAATGTTTTACCACTTCATACTTGCTGATTCTGCATCTCCTTTAATGTTTGTTACCTTGTAGGATAAGGGTTGGATGCGCAGATTGATTAAAAATATCGTTATTCCCTCTTGAAAGCGTTCAGTTTTTCCTTATAGCCCTGGCGCTGGGTTTCCCGCTGCTGGCCCGTGGATTTTGAGGGTCTCTGTGTGCGCCACATTTGAGCCTCGATTCTTTTGATCGGGTCTGCTGTGGGTTTATACACCGTTACCGGGAGCCCTCTTCTCGCCATATCCCTGGTTGCTTCTTCCGCCGAGTTGTAGAGACACGTCTCTTCCCAGTAAAAACCCCGCAGCTTCGCCGGAAATGGAGTTTGAAAGTGCAGTTTCTTCTCTCTTAGTACCTTTTTAGCGTCGTCGTATTCCCGACACTTTTTAAGGACCTCCGGGGCGTAGTCATGCTCCCCAAAGACTCTTCTTTCTTGGTGCATAAATCCTTTTTTCTGCCAAGCCAGTCTCAAAACCTCTTCTTTTGTTCTGAAGTTGGAAAACTTCACCACCACCGATCGCAGGGGCGCTTCCACCGACGGCCTTGGGGCTAATGAACGGTGCGCCCTTTCTATTTTCAAATCGGTGGATTGGGGAATTTCCAACTTCTCTCTCAGTATGGTTTCCACGCATGCAGCCATTGTGGTGAAACCGTCCTCGACTCCTTCTTTCAGACCATGAATTCTTATGTTGTCCCTTCTTAAGTCTTCCTTCCTGGTCGGTTAACTTAGCCTCCAGTCTTGTCTGTCGTTTGAGTAATTCCAGCGTGGTTTCTTCCAGCCCTTTTATTCTTTTTATTCTTTCTTTTTATTGCTTCCATGATTCGGGCCTCAGCCTGGTCCACTCTGTTGTTTGTCCTTTTTATTTCGTCTTTAATTTCACGAAATTTGGCCCAACACTCTCAGCGAAATTCTCTTAATTCTTGAAGTACTGTTTTTAAGCTAACCGTGTTGCTAGCCTCATTCTGCTCCTCTATTTCCGAGTGGTTGTTGTCCTCCAGGTCTGATTCTCCGGCCGATGCGCGTCTTGGCCTGGTAAATGTCGATCTCTTCGGTTTTCCTTTAGGTATAATGACTTTTTCTTTTGATTTTCACTCTTCCATAAATCTGTTAAATCTGATTTTCATGGTATTTTCACAGATGGGGTCTGGGAACTTCAGCGTTAAGCTGCTATCACCATGGTGTCCAGACCAGAAGTCTCACATTGTCTGATTTTTAAAGAATTTATTTGCAAATTATGGTGGAAAATATGTATTTGGTCACCTACAAACAAGCAAGATTTCTGGCTCTCACAGACCTGTAACTTCTTCTTTAAGAGGCTCCTCTGTCCTCCACTCGTTACCTGTATTAATGGCACCTGTTTGAACTTGTTATCAGTATAAAAGACACCTGTCCACAACCTCAAACAGTCAGACTCCAACCTCCACTATGGCCAAGACCAAAGAGCTGTCAAAGGACACCAGAAACAAAATTGTAGGCCTGCACCAGGCTGGGAAGACTGAATCTGCAATAGGTAAGCAGCTTGGTGTGAAGAAATCAACTGTGGGAGCAATTATTAGAAAACGGAAGACATACAAGACCACTGATAATCTCCCTCGATCTGGGGTTCCACGCAAGATCTCACCCCGTGGGGTCAAAATGATCACGAGAACGGTGAGCAAAAATCCCAGAACCACACGGGGGACCTAGTGAATGACCTGCAGAGAGCTGGGACCAAAGTAACAAAGGCTACCATCAGTAACACACTACGCCGCCAGGGACTCAAATCCTGCAGGACCAGACATGTCCCTCTGCTTAAGCCAATACATGTCCAGGCCCGTCTGAAGTTTGCTAGAGAGCATTTGGATGATCCAGAAGAGGATTGGGAGAATGTCATATGGTCAGATGAAACCAAAATAGAACTTTTTGGTAAAAACTCAACTTGTCGTGTTTGGAGGAGAAAGAACACCATACCTACTGTGAAGCATGGGGGTGGAAACATCATGCTTTGGGGCTGTTTTTCTGCAAAGGGACCAGGATGACTGATCCGTGTAAAGGAAAGAATGAATGGGGCCATGTATCGTGAGATTTTGAGTGAAAACCTCCTTCCATCAGCAAGGGCATTGAAGATGAAACACGGCTGGGTCTTTCAGCATGACAATGATCCCAAACACACCGCCCGGGCAACGAAGGAGTGGCTTCGTAAGAAGCATTTCAAGGTCCTGGAGTGGCCTAGCCAGTCTCCAGATCTCAACCCCATAGAAAATCTTTGGAGGGAGTTGAAAGTCTGTGTTGCCCAGTGACAGCCCCAAAACATCACTGCTCTAGAGGAGATCTGCATGGAGGAATGGGCCAAAATACCAGCAACAGTGTGTGAAAACCTTGTGAAGACTTACAGAAAATGTTTGACCGCTGTCATTGCCAACAAAGGGTATATAACAAAGTATTGAGATGAACTTTTGTTATTGATCAAATACTTATTTTCCACTATAATTTGCAAATAAATTCTTTAAAAATCAGACAATGTGATTTTCTGGATTTTTTTTTCTCATTTTGTCTCTCATAGTTGAGGTATACCTACAGTATGATGAAAATTGGAGACCTCTCTCATCTTTTAAGTGGGAGAACTTGCACAATTGGTGGCTGACTAAATACTTTTTTGCCCCACTGTATGTTAATCCCTGGGAGACTTTTCCCTGCTAAATTTCTGCCGCTCTTTTGGTGGCTTCACAACCTCGATGCACGGTGCTATGTTCACCACCACAGTTACAGCACTTTAATTTGGCTCCGCTTTCACACTTGCCATACTCATGTTCACCAGAGCATCTTGCACATCGCTTTCTACCTTTGCATACCGCTGCAACATGACCAAACTTTTGACATTTGAAACATCTGAGTGGAGGCAGAATGTAAAGTCTGACTTCATAGCTCATGTAGCCAACAAACACCTTACTTGGCAGTCTTGTTTCGTAAAATGTTAACATTACCGACAGACTATCACATTTTTCACCATCTCTATTAGTTTTCAACCTTTTCACCTCTGTCACTCTTGCTCCAGATATGTTTTCCTTTATTTCATCAGCTGAAACAGCCATTGAAATTCCCGAAATCACTCCTCTCATTGCCTTATTTCCTTCCAATACTGAACACTGCACACCTTTCCCCTCCATCTTAGCAACTCTGATTGCTTTTCCTTGCTGAACACTATCTTTACAAGTAACTAATGACGAACCACTACGAAGGATTTGTGCATTTAAAACTTCTCCATGTAACTTATTAATTGCATTTGTGAGATTAATTGGGTTCCACTCACGAAATGATGCCCCTTCCTGAGTAAGTTTAATGATTACACTTCTTCTGCTTATTCCGGGATTGGTCATCTTCTAATTCATCAGCGCCGGATAATCCACTTGACTGACGTCTACTTTTCTTTCTTCTAGACTCCACCATGCTCCAATCACACAAGCCTCAGGGTTGAGTGGACAAGGACAGCGGAGGTGCAGCATGAATCCAGCTTTACCCTAGTCTCACCCAGGTCTTACCCTAATCTTTTCCAGGTCTTACCCTGATCTTATCCAGGTCTAACCCTGGTATTATCCAGGCCTTACCAGTCTGTGTTTGCTCTCTGATCCAGTCCAACATCCAGAAGACCCTGTAGTCATTCTGCAGGTTGATACTTCCTGTGGCGTGTCCTCGGGGTGTCCTCAGCTGCAGCAGCAGGGCCCGGCCACACAGACTCCACAGCAGGGAGCCATACTGTCTCAGCAGGTCCGCCAACACAACGGACCGACCCAGGTCCAACCACTGTACCGAGTGAGGCTCCACAGTCCTCCCCCCAGAATCCAGGATCTCAGCATCTGGATCAGCTTGGATCTGAGGACCTGTGCTGGAGAACAGAAACACCCCTGTGAAGGTCTGGAATGGTCAGCTACATAACCCTGATGGTCATGAATCCATGATGAAGGACTAGACAGTAATACACCAGCACCTTTACCTGTAGAGGTCCACACAGATATAAAGCAGACCAGTAGATGGTTTTGACCTTACCTGACAGCAGCAGCAGCGTTCTCAGGTCTTAGTTCCACTTCAGCCTGGTCCTCATGGATTTCTTCTACATTCTGGGTCAGCTGTGCTCTGATTCTGTTTAACTGTACTGAGTCAGCTGGGTTCTGGACTGGATCAGAACCTCCAGCTGACACCTTCACTGCTGCTGATGGTAGGATTTCAGGAGTTCTATCAGATGTTCTCCCAGCTGTCCTCTCAGGTGTCAGTGTGTGAGACACCAGAGGAGCCAGCAGATCTGTGGAGGACAGAAGAACCTGGAGCAGTACCTCTGCTGAGGAGAAGTCCAGATGGACAACAGCTGATGGAGATGTTCTGGTAGGTGGACAATGGGAGGAGGATGAAGGAGGTGGAACCATCTGCAGGAGTTCACAGGTTTTAAAAGGTCTCCTACTCTCCAGATCAGTCTCTGAGATATTCCAGAGGAAACAAGACTGGGTCACAGATGTTTGGCACTGGCTGATCTGGTCTTTTTTGGACAAAGGACAGTGAATGTCCACAGTACGACTGTCTGACCAGGGGACAGATGTGTGAGTGGAGAACAGAGGAGATGAAGTGAGGGAGGTCCACTCAGGCCATGGGGAGGACATGTGGACCCTGTCATTAGTGGACAGCTGACCGATGGACTGATGAGGACATGTGTGGACAGGACAGACGTGGTGACTGTCCTCCTGAGCCCAACAGTACAGCTTCTGAGCGGTCTGGTCTGCATGGTGAGCAGCTAGGACCAACTTCAGCTCTCTGAGTGAGAATGGTGACGGGTTCTGGTGGGTTCTGATCCATGGAAGTCTCCGGTCCAGTTGGGGACAGTGTCCCAGCTGCGCCGTCCTCTGCTGGTGCTCCTTCACAGACTGGTTGTATTGGTCTGTCGCAGCTACGATGTCCTCCAGGACTTCTCTGGGTGTGGACTCTAGTGGGGTCTGGGCTACGGAACACAGAACTGCAAAGAGGTACTGGTCCAGTAGAACCAGCGCCTGCAGGCCCAGTAAATCCAGAGTCCGTCTGACCGTCTCCACCAGCTGGGTCTGCTGGACCAGAGCCCGTCTCAGGTGGAGATCAGACTGAATTTTGGACAGCAGACAGGACCAGTGGCTCAGGTGAACTCGGAGCTCCTGACTCAGCAGACTGAGACCGGACCTGACCCAGGAGGACGTCTGAGGAGAAGAACATCACCAAGAACCATGATGATCTACTGTGAGGTCACATACAACCATCTTTATCTGAACTGATCAATAACGGAGATTAACTGACATTAATGATGGAGACCTAAAAACACCAAACTGGTCATCAAAACTCAATTTAACCTGTCTAACCAGTTTAACCAGATGATAAACCAGTCTAACCAGTTTAACTAGTCTAACCAGCAAAATGAGCCTACTCATAACCACACTGTCCTCACCTGTCGGTGGTCCCGCTGGTTCTCCTCCAGCTGGTTCTCCAAGAGCTGGTTTACTCGGGTTATGAACGCCGCTACCAGACGAGTTCTCCTGCTGAACTCATGGAGGAACAGGAGCAGGGACCTCTGCTCCAGGAGCCTCCACAGACCTCTGTAGTGCTCTTGCAGGAAGGATGTGGAGGAGGAGGCCATGAGGAGTACTCCACCTTCACCTGAAACTCCTTTAAAGCAGGCCTAATGGATGGAGAGAAGACAGAAGCCATAAAACCATGGTCATGATGACTAACGATGACAAGTCACCTGTGTGGAACCGGAGGTAGGTCTGGTATGGAGTGTGTTTCTAATCAAGGACCTAGGACCATGGATGTGTAGTGAACCAGCTTAAACCAGCTGAACACCAGTCTCCCCCACCACCACTGACCTGCTGACCCATCAGCTGTGACCCCCCCACCAGGACCCACCGGGGGGCCACGGTCAGGACGGTCTGCTGGACCCGGAGAAGACGGCTGGAAGATCTGGACACCAGGTTGTGGGCAACCACCATGTGGTCCTCCTGATCCTGGTCCTCATCCTGACTGAGGCCCTGAAAGAGCCACCTCAGACCCGGGTTGAAGGTCCTCAGTAAGGTCTCAGCTCTCTGAAGGGACCGGGAGATGGACTTCTGAGACCTGGAACCTGGAACACAGCAACAGGTCACATACTACGATCCAGGTAACAGGAACCAGGAGGTGAAGGTGTTCTTACCGTTTGAGGTCAGATCATCAAGAGGTCCACCACAGGATCTTCTCTGAAACGCAAACAGCAGTTTGATTCTTTCAGACGTTTCTGTTAAATCTGGAGTTTAGTCACTTATTTACGTTAATGTGTTTTTATTGCAGCTTCTTGTATTTTTTGTTCCTGTAAATTTATTTTTTTCCTGCATGAATTTAAGATTTTCTTGTAAATTTGCAGCTTTCTTTTTGTGAACATCTTGTTTTTTTCCCCACTTTTATTTGACATTTTTTTCCGATAAAATTCACATTTTCCTCATAAATCTCAGACTTTCTTCCACCTGCTGGTTTCTTCAAGTTTTTTTACTTATTACTCTTTGTATTCTTTGCTTTTTCCCCACACAGAAATAAAATGTCAAAATGCTGACTGACTTTTTAAATAGTTGCTCACACAGACCCACAGACAAAACTGAATACATTTATTTTTTTATTATAAATATGCAATTTTCAGTTTCTTGTAAATTTAAAGGGGTTTTTTTTCAAATTTTGCAGCTTTTATAGTAAACTAGTGCATGCCTGTGTATGCCCATAGAAACCAAGTATAAGCAAGTATTTCTGCATGCCCGTAGAAACCAGGTGTAAGCAAGCACGCACATCAGCATCCGTTCAGTGATGCCTGCCTTTAATCTTTGATGTCATGGTGAGTCCTATGACCTTTGATGATGGCATAGCGAGTCCTATGGTCCCTGCATTTGATCTTTGATGATGTCATAGCGAGTCCTATGGTCGTGAGTGATGCCTGCGTTTGATCTTTGATGTCATAGTGAGTCCTATGATCTTTGATGATGTCATAGCAAGTCCTATGATCGTGAGTGATGCCTGCCTTTGATCTTTGATGTCCTATGATTGTGAGTGAGCGTGAGTGATGCCTGCCTTTGATCACACAGACACAGTTTTTGAATCACTCTATACTATGGTGTCTATATGACATCATATAGACGTCATGTAGAGATCATCAGAATCAGAATCAGAATCAGCTTTATTGGCCAAGTAGATAGTGCACAACACATACAAGGAATTTGACTTTGGCTAAAAACTTGCTCTCGTTGTTCAGGTGGAGGATTTAAATAAGGATTCAATGACAACAGAGTATGTACAGTAAATTACAGTCTGTCCACGTTTCTATAAAAGGATGCAAATATATACAGGAATATATGCAGTTATTTACTCAGACTAACCACACTTTGCAGAAATATATGAAAAAATATACAGTCACACAGTATTTCAATGTGAACTCAGATTCAGTGATATAATGTGAATGAAGTAAAAAGCAGTGTGAAAGTTATGTGCAATGTAATAATGGATGAAAAGTCATGAGTACAGCAACAGGTAGGACTAGGTGAATGTTAGGAGTTCATCAGAGTGATGGCTTGAGGAAAGAAACTGTTCCTGTGACGGGTGGTTTTGACCTTCAGTGATCTGTAACGACGACCAGAAGATAGAAGTTCAAACAGTTTGTGGCCGGGGTGTGATGGGTCAGCACAGATGTTTCCCGCCCGTTTCCTGGTTATGGACCGATATAAGTTCTCAATGGAGGGTAGGTTGGTACCGATGATCCTCTCCGCAGACTTAACGATCCGCTGCAGTCTGGTCTTGTCCTGTTCAGTGGCAGATCCAAACCAGACAGTGATGGAAAAGCAGAGGACAGATTGGATGATGGCGGTGTAGAAGACAACCAGCAGCTCCTGAGGCAAATCAAACTTCTTGAGTTGACGCAGAAAAAACAACCTCTGCTGGGCCTTTTTCCGGACAGTGTCTATATGGGAGGACCGCTTCAGGTTCCGGGAGATTGTGGTACCCAGAAACTCGAAGGAGTCCACAGTGGACACTGTGCTGTTGAGGATGGTGAGTGGGGGGAATGAAGGGGGGTGTCGCCTGAAATCCACAGTCATCTCCACTGTTTTGGCTGGGTTAAGTTCAAGATGGTTCTGGCCGCACCAGAGGATCAGCTGCTCCACCTCCTGCCTGTATGCAGACTCATCATCATCCCGGATCAAACCGATGACTGTGGTGTCGTCCGCAAACTTCAGGAGCTTCACCGAAGGGTCCTCTGAGGTGCAGTCGTTGGAGTAGAGGGAGAAGAGCAGTGGGGAAAGGACACATCCTTGGGGGCGCCAGTACTAATTTTTCGGGAGCTGGATGTAAATCTCCCTAGCTTCACCTGTTGCCACCTGTCAGTCAGAAAGCTGGAGATCCACTGGCAGGTGGAGGGGGGCACCTTGAGCTGGAGGAGTTTCTGATGAAGGATGCCTGGGATGATGGTGTTGAACGCTGAGCTGAAGTTGACAAACAGGATCCTGGCGTACGTCCCTGGGGAGTCGAGGTGTTGCAGGATGTAGTGTAGTCCCATATTCACTGCATCATCCACTGACCTGTTTGACCGGTAGGCAAACTGCAGTGGGTCCATCAGGGGGCCTGTGATGACCTTCAGGTGGTTCAGCACCAATCTCTCCAAGGATTTCATGACCACAGAGGTCAGGGCAACAGGTCTGTAGTCGTTTAATCCTGTAACAGAGGGTTTCTTGGGAACTGGAATGATGATGGAGCGTTTGAAGCAGGAAGGCACTTCATGCAGCTCCAGTGATCTGTTAAAGATCCGGGGGTGAAGATGGGGGCCAACTCGTTGGAGCAGACTCTCAGGCAGGACGGAGACACACCATCAGGTCCTGCAGCCTTCTTGATGTTTTGTCTCTGAAAGACCCGGCGCACCTCCACAGATCGTTAGTGCTGGTGGGAGGTCAGAGTGGAGGAGGGATGGAGTTCCTGGGGCTGCAGATAATCCTTTTGTGTGGGTGGGAGGTGAGAACTGTAGGTTCTTTTCAAACCTGCAGTAAAAGCTGTTTAGGTCGTTAGCCAGCTGGAGGTTTTCCACAGGGTGGGGGGATGGTCTCCTGTAGTTGGTGATATTCTGCAGGCCTCTCCAGACAGAAGCAGAGCTGTTGGCTGAGAAATTTTTTTGTAACTTCACACTGTAGCTCCTCTTAGCAAGCCTGATCTCCTTCGTCAGCATGTTTCTGGCCCGCTTGTACAGAGTCCAGTCACCAGTCCTGTAGGCCTCCTCCTTGGTCTGACGTAGCTGCTTCAGTTTAGGAATGAACCAGGGTTTATTGTTGTTGTATGTGCAGAAGGTCTTGGTCTGCACACACATGTCCTCGCAGAAACAGATGTATGACGTCACAGTGTCAGTGAGTTCATTTAGGTTAATGGCTGCAGCTTCAAAAACACTCCAATCTGTACAGTCAAAGCAGGCTTGTAACTCCAGCTTTGATTCCTCAGTCCATTTCTTCACAGTCCTTACAACAGACTTGGAAGTTTTTAGTTTCTGTCTGTATGTTGGAATAAGATGGAGTAGACAGTGGTCAGAAAAACCCAGAGCTGCACGGGGGACGGCATGATAGGCGTTTCTTAAAACTATGTAACAGTGGTCAAGTGTATTTGTGTCCCTGGTGGGACATTTAATATGCTGTCTGTATTTAGGAAGCTCATTTGTGAGATTAGCTCTATTGAAATCACCCAGAATGATAAGCAGAGAGTCTGGATGTTTTTTCCTCCACGTCTACTATCTGGTCAGCGAGGTGCTGCAGTGCCTCCGTTGTACAAGCAGCAGGCGGGATATAAATTCCGACCAGAATAAACGAGGAGAACTCTCGCGGTGAATAAAAGGAACATCATAGGTGATCCTATGATCTTTAGCGAGTCCTATGGTCGTGACACACAGACAGAGATTTCTTGAATTATATAGTGATGATGATTTCAGTATTTTTTTCTCATAAATTAACCTTTTCCTCCATGTAAATGTCTTTTTTATTATATATTTGCAGATTTATCATCATCACTCTATATATAATTCAAGAAAGCTCTGTGTGTCTGTCTGTCACAACCATAGGACTCGCTAAACTGCAGTTAGCTTTGCTCTCCCTCTTATGTTACTATTCCTAATCTTAGCTGTTTAGCTCCTAACCTGCACAACAAGCCTGAGCTAACTAATGTAAGTTTGTCTCAAAGAATGAATGAAATAAAGCATCACCGGTGGGTAGTGGCGGTTGGCAACCAGCTGAGAGGTGAGTCAAGGGGTTTACACATTCATGAGAAGCGTTGATATTCTTGACCTAGCTATGTGGTAGGTATGTATCATAGGATTGCCTATGATGTTCCTATGATCTCTACATGATTGTTATAGACCAGGGGTCAGCAACCTTTACCACTCAAAGAGCCATCTGGACCTGTTTCCCACAGAAAAGAAAACACTGGGAGCCACAAAAACCCTTTTGACACTTAAAATGAAATAACACTGCATATAACTTTTTTTTCCCTTTATGCTATGTATAAACAAACCATAATGTGTTGCATTTATGAAATCAGGGAACTCCTGCAGAGAAAACAAAATTACATTTCTGCATGCAACAAAAACATTTTGAACTCCAAAAAAAAAAGGACATTGGGTTGAAGGTTGACATTGGGTTGAAAGGAGAGTGCTATTTCTAGCACTGATGACTCCTGATCCTTCGATAAAAATGTCATAATTCCGCTGAAAACAATACCGAAAGCTCAGAATTCCAACACGAGCCAGCGATGTGATTTGGGGTTGGGGGAAATTATCTGAATATAGTAGATATATATATTATAGGGGTAGGTGGGCAAGGGGGGCAAAGCCCCCCCGAAGCTCCTGGGTTTTTATGATTTTTAAGTACCAGAACTGTGCTTAAAAACAAACAGCTGAATGCCACTTATTACTGTATAATATTGACTTATGTTCCAAGAAGATAGCATTCCTAAAATATTCCAACAAGCATTATCCATCACACGCTTTAACACTTGATCAAATCAAAATCAGTTAATTTTATCTGTTCCATAATAGAAATAAAATTCCAACATACCATTACTTTTTATAATTTCAGCATTCATTTCAGATCACCAGTTTCAATCTCCATTGAGACTTGAGCAGTTCATTTTGCACAATCACTGATGTAGCCAAGTCTTAGAAATATTCAAAAGTTATGAGTCAATGTCCACTGTGCACTGTCAATTTCAAACTGTTTGGAATCATAAAAGGGGATGGTTAACTTTTATTACCGTTTCCTCCCTCGCGCCAGCCCAGCTCATACAGCCGTTGTACGCCACCAGTAACAGAGAGTTAATGGCTCTCCACCTGGCCATACCGATTACCGGAAGTGGCCATACGCCACTTCCAGTCCTGCCTGAAAGCTTCACTGCGTTCGTGGACCACAAGCCGCTAACGTACTTAACGTACTTTATCTTCCTGGAAGATAAAATAAAGCGGAATTCGGCGAATTAGCAGAAAATCACATCCCTGAGAACACGCCGCCATGAATCTTTGAAAAAGCATACAACGAGCCATTTGATTGGTCCAATCATTTGCAACTATCCAATCGCAGGGCTGTCAAGCTACTGCAATACAGCAGTAGCTTGAACACAACACATCCGGGTTATCACGGGAGACGACTTCCGGGGAAGCGCCAAGCGCTTATGTAATCGTGTTGATTTTCGCTGACAGTGATTAAACTTTAACACGTTTTTTTTTTTAGATTTTACAAGATCACCATAATCTTCAAATTTAGAATTACATTTTAAAAACTAATGAACTAAAATAAAATACATTTTAATTAAATACTCATTATTTATTTTCCAAAGCCACAGGGAGCCGCAGCAGAGGGATGAAAGAGCCGCATGCGGCTCCGGAGCCGCGGGTTGCCGACCCCTGTTATAGACACTGCCACGACCATAGGACTCGCTAAAAGATCATAGGATCACCTATGATGTTCCTATGAGCTCTACATGATGTCTATATGATGTCATATGGACACCATAGTATAGAGTGATTCAAGAAAATCTGTGTGTATGTCTGTGTGTGATCAAAGGCAGGCATCTCTCACGATCATACCACATCAAAGTTCAAAGGCAGGCATCACTCACGATCATAGGACTCGTTATGACATCATCTAAGATCAAAGGCAGGCATCACTCACGCTCACTCACGATCATAGGACATCAAAGATCAAACGTTGGCATCACTCACAATCATAGGACTCGCTATGACATCATCAAAGATCACAGGACTCACTCACTATGACATCATCACAGATCAAATGCAGGCATCATAGGACTCGCTATGCCATCAGCCTATGGTGTCTATATGATGACATCATCAAGGATCATAGGACTCACTATGACATCAAAGATCAAAGGCAGGCATCACTCACAATCAATCATAGGACTCGCTATGACATCAAAGATCATAGGACTCCCTATGGCATCATCAAAGATCAAAGACAGGCATTACTGAACGAGTGGTGACATGCTTGCTTACACCTGCTTTCTACAGGCATGCAGAAATGCTTATACTTGGTTTCTACGGGCATGGACGGGTATGCACTAGTTCATGTAAATTTGTCAATTTTTTTGGTCAATTTTATGACTACCATTAAGTTGCTCATTTTTTATTGTAAATTTTTTAGATTTTTCTCTTTAATTTTCAGGTATTTCTTTTAATATTTAGTGAAGCAATATAATGTCATATTTAATGAACTAGTGCATACCTGTGCATGCCCGTGCATACCCGTGCATGGCCATAGAAAGCAAGTGTAAGCAAACACTTCTGCATGGCCAAAGAAAGTTACTGTTACCATGGCAACAGCAGCCATAGTGAAACCTGTCTTGGATCTTTGACGTCACCACTCGTTCATTGATGCCTGGCTTTGATCTGTGATGGCTGTCTTTGATCTTTGATGTCATAGCAAGTGCTATGATCATGAGTAATGCCTGCCTTTGATTTTTGATGATGTCATTGCGAGTCCTATGATGGTGAGTGCAACCTGGCTTTGATCTCTTTGCTCGTCCTATGATCTTTGAGCCAGTCCTATGAACGTGACATCATGACATCGTGACAGAGATTTCTCGAATTTAATATATAGAGTGATATTCCTTGTCTCTAGGGCATGGATCCCAGCCCACATCCTCGCTTTAAGTTGGGATTTTCTGTATTTCACCTTATTATTGTTATTATCCTGGGTTGCTATTATTATTATTCCATCTTGCATATTTATTCATTCATTGGTCTTCCTCTTAGTTTATCAGCATTATACAAAATCAAATCATTACCTGTGCATGCCCGTGCATGGCCATAGAAAGCAAGTGCAAGCAAACATTTCTGCATGGCCGTCGAAAATTACTGTTACCATGGCAACAGCAAGCATGGCAAAACCTGCCTTAGGTCTTTGACGTCACCACTGGTTCGTTGATGCCTGCCTTTGATCTGTGATGTCTGCCTTTGATCTCTGATAATGTCATAGCTAGTGCTATGATCATGAGTGATGCCTGCCTTTGATTTTTGATGATGTCATAGCGAGTCATATGATCGTGAGTGCAGCCTGCCTTTGATCTCATAGCAAGTCCAAGTCCTCTGATCTTTTAGCAAGTCCTGTGATAATGACATCGTGACAGAGATTTCTTGAATTACATACGTATATACTAGTGCATACCTGTGCCTGCCCGTAGAAACCAAGTGTAAGCAAGTATTTCTGAATGCCCGTAGAAGGAGTGTTCTGACCTCACAGTGTGCCTATGACATCATAGGAGGAGTTGTTCAAAGGAGTTGTTCAGAACTCCTTATATGGTCATGTGACATCATAAGAACACAGTGTTCATCCGCCAGTAACCGAGAGAAAAGGAGAAGGGAAAGCAGTAATGAAGAAAAAAGGAATTGAGCTATGGCAAAAAAGATGGGATGAAGATCATAAAGGTAGATCGTATTACAAAATACAAAAATCTATTGCAATAAAGAATTTCATAACAATCAAAAGGAGGGAAGACATCATTATGGCAAGAATCAGACTGGATCACACAGGTTTAAATGACACTTTATTCACCATGGGGAAAAGCGAAAGTGACAAATGTAGAGAATGTGGAGTAAAAGAAAATGTCAAGCACATCTTATTACACTGTCACAAGTATGGAAATGAAAGACATAATGAAAAATGAAGTTTGAGAGGCCGGTAGGGAATGGGATTTAACTAGGATTCTGGGAACAGATGGCAATGGAGAGGCAATAAGAATCATGAGAAGGGCTCTTTTCTCTTTTTTAAGTAACATAGAATTAAGTCATGTAATTTAGGGGTCAGGCTCAAATGACATAATGTTACACACTCTTGTACAGTGGGTGGCGGAATGCACCTTTCAGTTGTTTGCTATCCGCCAGTAACCGAGAGAAGAACACAAAGAAGAAGAAGAGGTGAGGGACTGCAGCTCCTGACCAGATAAGAGTGATGACGCCTTAGCGAGTCCTATGATCTTTGATGTCATACCACTCGTTCAGTGATGACTGCCTTTGACCTTTGAGGTGTCTGTATGACGTCATATAGACATCATGTAGAAATCATAGGCACGCCAAGGCGATCCTATGATCTTTTAGCGAGTCCTATGGTCGTGACAGACACACAGCAATTTCTTGAATTATATATAGATTATATATAGAGTGAGAGTGATGATATGTCATCATCACTCTATATATAATTCAAGAAATCTGTCACGACCATAGGACTCGCTAAGAGATCACAGGATTTGCCTATGATGTCTATATGATGTCATATAGACACCATGTGTCTTTCTGTGATAACCATAGGACTCGCTAAAAGATCACAGGCCTCGCTATGACATCATCAAAGATCAAAGGCAGGCATCATAGGCAGACATCACTCACATTCATAGGACTCGCTATGACATCAAAGATCATAGGACTTGCTATGACATCTTCAAAAAGATCAAAGGCAGGCATCACTCACGATCATAGGACTCGCTATGACATCATCAAAGATCAAAGGCAGGCATCACTGAACGAATGGTGACGTGCTTGCTTACACCTGCATTCTACGGGCATGCAGAAATACTTGATTATACTTGGGTTGTTACAGGCATGCACGGGTGCACAGGTATGCACTAGTATTTAATAATGAATGTAATGTCATATTTAATGTGTTCTGGTCTGAATCATACATCCGATTCTTTATTAATAAAGATCAGGAGGACCAATCATAATTCAGGAATAAATCCACTCACCTGCTGTGTTTCCGGGCAGAAAAATTCTGAAGTTTCTCCATCTGAAACATTAAAAAAACACTCAAATAAACATAAATCTGCAGAACCATCACAGCTTCTGGTTTTTCATTGCAGGAACATTGAATCAGACAGTCTGTAGTTTGAGTTCCGGTTCCTGAAGTTCTGCCCCATTGGTGGTGTTACAGACTGGTTGGTATCATAGTTAGAACAGAATGATGGAACATTATTAACTATGGAACATTAACACACACAGGTTCTTGTATAACAGGGACCCAAATCGGTCATAATTGTTTAGGTCCAACGGAACCACAGAATCAGTACCTGCAATCAGACCAGGATCTCCAGCAGGATCCCTCTGAGGTCCTGGGTCAGTCTGATCCATCTTACATCAGCTGTACAAGAACATCAGGAAGAGTCACAGCATTACAGAGGAACCAAAAAAAAAATCATACATCAGTACAACAGTTCCTGTGGTGATGGAGTAAGAACCCAAACTCTGCCATATTTCTGAAATCAGAATATTTCTGGATCATTACCAGCAGAATATAAACCGGCCAACCTTGAACCGGCCTGTTTTCATTGACTACAATGATTACAGAGTCAATTCTGCAGGAATCACCACAGAGGGTTCATTTAAAACTGGTCTGTAGAACACTGAGATAGATAGATAGATAAATTTGTTTATTTGACAGGGACTATCTCAGTGTAACATGTCATCAACAACAGAACATTTAATTCTTTATAGTATTGTCTGTGGAACACTGATGGAACCCTGGGATAGAACATTACTCCAGAAGATCTATTGGGCTGAGGTCATTTAGAGAATAATTTAAACTTAGTGATAGAACACAGTTCTCCTCTGAAGCATTTCAAACTTCAACACTCAGACCCATTTTTTAAAATTAAACATTACTTTCTTCCTTCCACAAACTTTGATGCAAATAATTATCTCACTCTACATATTCTTCTTCTTTTAGATTTGATTGGCAGTTGGCAACCAGCTAACAGGTGCATTACCGCCACGTACTTCACACTCGTTCACGTTGAGTGATGTCTGCCTATGATCTTTTTTTTTTTTTTAAGTTTTTGTAAAGGGTATACATGTCATTACAGCATTGTATTGTTTACATTTTCATCACATATTCCCCCTTTTTTTGTTTTTTGACATTGGAAAAAAATTATTACAACACTTTTTTTTTTAAGTGAAAGAAAAAGAGAAATTAAAAGAACAAAAAAACAAAACAAAACAAACAAAAAACAAAAACAAAAGAGCAGAAAAATAAAAGAGAATCTGAGTAGCATTGGAGCATAGAGAGGAGCCATTATTGAAATGGTATTTGTCAAAGATTAGATCTGATGGAGGACACATATGCGTTCCAGGGTTGCCAAAAGTTCAACAACCCATCCATGCCCCGTCTCAGTGCAAATGTCAACTTTTCCATCAAATAAATGTCCTGAATCATGTTAATCCAATCTTCAGGTGTTGGGACAGTCTTTCAACATCCATTTTTTTGTTAGAGCTTTTTTATTTGCCAATATTAAAACAGTGAATAAGTATTTTTCTCGTCGTCTTTCCAGTGATTCTGGTAGTAAACCCAAATACAAAGTTACAAAAGAAAAGGGAACTGTTACTTTGAATATTTTCCCCAATATTGTCTGTACATTGGTCCAATATTGGTGGATAATTGGGCATGACCAAAACACATGAAAATGATTTGCAGTCTCTTCACCACACAAGCGCCAACAATTCAACCCCTTACGAGTAAATCTGTTTTGTGCAGGTGTTCTGAAAAATCTTACCAAATTTTTCCATCCAAATTCTCTCCACAGCAGGAATGAAGTATTTTTCCATTGTTGTTTATTTAGCTTTTCCCATATTTCCAGTTGTAAAGTGAAATTCCCCTCTTTTTCCCATCTCTCTTTTATATAAGATGTGTTGTCTCCTTTTAAGTCTTGAAGACCTTGGTATATTTTAGAAATGTATCTGATCCCTGGGATCCCTTTTAAGAAAGCCTTCAGAACACCTGACTGGGCCCTTTCCAAATCCTCCTTTTTAAGTTTTTTGTTTATGCGGTGTCTAAGCTGAAAGAACCTGTAAAGGTCTTGATTTACTAGACCTTGTTTTTTCAAATCTTCAAAACTTCTTAAAGTTTGCCCTTTAAAAAAATCGTAATATTTTTTCAGTCCGTTCTCTTTCCACTTTTTAAATCTAGTGTCTGTTTTATTAGGAGTGAAGTCCTGATCATAGCAAATCCATTGCAAAAATCGATAGGGTTCTTTAGTTTGATTCTCTCTGACTATCTTAAACCAAATTTTTAGCAGGGTCTCTATTCACGGGTTAGTGTTATTCAAAAGTTTAGGTAAGGCATTGTTCCCTATTATCGCCTGTTGGGGAATGTCACTTGTTATTTGGCATTCCATCTCCTTCCATTGTGCAGTGTAGACTGGGTTACATATCTCTACTAAAGTTTTAATTTGTGCGGCTTTAAAATAGTCCCTGATATTTTGCAGCGCAAGCCCATCTTTATTTAGCTGTAGGGTTCTATATCTGAGTCTAGGTCTCTTGCCCTGCCATATGAATCTTGAGATTCTTCTGTCCAGTTCTTGCCATGTTTTTTTGGGAGGTTCTACCGGTATTGTTTGGAAAAGGTATAGAAGACATGGAAGTATATTCATTTTGACTGCTTCAATTCTTTGTGCAGTACCCAAGAATGGTATCATATTCCATCTTGCTAGATCAGATTTTATTTTTGCCACCAGTGGATCATAGTTTAGTGTTATAATTTTGTTGAGTTGTTTCGGGATATTGACCCCCAGATATTTCATAGATTCCATCTCCCAGTTGGTTTTGAGTTTGCTTAGTAAATATTGATTTGGGTTATAGTTGAATGTTAAAATTTGGGTTTTATGCATGTTTAATTCGTACCCCGATAACTCTCCATACTCTGAAAAAACTGAGATTAGTTCTAGAAAAGAAGTATCCGGCTGCCCCAGGTATATTAAAATGTCATCAGCAAAGAGTGCTATTTTATGTTCCTTCTGACCAAGTGTAATACCTTGAATTTTTTGATTCTGTCTTATCCATTGGCTCAGAGGTTCTATGAAGATTGCAAAGAGCAGTGGAGACAAGGGGCAGCCCTGACGACATCCTCTTTCCAGTTCAAAAGATGATGATAATTTACCGTTAATCCTTATTTTAGCTGTTGGTTTTTTTATATAATGCCTGGATAGTTCTAATGAAGTTATTATGGAAACTGAAACTGGATAAGATTCTATATAGGAAAGACCAGTCAACCGAATCAAATGCTTTTTCAGCATCTAATCCCAATATGGCTGCATTAAAATTATATTTTTTATAAGATGAATTATGTGTAAAGTGTGTCTAATGTTATCTTGTGTCTGTCTTTGTCTTATAAAACCTGTTTGGTCTAAATGAATTAAGTCTGTCAGTATATTTTCTAAACTTTTGGCAAGAATAGCGGTAAAAAGTTTATAGTCCTGATTTAACACACTGATTGGTCTGTAGTTGGAGCAGTCTAGTTTATCCTTTTCAGGTTTAGGTATGACTGCAATGACCCCTTCTCTCCAGGAGGGGGGGGAATTCCCCTGTGTGGAGGACATAGTTAAATGTTTTCAGGAGGAGAGGAGATAGTTGCTGTTTAAAGGTTTTGTACCACTCTGCTGTATAGCCATCTGCTCCTGGGGATTTGTTAGCTTTAAGTTTCATAATTGCTTTTTCTAATTCTTTAGGTTGTATTTCTGACAGTAGTGTTTTATTTTGAGATTCAGTAAGTTGGGGAAGATTTAATGTATTTAGGAAGGCTTCGGAGGCGATTTTGTGTTTTTTGAGGGAGTATAAGTTCTTGTAGTAATTCTCGAACCTTTTAAGAATTTCCTGAATTCTAAATTTTATTTCCTTTGATACTGGGTCCCTGATTTTGCAGACTGCTCTCTCCGTTTGTTGTTTCCTCAATTTATAGGCTAGTAATTTTGCCGATTTGCTACCTGTTTCATAGTATTTTTGTTTCAGAAATTTAAGTTTCTTCTGGATTTCTATTGTGTAAATCTCGTTTATTTGTTTTTTAATTTCCTTAATTTTGCGCGAGTCATTAGAATGAGTGTTGTCTTTGTGCTCTTTTTCTAGTTTCTTAAGTTCTGACTCTAATGTGGTTAGTTTTTCTTGTCTCAGTTTCTTTTGGGTTGCCAGTTTTGCGATAATCTTTCCCCTTATTACAGCTTTGCATGCGTCCCAAAGTATTAAAGGGGATACTTCTCCATTATCATTTTCTTCCAAATATCTGAGAATATCTGATTCCAATTCATCTTTCAGTGATCCTTTCAGCACATTTGAATTTAACCTCCAAGAAAATGTATTATTTGTGTATTTTTGGATATTTAAGTCCATATAGATCAGACTGTGGTCAGAGAGATCCATCAGTCCTATTTTTTACATGTTTTTACTCTTCCAATGTCTCTATTAAACATAAAAAAATAGTTAATCCTTGAGTATGGTGAATGTGGTGCTGAGTAAAATGTATAATCTTTTACACTGGGGTTGAGTTCCCTCCACACGTCACAGATTCCCATTTCTTTTAGTAGCAACCGAGTTTTTCTACTTTGAGTGTTATTTTGATGTGGAGAATTACCTGATGCATCCCAGTATGGATTCAGTCTTAGATTGAAGTCTCCACCACATATCACTAAACCTTGTGCTTTAGTTATCATTAGGTCAAATACGTGATATCTTCTCCCTCTAGCCGACCAAGTACCATGCTAAATCTCCCTTCTTTATCTTTGTGTTCTGAATTTTTTTCAAACATAATTTTGGTTGAGATCAATGTCGCTACCCCCCTCCTCCTCCCTGACTTATATGAAGATGAAGAGATCAGTTTAAACCCTTGTCTATTAAGTTTAGTGTGCTCCAAGTCTGTTAGGTGGGTTTCCTGTAAAAATATTATTCCTGCTTTGTCTTTTTTCGTTTTGCCAAGTATCTTGGATCTTTTAACTGGATTCAGGATCCCTTTTACATTATATGAGATTATTTTGGTTACACCTTGTTTCTCCATTGTGTTGTCTTATTTAGTATAACAGTGTAGTGGCCCTCTTTTATGCTACTCAGAAACTGAAAGAACATTAAGAACATAAAAAACGTTAAGAACATAGTATATAAAACTTTAAAACAAAAACCTGTCAAAAGATCTTCCCAAGCTGAGGTCTTTTTAGTGACCTTAAAAGAGCCTTGATGGTGCGTTGGCTCTGAGGGAAATTCCTCAAACTCTGTTAGTTGTTGAGGGCCCTCTCTTACCCCTGTAAGTTGTCCCATGTTTTTAACGTGAATTTCAGATCCCAATCCAAACTTGCAATGATTTATTTTTAATTTTTTTTATGCCTATACCCTATGAAATTGTGCGCAACCTCCCACCACCATCACAGCAAACAGTCACGTTAATACAGTATTTGTTAGTGTGGAGAGTTCATGTGGTTCACTGTCACATTTCTATTTTAACAAGTTTTTTTTTTTGTTTTTGCTTTTTTTAAAGACTTACTTGTTTCTAATATTATGACTGTTCCATGAAATGTTTTACCACTTGCTGGTTCCGCATCTCCTTTAATGTTTGTTACCTTGTAGGAGGAGGGTTGGATGCGCAGATTGACTAAAAAATCGTTATTCCCTCCTGAAAGCGTTCAGTTTTTCCTTATAGCCCTGGCGCTGGGTTTCCCGCTGCTGGCCCGTGGATTTTGAGGGTCTCTGTGTGCACCACGTTTGAGCCTTGATTCTTTCAATCGGGTCTGCTGCGAGTTTATACACCATCACCGGGAGCCCTCTTCTCGCCATATCCCTGGTTGCTTCTTCCGCCGAGTTGTAGAGATACGTCTCTTCCCCGTAAAAAACCCGCAGCTTCGCCGGAAATGGAGTTTGAAAGCGCAGTTTCTTCTCTCTTAGTACCTTTTTAGCGTTGTTGTATTCCCGACACTTTTTAAGGACCTCCGGGGCGTAGTCGTGCTCCACAAAAACTTTTCTTTCTTGGTGCATAAATCCTTTTTTCTGCCAAGCCAGTCTCAAAAGCTCTTCTTTTATTCTGAAGTTGGAAAACTTCACCACCACTGATCGTGGTGGCGCTTCCGCCGACGGCTTTGGGGCTAATGAACGGTGCGCCCTTTCTATCTTCAAGTCGGTGGATTTGGGAATTTCCAACTTCTCTCTCAGTATGGATTCCACGCATGCAGCCATTGTGGTGAAACCGTCCTCGACTCCTTCTTTCAGACCATGAATTCTTATGTTGGCCCTTCTTAGTCTTCCTTCTTGGTCGGTTAGCTTAGCCTCCAGTCTTGTCTGTCGTTTGAGTAATTCCAGCATGGTTTTTTCCAGCCCTTTTATTCTTTCCTCTGCTTCCATGATTCGGTCCTCAGCCTGGTCCACTCTGTTGTTTGTCCTTTTTATTTCATCTTTAATTTCACGAAATTCGGCCCAACACTCTCGGCGAAATTCTCTTAATTCTAGAATTATCGTTTTTAAGCTAACCGTGTTGCTAGCCTCATTCAGCTCCTCTGCTTCCGAGTGGATGTTGTCCTCCAGGTCAGATTCTCCGGCCGATGCGCGTCTTGGCCTGGGAAATGTCGATATCTTCTGTTTTCCTTTAGGCATAATGACTTTGTCTTTTGATTTTCACTCTTCCAAAAATCCGTTAAATCTGATTTTCAAGGTATTTTCACGGATGGGGTCTTGGAGCTTCAGTGTTAAGCTGCTATCACCATGGTGTCCAGACCGGAAGCCTGCCTATGATCTTTTAGTCTTATCCAGTTCCCTGACTTCTTCTTCTTTTAGATTTGAGCCCCCCCACCCCCCGCCACCCAAAAAGGATTAAGCGCATACCTGCTAACTTTTAAAACCTGAAAAGCCTAGTAGCTAGCCGGGGTCCAGGGGCCGCAGGCCCCGGTAGGTCCAGGACAAAGTCCTGGTGGGGGGTTCAGGGGTGCGAAGCCCCCCGATGGCAAACAAATATTAGCATTAAATCAAGTTAAAATGTGGCTAACAATCTCATATTTCTTCAACAATCATGTTTCTATTTTCCTTAAATTGTCAATGCAGATATGCTGATGGAAAAGATCAAGGACAAACTCTATGGTAACTCGCAAGCATTGTTGTTTTCCATGGTGCACCTCTTAGCTTTCTTCAGTTGGTCTTTTGAATGGAACACACTGTGGCACTTGTTACCCGAAGCTGTCATCATCATTTTCTTGGTCATAAGGTTGCCCAGAACTTTAGTTGACAGACTGGACCTGAACTCAGTTTTGTTCTTGTTCACATGGCTGAATATGCGCTCACAGTCCGCAGTAATAATTCCTGGAAATGCTTTGGAGTATTCCTCAGGAAAAGACTTGCCATGTGTGTGGATATGGATTATCATAGTCTCTTAATTTTCTTAATCAGTGTTCATCTATATTTATTTAAGTTGGTAAGATCTCTGATTATTATACTCTTTTGCTTCCTCAGGTGTTCCATTTAGTTTGATCCAAACGCTACAATTTCTTGTCCATGTTGCCTGTATCTTATTTTGTCTTTTCAGTGTCCGTGCTTGTCGTGCTATTTCAGCATTATTTTTTGTTAAAGTTCATTTAGGTAAACTTCTGTTCCCCATAACTTTCTGGCCTGCCTCAGTATGTCATTCTTTACCCAGGGATGTGATTTGGGGTTGGGGAAATTATCTGAAAACTTAGCAGGGGGTTTGGGGGATGCAGTCCCCCAGATGGGTCCGGGGCAGAGCCCCGGTGGGGGGGCAAGGGGGGCAAAGCCCCCCGAAGCTAATGGGTTTTTATGATTTTTAAGTACCAGAACTGTGCTTAAATGACATAAAACAAACAGCTGAATGCCACTTATTACTGTATAATATTGACTTATGTTCCAAGAAGATAAAATCTCTGAACTTAGTTCAGAGATTTTTTGATCTCTTCCATTTCCTCCTTCTTTGGTGGCATTTTTACTGACCTGTTGATAGTAAAACAATCTCTGCTCGTGACGCCGATATCCGATCCGACCGACCTCGAATCCAGCTGGGCCTCAGCTAGCCCCCTCCACTGCTAGTCCCGCTGCTTACCGCCGCTGCAATTGAGCTCCTGTCCAGCCGGGGTACCGGCAGCTCCTCCACCGAGTCCTGCCACCCACCGCCGCTGTAGTTGAGCTCCGATCCTGCTCCTGTCCAGCTGGGGTCCCGGTAAATCCTCCGCTGAGCCCCGCCACCTACCGCCGTCTTCCTCAGTAGTTCCTCCACCAAGCCCCGCCGACAGTCGACTTATCCAGCTGGGGCCCCGGCTGCTCCTCCACTGGTCCCCGTCTCCTACCACCGCTGTACTCTTGAACTCCGATCCGGCTCCCGTCCAACTGTTGCCTCGGTTGGTTCCTCCGGCGAGCCCCAATCACCGGGGACGGAGTCGCTTCTTTGTATCGGTGTTAGGTGCTACGACTAGCTATGGCATTAGCTATAGCGATAGCGTTAGCTTAGCAAACGCTTCAGGTAAATTTAGATACAATTCCTAGCGATCTCGTGTTTGGAATTGCTTTCGTGTTTTTTTACGATTTAAAATTTTTGACTGAATTTTTAGTGAAAAACCTTAATTTTGATTAATAAAGCCGTAATCCGGAATGGGGTCTTGAAAACCGTAACCATTACGGAAAAACCGGAGTAGTTGGCAGGTATGTATGTGGAAGAAGATGGATGGATGGATGGCAATTGGCAACCAGCTTACAGGTGCATTACCGCCACGTGGATCTGTGAGATCCAAGATGGCGCCCTCAGTGGTCGCCATGGTGCTTCGCTGCGCCCTTTGTTTGTTTTTGTTTGTCAATTGTGTGTCTGCTTGCACTTATACCCGTGAAGAACTTCTAAATATCAGGACTTTCACTCCCACGGACCTAATCCCAGTTTTTTTAGCTCCTGCCGCCGATCTGGTTCATTGCTTGGCTCGAAAAGTGAGACGGCAGAAAAGAGGAAGACGAGCGGGCGCTCTCGTGCGGCTTCGCAGGAGAGGCACGCGCACGGCGTTGCCTGGCATATTTCTGTCCAATACCAACTCTCTCTCTAACAAGGTAGATGAACTGAGACTGCTGATGCGTTTTAAGGACCTCTCCTCCTCAGCTGCCCTCTGCTTTACCGAGACTTGGCTCAGGGAAAACACACCGGACAGCGCGCTGCGCCTCGAGGGATTTCAGCTGTTTCGTGCTGATCGTGACACAGAGCTTTCCGGCAAGACCACAGGAGGCGGAGTCTGCTTTTACATCAACAGCAGCTGGTGCTCTGATGTAACGGTGATTTCCAAACACTGTTCTCCCGCCCTGGAATTTCTTTTTATTAACTGCAAGCCATTTTATTCCCCGCGGGAGTTCGCTTCATTCATCCTCGTCGCTGTGTACGTCCCTCCCGACGCGGACACGCGCGAAGCTCAGCGCGTGCTCGCGGACCACATCCAACACACGGAGCGGATTTTCCCAGACTCTCTGGTTATTGTGGTTGGCGACTTTAATCAGAGCAATCTGAGCCACGATCTCCCCCGCTACAAACAGTTTATTAAATGCCCCACCAGAGGATTAAACACACTGGATCACTGTTACACCACAGTGAAAGACGCATATCGCGCTGTTCCCCGCGCTGCGCTGGGATTATCTGATCACGTGATGGTCCACCTCATTCCCACATACAGACAGAGATTGAAGCTCACTAAACCTGTCGTGAGCACTACGAAGAAACGGACCAGTGAAGCTGAGGAGAAGCTGGAAACGTGCATGGAAATAACTGACTGGGGCATGTTTAAACGAGCCACGCATGATCTGGATGAATACACGGACACTGTGAACTCATATATCCACTTTTGTGAAGAGGACATTCTTCCATCACGCACCAGGGTGAGATTCTCTAATGACAAACCCTGGTTCACAGCTAAGCTCAGACAGATCAGGAAGGAGAAGGAAGCAGCACTGAAAAGTGGAGACAGGGACTGCTACAGGGAGGTTAAATATCGGTTTAATAGAGAGCTGAGGAGAGCTAAATCTGTGTATTCTGAGAGACTCCAGCAGCAGTTCACTGCTAATGATTCGGCTTCTGTGTGGAGAGGACTGAGGCAGATCACCAACTATCGGCCTCAGGCTCCTAAAGGTCAGGATGACAAAGCCCTTTGTCAAAGACTGTCCCAACACTATGCCCGTTTTGACACCTCGTCATCTGTGTCCAACTCCCCCCCTCTCTCCAGCTCCACAGCCTCCACAATCCCTACTTCATCAAAGGCACCCCCCCCCTCCACCCCCCCTGCCCTTATCATCAGTGAGCAGGACGTGCTCAAACAGTTCTCCAGACTGAACCCGCGCAAGGCCCCCGGTCCGGACGGCGTGTCTCCCTCCACCCTGAGACACTGTGCGAAACAGCTGGCTCCTGTCTTCACAGACATTGTTAACTCCTCCCTTAAGCTATGCCACGTGCCGACCTGCCTCAAATCCTCCACCATCATCCCTGTCCCCAAGAAGCCACGGATCACTGGACTTAATGACTACAGACCTGTAGCGCTCACCTCTGTAGTCATGAAGTCCTTTGAGCGCCTGGTCCTGCCCCACCTCAAGTCCATCACCACCCCTCTCCTGGACCCGCTGCAGTTTGCCTACCGAGCCAACAGGTCTGTAGACGACGCAGTCAACCTGGCCCTCCACTCCATCCTGCAGCACCTGGACTCCCCGGGAACCTACGCCAGGATCCTGTTTGTGGACTTCAGCTCCGCATTCAACACCATCCGCCCCGCTCTGCTCCGGGACAAGCTGTCCCTACTCAACGTGCCTGACTCCCTCTGCAGGTGGATCACCGACTTCCTGACGGACCGGAGGCAGCATGTGCGGCTGGGAAAGACTGTCTCAGACTCTACTAGCATCAGCACCGGATCACCCCAGGGCTGTGTACTTTCCCCCCTACTCTTCTCCCTTTATACCAACTCCTGCACCTCCAGCCACCAGTCTGTCAAGTTGATCAAGTTTGCGGACGACACCACCCTCATCGGGCTCATCTCCAACGGCGACGAGTCCGCCTACAGGAGAGCGGTGGCCCAGCTGGCGTCCTGGTGCAACAACAACAACCTGCAGCTGAACACTCTGAAGACAGTGGAGATGATTGTGGACTTCAGGAAAGTCACAACCCCTCTGCCCCCCCTCACCCTCACAGGCTCTCCCATCACCACTGCTGATTCCTTCCGCTTCCTAGGCACTACCATCACCAGGGACCTCAAGTGGGAGCCGACCATCAGCTCACTCATCAAAAAAGCCCAGCAGAGGATGTTCTTCCTGCGGCAGCTGAGGAAGCTCAAGCTACCCACCAAGATGTTAGTGCAGTTCTACACAGCCATCATCGAGTCCATCCTCACCACCTCCATAACCGTGTGGTACGCAGGAGCCACTGCCAGGGACAGACTAAGGCTGCAGCGCGTCGTGCGCACTGCTGAGAAGGTGATCGGCTGCAAGCTCCCATCTCTCCAGGATCTGTACATCTCCAGGACCCGGAGGCGTGCTGGCCGGATCATAGCCGATCCCTCACACCCTGGTCACGTACTGTTTGCCCCCCTCCCCTCAGATAGAAGACTTCGGTCCATCCAGACTAAAACCTCCCGTCACATGAACAGCTTCTTCCCCTCTGCCATCAGACTGCTGAACACTAAGTGACTTATTGACTCTCGTGCACTATGTACAGCAGCTCAACCAGACTCATGTCAATCATCACTGTTTTCTTCCTGCATTACCGACTGCACTATATGGTTCTCCACAGTATCTGCTGCTCGCTAATATATTTTAACTGCTGACCAGTATACACTTTATTGCATGTATAGTTTATTTCTTTTATTTTATCATGTTTAATGTTGCAGCATTGCACCGAGACAAATTCCTAGTTTGTGTACTACATGAACAATGGCAATAAACCTGATTCTGATTCTGATTCTGTACTTCACTTCACTCTATATCATCATGCTATCTGGTCAGGAGCTGTAGTCCTTCTCTCATCATTGCTGTGTCCAATCAAACCTCAATTCTATCTTCAGACGTCACTCTTCTTCGTCTCCTCGTACTTCTCCAGTGATATAAACTTCTTCTTCTCTCGGTTACTGGCGGATAGCAAACAACTGAAAGGTGCATACCGCCACCTACTGTACAAGAGTGTGTAACATTATGTCATCTGAGCCCGACCCCTAAATTCTATGACTTAATCCTGTGTTATTTAAAAAAAGAGAAAAGAGCCTTTCTCGTGATTCGTAGTGCCTCTCCATCGCCATCTGTTCCCAGAATCCCAGTTAAATCCCATTCCCTACCGGCCTCTCAAACTTCATTTTCCATTATCTGTCTTTCATTTCCGTATTTGTGACAGTCTAATAAGATGTGCTCGACATTTTCTTTTACTCCACATTCTCTACATTTGTCACTTTCGCTTTTCCCCATGGTGAATAAAGTGTCGTTTAAACCTGTGTGATCCAGTCTGATTCTTGCCATAATGATGTCTTCCCTCCTTTTGGTTGTTATGAAATTCTTTATTGCAATAGATTTTTGTATTTTGTAATACGATCTACCTTTATGATCTTCATCCCATCTTCTTTGCCATCGCTCAGTTCCTTTTTTCTTGATTACTGCTTTCCCTTCACCTTTTCCAAGAGACAATGGTATAGCTATCTCTTTTCCAAGAGCACTTTTTGCTAATTTGTCTGCACAGCCATTCCCTTTCAACCCTTCATGTGCAGGAACCCAACAAAACTGAACTTGTCCACCACCCAGTGTACCCTAAATAAGTGTGTCGTCTTCTTCTTCTTTTTCTTCTTCTCGGTTACTGGTGAATAGCACACAACTGAAAGGTGCATACCGCCACCTACTGTACAAGAGTGTGTAACATTATGTCATCTGAGCCCAACTCCTAAATTCTATAACTTAATCTTGTGTCATTTAAAAAAAAAGAGAAAAGAGCCTTTCTCGTGACTCTTATTGCCTCTCCATCTCCATCTGTTCCCAGAATCCCAGTTAAATCCCATTCCCTACCGGCCTCTCAAACTTCATTTTCCATTATCTGTCTTTCATTTCCGTATTTGTGACAGTCTAATAAGATGTGCTCGACATTTTCTTTTACTCCACATTCTCTACATTTGTCACTTTCGCTTTTCCCCATGGTGAATAAAGTGTCGTTTAAACCTGTGTGATCCAGTCTGATTCTTGCCATAATGATGTCTTCCCTCCTTTTGGTTGTTATGAAATTCTTTATTGCAATAGATTTTTGTATTTTGTAATACGATCTACCTTTATGATCTTCGTCCCATCTTCTTTGCCATCGCTCAGTTCCTTTTTTCTTGATTACTGTTTTCCCTTGTCCTTTTCCAAGTGACAATAGTATAGTTATTTCTTTCCCAAGTGCACTTTTGCTAATTTGTCTGCACAGTCATTCCCTTTCAACCCTTCATGTGCAGGAACCCAACAAAACCGAACTTCTTCACCACCCCTGTGTACCCTAAATAAACTGTGATATAGCTCTATCACCAAGTCTTCCCTTGTAGATTTTAGGGTCTGTATGGTTTTTAAAGCTGCAAGTGAATCTGTGCACACCACCACCCAGTCCGGTCTGACCTCCTCCACCGACTGCAAACCAAGAATTCTTCTTTTTTAGATTTGATTGGTGATTGGCAACCAGCTTACAGGTGCATTACCGCCACGTACTTCACTCTATATCACTCTTCTTCTTCTTCTTTTAGATCTGATTGGCGGTTAGCAACCAGCTTACAGGTGAATTACTGCCACTGACTTGATTATCATCACTCTATATCTTTGCATCCACCTTATTCCTAGGCCCCATGATGCCTTGTGTGAATTATGGTAGCAACTTCCGGTACTAGTTTAGAATGTATTGTTGTCACTGAAACGGGACACTTTTCCCTTTTAAAAAAACAATGACTTCGGCATCAGAAATGCGAGAACACGGCCATTTGTCCGGCCAGTTTATGTTCACGGCCAGTTTATGTTGATGACATTGACACAGCATATGAAGAATTTGTCTCTATTTTATCACAACTATATAATAAACATTGCCATCTAGTAGTAAAGGAAACTAAAGTCAAATACAGAGATAAGCCTTGGATCACCAAGGGCCTGCAAAATGCTTGTAAAAAGAAAAACTTGTTATACAAAACATTTTTGAAATTAAGAACTGTGGAAGCAGAAAAGAAATACAAGACTTATAAAAATAAACTCATTA
Source organism: Pholidichthys leucotaenia (assembly GCA_020510985.1). Classification (NCBI taxonomy): domain Eukaryota; kingdom Metazoa; phylum Chordata; class Actinopteri; order Cichliformes; family Pholidichthyidae; genus Pholidichthys; species Pholidichthys leucotaenia. The sequence goes on along the minus strand of CM035840.1, from coordinate 280,501,537 downwards.
GTATTTTAAGATCGAGTTAAAAAAACATATTACAGTAAATTATTGGAAAATAACAAAACTAATACATGTAACATATGGAAGGTGTTAAATAATATAACAAAGAGAGGAAAACTAAATTCCAACCACATCTCTTATATTCAGAAAATGGAATAATCAATGAAAATAGCTTGAGCTCCAACACGTTTAATGAATATTATGTTAACATAGGAAAAAAGCTCACCAACTCCACTGTATCATCAGCAAATACAAGTGGCGCCGACAATGTCGTCAACATAAACGCTTGCTCAATGTTAATGAAAGAAACAGATGAAAAAGAAATTCTTGGCATTGTTAACAAATTCAAAGACAAAAAAAAAATCAACTGATTGTAATGATTTCAGTATGTTCTTGGTTAAATGTATTATTGACTGTATTGTTAAACACTTCACTTACATGTGCAACATGTCACTTACTGCTGGTAAATTTCCAAAGAAAATGAAAATAGCAAGAGTCGTTCCTCTGTATAAGACTGGTGACAAACACTTATTGTCAAACTACAGACCCATCTCCTTGTTACCTCAGTTCTCCAAAATACTGGAAAAAATATTTGTTAAGAGACTAAATGATTTCACTGATAAGCACAATATACTCTGCGAACAACAGTGTGGATTCAGGAAGGACCGGACCACCTCACTGGCACTCATGGACTTTGTTGAACAGATTACGGATGCAACAGATAGAAGAGAACACACAGTTGGAATATTTCTGGACTTACAAAAGGCATTTGATACAGTTGACCATAAATTACTCCTCAGTAAATTGCATAAGTATGGCATCAGAGGAATTGCTTTTGACTGGTTACACAGCTATTTAGAAGACAGATATCAATATGTTCATGTGAATAATACAGACTCTGAGTTGCTGAAGATGACGTGTGGGGCACCACAGGGTTCTGTGCTTGGTCCATTGCTGTTTATTTTGTATATTAATGATTTATGTTCAGTGTCTAAATTTTTCAAGTGTATTTTATTTGCAGATGACACAACCTTTTTTTGTAGTGGAGAAAATCTTAAGCAGCTTCTGGATTCAGTAGAAAATGAACTTAAACAAATCAATCAATGGTTCACTGCCAATAAATTATCTATTCACCTTGGAAAAACAAAATGTATAATATTTGGAAACCGCAAATTATGCAATCACAGAAAAATTAAAATAAACAATGTTGAAATTGACACAGTTTTTGAAACCAAGTTCCTAGGGGTCATTGCTGATAACAAACTAAACTGGAAATCACACATAAATTATGTCAAAACTAAAATGTCTAAATCCATTGCCGTACTGTATAAAGTTAAGGATCTCCTGTGTCAGAAATCTCTTTGCATTTTATATAATTCACTAATAGTTCCTTATATGACATACTGTGTGGAGATCTGGAGAAGCACATACAAAACAAACACAAACTTAATCTTTTTACTACAGAAAAAAGCCGTATGCATAATATCAAAGAAACCTTACTGTGAACCAACAAATCCAATATTCATTCAATTACTTACTCTTAAATTTAGAGATCTAGTAGATTATAATGTCATTCAAATCATGTACAAAGCAAATAATAACCAATTACCTGTTAATATTCAGAGACTTTAAAAAAAGGGAAAGCAAATATGAGCTAATTTTAATAAGCCAAAGTTAGAACAAATACAAAGTATCATTGTGTGTCTGTCACTGGAGTTAAACTGTGGAACTGTTGCTCTGAAAATATTAAAACATGTTCAACTCTGAAGCAATTCAAAAAATTGTACAAAGATGCGAAAATCTCCCAGTATCTCACTGTAAATGCTGGGAGGTAAATTTGTAATAACTTAAAGGTTTTGTTTGGTTTTTTGTCTATTTGTTCCACTTGATTTTCATTGTTGATTTGGGGTATGACTTAAAACTTTTTTGTTATTGATTTTTAATTGTAATGGGGTAGGCACTATATAAGCACGAGCTTCAGCCTACACCCTTTCGGTTGTTCTTTTGTGTGTTCTTATTGTATTGTATGTATGTTTATTTTATTACTGAATAAATTCATTCATTCATTCATTCATTCATTCATTCATTTGTGCCTCAGCAACAGTAACATAATCATACCGCCACCTACTGTACAAGTGTGTAACATTATGTCATCTGAGCCTGACCCCTAGGTGGCAGTAGGAAACTTTTAAGCAGACTTGCTGAATACCACACCTCACCTTACAACCAATTACAAGGTAAAAAAAAAAAAAAAAAAGATTTTTTTTTCTCTTTTGTTGTACACTACCGTTCAAAAGTTTGGGGTCACCCAGACAATTATTTTGTGTTTTCCATGAAAAGTCACACTTATTTACCACCATGAGTTGTAAAATGAATAGAAAATATAGTCAAAACATTGACAAGGTTAGAAATAATGATTTGTATTTGAAATAATTTTTTCCAGATACTCAAACCTGCTCAAAGGAAGGTCAGTTTTATAGCTTCTCTAACCAGCTAAACTGTTTTCAGCTGTGCTAACATGATTGCACAAGGGTTTTCTAATCATCCATTAGCCTTCTGATGCAATGAGCAAACACAGTGTACCATTAGAACACTGGCGTGATAGTTGCTGGAAATGGGCCTCTATACACCTATGTAGATATTGCACCAAAAACCAGACATTTGCAGCTAGAATAGTCATTTACCACATTAGCAATGTATATTAGATATTAGAGTGTATTTCTGATTAGTTTAAAGTTATCTTCATTGAAAAAAACAGTGCTTTTCTTTCAAAAATAAGGAAATTTCTAAGTTACCCCAAACTTTTGAACGGTAGTGTATATGAGATTTGTCTTGAGAACTCAGTCCACACTGACTGTCTCTATACATTTCAGCACAAGTCAAGGTTCATTTTTGAATAACTTAGTTTGTTTAAAACAGACGTGATGTAAAGGAAGCAAGATGTCTAAGCTCCCGTTAGCCAAGACGCCTTCTCTGATAGGGAGAAGGCGTAATATGGAAGCAAGCATTTTTAAGCTTTACACTTATATTTAGCATTTTTGAGCTAACTTCCTACAACATTAAGCTATTCTTGCTTTTATGCTAACATTTTTTCAAGTTTAGACTGTTTAAGCATGTAAGCTAGCATTTTTATAGTTTAAGGCTCAAATTTACCATTTTTCAGCCATTTCAGCATTTTTAGCCTTTCAGCTAAAACTGTTCAGCATTTTACATAGTGTCTGGTGGCTGGACAGCTGGCTAGCCGGCTGGCTGGCACAGCTGTTGACGCTGCCGAGGACACAGTCCAAGGTCGGATAATTTTTTTCACACATACGGAGTTGTTCAGAACTCCTTATAAGATAAGATAAGATAAGATAAGCCTTTATTAGTCCCACAACGGGGAAATTCCAGGATTGCAACAGCACAGGGATAGCAACACTCAGAGCAACAATCAGAAGGCAAGAAAAAACAAGCAAGCAAGAGCAGCTAATATACATATGTACATATTACTATAAAATATATATATACACACACACACACACAGACACACAGTGCAGAGCATTGTAGCTGGATGGAATAAATATATGAATATATGAACACACAGTGCAGAGCATTGTAGCTAGATGGAATAAATATGTAAATATATAAACACCCACAGTATGGAGCATTGCAGCTAGGTGGAATAAATATGCAAGTATATAAACACACACAGTGCGGAGCAATGTAGCTAGATGGAATAATATGTAGATATATAAAAACACAGTGCGGAGCATTGTAGCTAGATGGAATAAATATATAGATATATAAATATAAACACACCCAGTGCAGAGCATTGTAGCTAGATGGAATAAATATGTAAATATATAAACACACACAGTGCAGAGCATTGTTGCTAGGTGGGATGAAACAGCATAACCATCTATTTAGTTATCCTACATGGTATGATTATGTGCCCATACATATTCTCACCCTCCATAGCGACCGGTATGTTCCTAGTTGTATGCCGGAGAGGACCATT